>JAYEPQ010000003.1:34212935-34310435 GCA_036321105.1 Dracaena cambodiana | reverse complement strand
ACAATATAACTAGCACTGGATTCTATGCCCTTGGATGTTGTAAGCACTCACTGGCCTACATCATGCAATGGAGTACGGAGGCATACATAATATCGGCAACAATTTATGGGCTTCTCCTCAAGATCTAGGAAAGAAGCACTGCGTTATTTGAATATAACTCTATCTTGATGGATTACAGCACGATGTTATATTTTGAGAAAAGGAAGATCAAAATGAACTCCTTCTTTAACAAGCCAGATTTAAGAAATCTAGTATTGAATGCGTAATCACTAAGACTGGAGCACATTTCTCGAAACATTGGAGATCCAGTGGGTGTTTGGGCTACTACTTCGAAAAATGAGGGCTCTTCTATAGGTATTTCCTTGGTAGGCATGGCCTTCAAGATATCTTACCTTGTAAAAGTAACCACCTTCCCCCGTACCTGAGATGATGCTAGCTGATTGTCTAATGGGGGCTCCAAATGGGCACAAAATTCCCAGATGAACTCGTCGATTGCCAGTTGGTGGCTGTGCAATGTATATTTCTCCAACCCTCATCATGCATAAGAACTAACTCGGTCCATTACATATATTACTGGAATAATTCATAAGCTTATTGATGTGATAAATTACTGCAAGTGCACAGTGTTGGTGTAGCACTTAACAGGTCGTCCCACAGGGATCTAAGGTGTTTTTACATTCCTTACTCTTTCCTTAGTCTAACGGACTAACCAAAGATTTTAATTTGAAGTTGAGTTAATCTAAATAGCCTAAGATCTAGAATCTACTAATTTCCAACCATGTTCTTACTTCTATATCTTCTTCTATCATAAAAATTCGATCTTTTTAGTTTAATTTTTATTTAAAGTGCCCTAAACATGAGCTATCAAGTGGTGTGCAAGTATAACTCATAAAAAATACTACTTTTCATAAAAACAAACTAAATCTTTTGATAATTCAATGAAAAAGATAAAATCAATAACCCCAAACCCTAACTAAGTATAGGCTATCAAGAAAACTAATTCAAGTATAACCTATCAAAGTCTTAATTTTCGTGTTCTTATATTTTAATCTTTTTATGGAAAAATCATGTCTTTATTTACTTTATTTAAGAAAAAAAATATTAGAAAGTAATTACATGGTGGATCCTAACTTCATCTACAGCCTAGAGCTAAACTAATTAGCTACTCATATTTTTAATAAGCAAAATCAAATTTTTATTCATGAATATGGTTAACCTTAATCTAGAAAGCAGTAAAAGCTAAACTAGAAAGCGAATAACTCTCTAGAAAGCAAATAAAAATATCAAAATAATGGCTTACCTCTGGAGCACGGTATTGTGGCCGTCACCCCTTCAAGAAAATTATAATTTTATTAAATTAAAAACGAGTACAAAACTTTCTGGATTCTCCCTAGAATACAAGGATACGGCCAATATATAGGTTTCGGAAAACCAAACCCACTTATAATATAATTGTGAAACTAGAAGACTAAAAAGAAGATACGGGAGAAAACTCGGGTTGTGGGGCCCACTTTGGGCCGCCATTTAGCTGCAATTACGGCTAATTAAATAAAACAATAATTTTGAATTTTCTTCCCCTCGAGTATTTTCTCCTTTTTAGGTTATTTTGATGACTGTATTGTACTTTAACTCTCTGCAGCATCATAGTCTCGTAGTCTTACCCACTTTAGAAACTTTTCGGACTTTGATTTTCTACTCCAACTCTGATTTCATGTCATCTCTTTGTATGAATTGAATTACCTAAAAAAGACACTAAAAATACCCGAGTAGCATTTATTTATATACAAAAATAGATAAAGTATGGGAGGAAAAATACAATATATGATACTCATCACACCTCCACACCTATCTTTTGCTAGTTCTCGAGCAAAACCTAATACTAAAAAGAAAAAGAAAAATTCTAACTCACTTACGCAGGAATCGCGATTGCACTTAGCACGTGCAACAAGCCTTTAAATCCCTAAGTTACCCTAGTGGACGAGTATTGTCTCGTGAGAGTTTGTAGTAAATATACCCACAAAATTCATGAAGAAAATAGATTAAGAAATAAAGAAAAGAAAAATAAGGATAACCGAAAATCAAGAAAAATAAAAATTTATACAAAAGAAAGAAAAAAATTATAATATTTTCATCAATTAATCTCACTAATATACAAACTCAAAAACGCATTTAGATTATCAATTTTCAAATCGAGCGTTATATCAGATACACTTATCATTTAATCAAAAATTTAAATCATATCTTTCAATACCTACTAATAGATAATCTATTGGCTCCTATACAACTACGTGCACGTGTAATAGTCTACTTCAGCTTTAGACTCCAACTCTAACTCATGATTCATCTCCTCTCTCATAGCAAATTTTTTTCTCTTTTTTTTCTTTTTTTAAAGAATATTTCATCTTTCATGCGAATATTCACGCTTAGTTAGGCGCAATGTACCCGATTACTCGGTTCATACTCTTTTCTTTTTCTTTTTCCTTTTTTTTAGAATATTTCACATTTCACTCGAATATTCATGCTTACTTAGGCGCAAAATACCTGATTACTCAGATCATACTCTCTTTTTTCACTCTTAAGGCTATTGCCTTAATACCAGGCGCACCCCAATATTTTATCACTCTCGAAATTATTGCCTTAATACCAGGCTCACCCTATTATTTTATTCTCATTTTTTTTAGAGAGAGAAGACTTACTCATTCGTTATCATCTTTATTCTTAACCTAATAAACTATTGTGAAGTGAAAAATAGATGTATACTTGCCTCAAAACTACTGTTAGCTTTATTTATTTTTCACATTTTGATTTGTTTCAAAAAATTCAAAGTGTATCATCCAATCTACTCTCATATCTAATTTCAAATCTAAATTTATCCCTTTATCTGTAAATAGGTTAATATACTGATAAAAATACATAAATTTGTTGTTAAAAATTTATTTTTTTAGTTTTTTTAGTTTTTTTAAAAAAAAAATTAGTTAGTTACCCCAAAAACTACCCAAATTGTACCATAAAAACTACCCAAAGTGTAAAATAAAGAAACCCAAAAAAAACTCTAAAAAAACTATAATCTTAGAAAAATACAAAAAAATATCCTAACCTACTCCCTCACACCTAAACTCGTATATACCCTTATACACAAACCAACTGTGGTAAAATAAATTAAAGTTAACTATTATACAAATACTATATAAATAATGAGAGTCATAAATGTTACGATCTCAATATCATCACCCTATTAACGCATGGAAAGCGGTTACGACCTCTCGATCGCTTCCCACTTTTATAGTCTGTGCATTTTAAACGTGAAGTTGGTGCATTATTATATCTCGTCAACCTCCTACAAGTCACGAAATTACATGTCTGCTTCTTATGCCGTCCTCTCTTTTTCTTTGTCCACATGTAAACATCAATAATTGGGTTAAAAAATTCTTCATTATAAACCTGCCAATCATCGTTAGTAACAAGCATACATGTAGAAATATCATGAGGTGAGAAGAGTGTTATATGATCAAGTAAATGTGGTGGTGGCTCTTCTAACTTACGAAGTTATGCGAGCTCCTCTGCAAATAAATCTTCAAAAGTTTGCTCATAAATCAATGGCACACTTGCACGAGTATCATCATATATAAAATCAGTATATGTCAATTCTTTTAATAATATGAGCTCATTTTTGAGTATTTGCTCAAACGAGGGTTTATCATCAGTGCAAAAGGTCGAATGAGAGTGCAAATTATGAATTATGTTGACCTCAATGAGGGAGCTCGTTATGTGCTCATACATATTAAATATGTTCAATGCCACAGTCATATTCCCAAACGATAACTTCATGAGGTCACTCCTACAATCAATTAATGCATTTGATGTTGCAAGAAATGGTCTACCCAAGATAATGGGAATTTGATTCTGTTGATTGAAGATCGGCTCAGTTTCTCAGAAATGAAGTCTACAGGAAAGATAAACTCACCGACCTTAATGAGCACATCTTCGACCATACAAAGTGGTCTCTTGATTGAACGATCAGCTAGCTGCAATGTGACATTGGTAGGTTGAAGTTTTCCTAACCCCGATTGCTGATAAAAAATGTAAGGAAGCAAGTTGACACTGGCCACTAAATCAAGCAACGCCCTATCAAATGTAGTGTTCCTAATGGCACATGAGATTGTAGGGGAACCTGGATTTTTGTACTCGATAGGCAAGGAGTTAGAGAGAATTTGCGATATATTTGCAGCAAGAAAAACTTTCTCATGAATGTTTCTTGCTCGTTTCTTAGTACACAAATCCTTGAGGAACTTAGCATAAGTAGAAATCTGTTGTATAATATCAAGGAGTGGAATATTAACCTTCACTTGCTAAAATATCTCAAGAATCTTTTTTACTTGTGTGAAGGCTTCCTAAGCCGATTGGGATATGGGGCTTTCGACTTAAGAACAGGTTCTTCCAAATGAGTATGTGATGGTGATGAAAGTGATGGAGATGGTTGTGAAGAAAGGGGTGGAATAGATGATGTAATCTGCGAGATAGTAGGAGTGGGATCAGGGGGCATGGCTACATTATTGTCCACTTGCTTGCCAGATCTAAGCATGTGAATGGCATTGCATTGGTGGACTTGCGACTGATTAGAGTTTGAGGAACTAGCATTAGGGTTCGTTATGGGTTGACTTGGAAAAGTACCCTGGCCACGTTCCTTCATCTGACTCGCTAATTGTCCAACCTGCTGCTCTATATTCTTTATAGATTGAGAGTTCACAAGCAGTTGTTGACCTGTACTTTGAATAAAATCAGTTGACACTTTCATAAGATTTTACATGTGTGTGTCAAGCTTGGAATGAGACTTGAAAAGATTTTCAACGTGCTTCTCAAGTGACTGAAGTCGCTTTTCTTGTTCATTATTAGACCCTTGTTGTGGATATGAGTGGTTTTATGCAGGTGGTCTATTCTGGGTTTTTCCATAATTTGAAGTGTTTGGGTATTGATAAGCACCCACATTTGATCTTGGAAACTGACCATTGGCTGGAGATTGCATGTTAGGGTTGGGAGCCCCTGATATTGCCCTTGACCCTATGATAGATTTGGATGATTCCTCCAGTCAGGATTATATGTAGGAGCGTAAGGATTGTTCATGCGTTGTTGATATAAGGTGTTAGCCTGTTCAAGTATGGGACCCATAGGATTCATTAATAATAGACACTCCTCCATAATATGATTCAGAGTTCCATAATTAAAGTATGTGGGAACCTGAATTTGATTTACTTGACCTACCTGTAGAGCGCGAGTGGTCTCCAATGCCTCAATTCTCTTCATAAGAGCTGCAATCATAGCTTCGGTAGCTATAGAGCTGTCGACGCTCTGGATCCCACCCTTATGCGCAAAATTTGATGCACTGGGCTTCTCAACAGGACTCTCCCACTGCATAGTCTTCCACGATAGGTTTTCAAGAAAATCCCATGCTTCATCCTCGTTTTTCCTCATAAACTCCCCCTGACACATGGACTCAAGAAGAGTTTTGGATGTGTAATCTAGTCCTTCGTACACGATTTGATACAACCGCCACTTTTCTATCACATGGTGGGGGCACTGAGCTAATAAGTGCTTGAACCGTTCCAAGTATTTTCAGAAGGGTTCTCCCGGTACTTGACGGAATTGATTGATTTGATTTTGAATCCTTGCCGTCTTATGCGTGGGATAATACTTCTTAAGAAACACCGTAACTAATTCATCCTAAGTAGTGATTGAATCAGTAGGCATACTGTACAACCACTTCTTGGCATTATCCTTAAGTGCAAAGGAGATGAAGCGGAGCTTAATTGCTCCTCCGATAAGTGCTACAGTTTAATCATTACGCATACTTCCTGAAATTCACTGATAAAGAGATATGCATCTTCTGAATCAGAACCAGTGAATTTAGGAAGCATACTAATGTACTGCGGCTTCAACTCATAGTGATTACCCGCTGCGTGTGGAAGTTTGATGTATGATGGAAGTGATGTGCGCAATGGGTAATATCGATCCTGAAGGATCGGGATAGGTTGGTCCATCTTAGCATCCATGAACAAATCTGATCTCACTAGTCGACCAAATTGATCACGGGTCCAATGTGGCATGAACCAGCGACCATGAGTGTATGCGTGCATTCCCTAAACTAACGCAAGAAGTGGGGTGTGGTGGAGATAAAAACAGTAGAATAGATATGATCAAATAAAAATGTGATTCCTACTTTTCCTAATTTGTTTCTTTTATATTTTTTTTACACAACCAGGGAACAAAATTACATAACTGGAAACAGTTTGGGTTCAGGAACTACCTTATTAGCCGCCAATTGGCGGGTTTTACAGCTAAATAGCTGTCAAACCAGAGTGTTTGACCACCCTCTACTTTCTGTTGCACAGTTCTAAGACTTCTCCGATCCTTTTTGTCTTCTGTATCTGCAATATCATCTCCCTGAACACTCAACGCACACTATTAACCCGTAAAACGTTAGAAAAAGCAAGAAAATACCGTCGATCCCCAGCAACGGTGCCAAAAACTTGATGTGATAAATTACTGCAAGTGCACTGTATCGGTTATAACGCTTAACAGGTCGTCCCATAGGGTCTAAAGTATTTTTGCGTTCCTTACTCTTTCCTTAGTCTAATGGGACTAACCAAAGATTCTAGTTTGAAGTTGAGTTAATCTAAATAGCCTAGGATTTAGAATCCACTAATTTCCAACTATATTCTTACTTCTATTATCTTCTTCTATCATAAAAATTCGATCTTTTTAATTTAATTTTTATTTAAAGTGCCCTAAGCATGAGCTTTCAAGTGGTGTGCAAGTATAACTCATCAAAGATACTACTTTTCATAAAAACAAACTAAATCTTTTGATAATTCAATGAAAAAGAAAAAATCAACAACCTCAAATACTAACTAAGCATACGCTATCAAGAAACCTAATTCAAGTATAACATATCAAAGTCTTAATCTTCGAGTTCTTATATTTTAATCTTTTGATAGAAAAATCATGTCTTTATTTATTTTATTTAAGAAGAAAAATATTAGAAAACAATTACATGGTGGATCTTAATTTCATCTATATCCTAGAGTTAAACCCTAATCTAGAAAGCAGTAAAACCTAAACTAGAAAGCGAATAACTCTATCTAGAAAGCAAATAAAAATCTCAAAACAATGGCTTACCTCTGGAGCATGGTATTGTGGCCGTCACCCCTTCAGGAAAATCCTAATTTTCTTAAATTAAAAACGAGTACAAAACTTTCTGGATTCTCCCTAGAATACAAGGATATGGCCAATATATAGGCTTCGGAAAACAAAACTCAATTATAATACAATTGTGAAAGTAGAAGACTAAAATGAAGCCACGGGAGAAAACTCGGGTTGTGGGCCCATGTTAGGCCGCCATTTAGCTGCAATTACCGCTAATTAGCGGCTCAAATAAAGCAATAACTTCTGAATTTTTCTTGTTCTTGAGTAGTTTCTCCTTTTGAGGTTATTTTGATGACTGTATTATACTTTAACTCTCTGCACCATTATAGTCTCGTAGTCTTGCCCACTTTAGAAACTTTTCGGACTTTAATTTCCTACTCCAACTCTGATTTCATGTCATCTCTTAGTATGAATTGGATTACCTGAAAAAGACACTAAAAATACCCTAGTAGTATTTATTTATATACAAAAATAGATAACGTATGGGAGGAAAATACAATATATGATACTCATCACTTATAATTTGTCGGTCGTGGTGTTCTTCTCTATGTTCCCCTCTGCGGAGAGGTTGAGCTGGTGGCATCAACTCTTGCTCTCTTTATGATGGTTTTTCTTGGACCCATTCTTAGAAAGATAATTTATTTTCGACAAAGAATATATATACATACATATACATATACATATATACATATATACATATATATACATATACATACATATACATATATATACATATATATACATATACATATACATATACATATACATATACATATATATAAATATATATATATATATATATATATATATATATATATATATATATATATATATATATATATATATATGGTACTGTAAGTGAGTCGTCAGCTCAGAAAAAGTTACGTGAGCTCGCAGCAAAACTATGATGATCCAATAATTTTTCTTCAATTTTTTTTAACAATTACTATCTCTACCTCCTTAACTTATTTTAGATTAAAATTCATAAATTTTGGAGTTAATTTACAATTTCATCAAGTGCATATAAAATGTTTTATTCATTGAAAAATCATTAATTTTGTGTTGACTTGATGGAGGGCCAAATCAAGACTAAAACCCAAGAAATTGGGTATGAGTGAACCCTAGGAGGTCGAGATCATAATCCAAAAGAAATTTTTTAAAAAAGATTATTGGAAATAGTAGAAATGAACTGCAGCTCAGGTAACTTGCATGAGCTGTCAGTTCATTTTCATTTCTCTCTCTCTCTCTCTCTCTCTCTCTCTCTCTATATATATATATATACACACACACACATTGAATTACTTCTTTTAAACATTTTCCAAGATAGTGATTAGTACAAAACACCATACAAATTATTCAATTAATTTTTCTTTTTAGAAAATTATTGTATGGCTTGTACAAGTTCACCCATGAATTTTAACAACCAAAGCTTAAATTTTTACCCAATTTTGTCCAATAAATCATGATTTTTCACAAATATTAGGTAAAATTCGCTCATAAAATTTTCAAAAATTAACCAAGTAAGTCTAAAACCACAAATAACGAAATTTAGGTGCTCAATCTTCTCTAATCAACTCACAAATTTCATAGATCTAAGTTCTTATACTGAAAATCTACTTTTTACAAAAATTAAAACCAATAAGTTAAAAAAGGGAAGCACTTACTTGCTTAAAATGCTGTGGAAATTTGAAAGAAAATGTGTGGGCTTGATCTAGACTGTTGAAAGGGCTAGTGCTCTCCTAGAGTTGCTATAGATCTAGGTTTTTGGGATGGGTTGGAAGAAAAAATGTTTAGGATCTATATATAGGTGAGGCTGTTCTCAGCTGCAGTTGACAGCAAATTCGACAGCAGTTTTAGCAGACAGACCATTTTCTTTTGTAATTACTAGGATATTGGCAGCCACTTTCACAACAGCTATCATTTAGTAAGTTAATCTAAAGCTATCAGTTAACTCCTATTCTATGATATTAGTAACCGAAATTAGAAATTAGTGAAAATTTTGAAAAATTATAAAGAAAGTTTTGAAAAATAAATTTGAGAAGTTGAAGAATTGATAACTTGAAAAAAAAAATTGAAAAACCTGAAACTTCATGTGTGCAAATTTCACAAGATAAAACTTAACATATATATTATCCTCATTGATTTAATAAATCCATATTGATTTAATAAATCCATAAAACTGTAACGACAAGTTAAATTTTGGAGGAAAGTGAATAGAACACTTGAGCTCTCAGCTCATGATGTATCATAGCTACAAAATAAAAAATTATTAGCTCAATAATATACATATTTTACATAAGTGCCATCATTTTGTGAATTCCAAGAAATGATGGTGGAGAACCACTAAGTCGTGGGATTCCTCAATATGCTTTAGGAATTCCAAGAAATATTCATGACATTTTCTATTGATATTAAACATATGACAATATTTTGGTTTTTTTTTATTTTAATTGCATCATGAGGATAGACGATTTTTATAGTGAATCATTCTGTTCATCGTGAATGAAATTTTTCAAAAATAAATGTAGTCTTGAATTGTATAATAGCACTTTATCTAATGGGTTGAACACACAATGCATAGTATGTTGATCGTTCAACGTTTTCATGTTTTCCTTAAAAGTGCATGCATTTTCGTATGCATCATGTCTCAATTCATCCAATTCATTGAGCTGAACTTTTCATAAAGAGCCTGCTAAATATAAATCCAAATTGATTTTTTTTTTAGTGTCCAATATGCTTTATGCTCAATTTCAACCAGGAGATGACAAGTTTTTCCATGAAGTAATCTATATGGAAACACGCCTAAGGATGTGTTGAAAGCTATATGATAAGCCCATAACTCGTAAACTAGTCGGAAAAACCAGCCTTGCCGAGACAGTTTTACCATTTTCTCTAAGATTTGTTTCATTTCCTTGTTGGCATGCTCTACTTGTCTATTAAATTGTGAATGATGTGGTGTTGAAATTTTACATGTGATGTGATATCTCAAAGGCTCAATTACTGAAATGGGCACCTCATGATAGCTTTAGAAACTCCAAATCTTGAAAAAATATGCTATTTGAGAAACTTGATTATTATTTGTTGGTCATTATTTTGACATGTTGTTGCTCCATCCATTTAGAGATAAAATCAATAGTTACAAGGATATATAAATATCCATTACAAGTAGAAAACGGACCCATAAAGTCGATGCCCCAACAATCGAATATCCCGATCTTATAAATCAGTGTCAAGGGCATGTTATTGCTCTAGGTTAGTGCTCCCAACCTCTAACATGCTTCGCATCTTTCACAATATTTATGCATCTCTAAACATGGTGGGTTAGTGAAATCCACATCATAGTATTTTAGCACTATCTTTTTGGACCAAAAGTGCCCACCACATGCTTCTATATTATAGAAGGTTATAACACTTTGATCTCATCATTAGACAGACAACGCCTAATAATTTAATCTGAGATATTTGAATAGGTAGGGATCATCGTTAAAGAATTGGTGTACCTCGTATAAGAATCTGCACTTATCTTTAGAACATCATTATTGTGGCATCTCACTTGCAAAAAAAAAAATTACTGTAGCAGCAAACCAAGGAGTCTTTTTAACTGAAAATAGCCGCTCATTAGGAAAAGAATCTCTAGTAGGCAGCTCATCATTATAAAAAGTTAGACAAGGACGGTAATCAGTGACCATATTCTCTACTCTCTTTTTATCTCGAATTTCAATATAGTCCCATGCCTCCTCAGTAAGCTTATTTAAGAATTTACCATTGCACATAGTCTCTATAAATTGCATGGTTATAGTATTTAACTTTTCATAGAAAGTACTTACAGTCTTCCATATTTCAAAACCGTGATGTGGGCTTCAGATGAGCAAATCTTTAAATCTATCGAACACTTGAACTATAGTTCTTATTTATGTCAAAAGTTTAGAATTTGCTTTCACATAAAATTTGTTCGATGTGAAGGAAAGAATATTTTTAAGAATTCTCTTTGCATCTCATCTCATCTTCCTATTGAATTGGAACGTAAAAAATATAGCCATGTCTTTACTTTATCCTTTAGGGGAATGAAAAGAGTTTAAGTTTAAGTTGATTTGCAGTAATATTTTGAAGATTAATGGTAGAGTAAAGTTCTTCGAATTCTCAAAGATGCAAATATGAGCTCTCTAAATCCATCCCGTGGAATTTAGGTAAAAACTGTACTTCAGGTTTAATCTCGAAGTGTCCCATATTAATGGAAATGCAATGCATGAAGGTTGCGTTGTCATATCGGGTTGAAAATAATCTCGTAAAGCTCTCCCATTACCTCCATGATGGCTATGATTATCATTTGTATCTCCAAATCTGTTATTATTATTATTGTTATTATTTATGGCATCATTATTATTATTAGTGATCATGTTGTGAAGTGTTTGATGGATTAGAAGTGCTTGTGGGTCCAAGTACGATCAAATTAGTCTACTTTTGAAGTTCTTCTCTAAGTGATCATACAAAGTCAGAATCACAAAAATTAATGAAGTAGGAATCATAATTTATACTAAAGTATAACCAATAATATGATTCCTAGCAATGGCACCAAAAACTTGACTGTGATTTAAATTGTATACTCCCAAGTGCAAGAGATCGATAAGTAGTATAAGAGTAGTAACCCAAGATTGTTCTCTCAAGGATCATTTGATGATTGTATAACACTAGAATAAATTATGGCACTAAAAAGATTAGATTTTTATTAACTAAAAACTAAAATTAAAAGATGAAAAATTTACTTATATTAAAATTATTGGTTAGATAGATTTTCCCCATAAGATAATTTACTGGATATATTTTTTTTAATCTCAGTTGCATAGATCACGTGGTCTTCCTACAACCAAAATATAGATCAATTAAGCACAAAATATATAAAATTGTGAACTTGATAATTTAATTAATTTCTCCTAGTTAATCCTATATGAATTTTGAGTTTATCTAAGTATGCAATATGATTAATAAAAATAACGTTCAAAGTCTAAATATACACCATGTCAAAAGAGTCTGCGGTATATCAAAAACTAAGTAATGAATATATTGTCAAATTATAAATCATTAAAGAATCTCAATTATATTTAAATACTTTCAAAAATAGCAGGGAATCAAAAATATCAATTCAACATAAAATAATTAAAATCCATAAGCATATAAAAATGCATACCAGTAAATCACCTAGGGTTTGTTATTCTATCGATCCAACTCAAAAATTTAGCCACTCATACTCATCATAGTGATGAATAAATAGAAAAAGAATTCTTTTATTTATTTCTATGAACGAGTACAAAAACTAACTTTGAATCTAAAACTATAAAATTCTATATTGTTCTCTCTCAAACGTTGTTATAAAACTTGAAATTCATTGGCTATTTATTGGCTTATAGACCTTAATAGGAATTCGATTTATAAGAAAACTCTCAATTTTTCTAAAAATTCTCCAGAAATTAAGTCTGTGGCCACTCCCTTTGACGGGCATTGATAGTTGCTCTCGGGCATGATTTATAGTCGACTCCAGACACTTCGAATCTTTACAGAAGATTCAATTTTTCCTCAAGTAGGGAAGGAAGTTCCTCTCACTCGTACAATGAGAAGGAACCTAAGAAGAAGCAAACCTCATGCCCTTTGCAAGATCACCCAGCAATAGGAAACCACCAATTCATCATCGCAAAGGCTTACTGTGCAAGTATGGAGGCCAAAATGCGAGATTACAGAGGATCAAGATGCAGAAGGATTTATTCGTGTTTCCTACAGGAAACGGAGTAAATCCACCAAGGTTATCTATGATTACAAATGCGGAATCTACATTCGCGTCCCTCAAGTTTTGGGGGGAAAGCATGATTGCGCAATAGAAGAGCGCGCGAACCTCAGACTCGCAGAGAGCGTGCGATTGGAAAGGAGCCTATCTCAAAAGCTAAATCTATTCCACCCACTGTTCCAGCTAGGGTGAGACTTGTTTCGAGAGCCTTCGACAAAACAGGAACTCTTGTCCCGAGGCTATCTTTCAAAGATGACGCCATCACCAAGAGTTCCAATGCAAGAGACCTTCGGGAACTTCTAAACAGAAAGATAGAAGAATCCCATGCATCTCACTGCCATTGCGAACGGCTAATCAATGTAGTGTTATTACACTGTCATTGTTCAACCCGGTTTTCCAACATCATCAACATCCTCATCCCAACCGTCAAAAAGGAGATGACGAAACAAGCTTGAATCCTATAAGCTCGAATATCCCGAAGTATCATCCAACATGATAAGTTTCGGGAAAAAGAATAAGAAAAAGAAGACGAAGAAGGTCTTTGAGGGAGATGCTTCCGACTCAGAACACTCTTCAGGCCTGAAGAGCGTGCTCAATGAAGAGCGAGAAATTTTCCAAAATACTCGACTCAAAAGTTGAGTGGCAATCCCGATGAATTATAGACAAATGGCTGGAGTCTCCTCCGACGAGGAAGACACGACCAAATATGTTATAGCCGAGTCGCAAATGTTCGATTCGTTCCTGGAAGACTCTGCTTCTGCGTACATGGCCTAGAACAGTACCCTAGAGGAATTCATGTGGAGAATGGACGAATAAGATAAGAGTATCCAATACAGCAGAATGCTATCAGCGAGATTAAAGATATGCTGCATGTTTTGCTGGAAGTGGAAAATACAAGATTGAAGAATGCATCTTCAGATATGCCACCCCATGACCCAAAAACTAACAAGGGAAAGAGGGCGGAAGAAGAAGGCCACACTCTTCACGCGAATGAAGAAGAAGAAGAGTATCATGAGGATGACGACAATCGCTCCACGCATCAAGAAGGGAACGCGAATGCCGTCTGGATGGAAAGTCTCCAACTTATGCATAAGAGTGATTTGCAAGAGTTGGACATTGTAAGGCCATATCCGGTAGAATGAGAGAGCATGCCGTTCCCAGAAAACTATAAGCCATTGAAGCTCAAATCATTTGATGGTAAAAGGTCGCCGAATCAGCACCTTTACTATTTCAAGCTGCAAATCGGGCATTTAGCTGGAAACGACCCCATCATTACGCGAGTATTTGTTAGTACTTTGACAGGACTAACATTTGAATAGTTCTGAAGGCTAGAATCGGGAACCATCAATTCATGAAACGATATGGAAAAAGCCTTCCTGACCAGGTTTTATGAAGATGATATAGAAGTGTTAATGCCGGCTCTTCTGGCCACTAAACAGAAGAAGGGGGAATCATGCCGGGACTTTATTAAAAGGTTCTGGAATGATTCTCTCAGATGTCCACATGGGATGCCAGAAAAGACCTTAGTAGAAATCTGTCGACATAATCTCTCGACTAAGGTTCTAACTAGGATGGGAGCTGTAAAATCCTCGACCTAGAAGGATCTCGCTCTACAAGCTGAAGAGGCTGAAGAAATAGCGCAAAGGTTTGAAGAAGGAGGCGAGGAGAAACAGAGGCGAAATAATGATAACAACCATAGGCCTTGATCCAGAAGATATAAGGGGAAGGAAATAATGGTGGATGATACTCCGCAGCCCACAAAGTCTTCTCCAAAACTCCCTCCTCAGTTGCGTATGCCTCAAAAGCAATATTCTTTCAAAGACGAGCATACGAAGACCATCTTCAACCTCCTTGTGACTAAGAAGATGCTGAACCTACCAGAGTCCAAACGTCCTGAAGAAGCAGGGGGAATTAATGATCCTAATTATTGTGTCTACCATAGGATTATTATTTACCCTACTCAGAACTATTATATTCTCAAGGAAAAAATTTCAAGCTTTAGTGGACGCCAAGGTCATCAAGTTTCAAGAACGCCAGAAAAAGGTGACCGCGAGCATAATGACTTTCAAGTTCAGCAAAGCACCTGACTGGATATAGTCAACAGTTCAAGATGGAGTGCAACCCATTCCTAGAGGCACGATGCAGATCGTGAATTTCGATCTGCATCAACAGCAGAAGAAAGGATTATCCCCCTTCAAAACTGATAGAGGGGAGATAATGTAGGTCCATCCAGATCTTCTTAATGATGAACAATGGACTTCTAATTCATCTAGAAGAAAGCGAAATGGGAAGATCCTTACTTCTAATGTCATCTCCATAATTTTCGAAGATGACAAGAGCATTCCTACTCTAACCGGTTTGGAAAAAGAAATCGGAGACTCTCTGGTGGCTGACGTGGATCTATCTCCCTCTAGAACCCGTTCGGGAAAAACTACATGAAGAATTATGGGCAGGCCACGGAATCCCAGCCACTTCCAAAGAAGATTAAACAAAAAGAGCTTAAGTTTGACAAAACTCTGAAGAAAAAAGGGAAAGAGCCTGCGAAAAATTTACAGAAGTCATTTTAATTCGATATCTTAGCGCAGTTAGCCAATATTCCTGCCAGAATCACCTTGTATGAACTCATGAAACTTTCTAAATCAACTAGAGAAGTTTTGAAAGAAACTCTGTAAGATTCAAAGGTATTCCTAGCGCAGATACCCGAAACGGTTGAGAAAGAAAAATCTTTCTGCGCGACATGTCACTAGATCTCCCGTAAAAACATTCTTTACATCACTTTCTCTTCAGAAAATATGCAAGTTAGAAGCAATAAGTATCACCGCCCTTTGTATTACAAAGGGTACATAGGGTCAGCAAAGATCGATCGCATTCAAGTTGATCCAGGCTCAGCCTTAAGCATCATGCTACGGAGGATCCTATGGTATCTTGTAGTCCCGATAAATAGATTAGCAGCAACCAATACTACTATCTTTGGATTCAATGCCAATAGTAGCAGGCCGTTGGGCAAGATAAAGCTCAAGTGCCAAATCGGGAATCTGAAGACGAAAGTCACGTGCTATGTGATAGATACTGACACGTCTTACAACCTGCTACTGGGGTGATCCTGGATTCATAACAACCTCATTGTGCCATCCACACTACATCAATGCATGAAATATGTGGACAAAGACGGAAACGTAAAAACTCTGGTCGTGGAAAAGCAACCCTTTAAAGGAGTCGATAACTACTTTACCGTGCGTTGCTATATCAAGATGCATTTGATGCCTCAGATCAGCCTGCTCCAGCATATCTGATAGCGGTGATGAAGTCGATATAGAATCAGTATCCGAAGATTTAAAATCCGAGGATGTAATTTGGAACGATGAGCCCATTGTGATAAGCCTTGAAGGTTATGATGTAAATAACACCATTCACTCTGATAGTGAATGGGTGATAAATGAAAGTAATTTGCTTATTCTTCTGGTGTTGATTCTGAACCCTCAAGTACTAGCACTGACGTATTCAGTAATTGTTTAGATAAAATATGCTCTCTAGCTTCTTTCCAAGCACCTATCCGATCGTCCTTTCACGAACTGAGTGATGATGATGATGATGAAAATGCCAACAAGGCCATTTTTGAGATTCCTCTCAAGGATGGAATCAAAAATCCATAATATTCGGAAAGAGAAGTAACAAAAGCAAAATAAAATGCTTAGATTCTGAAGAAGAACATGAAAATTCCGAGTTCTTCCACTACGATGAAAATTCTCATAAATTAATAATGAAAATGGGATATAAGCTAGCTGAAGGGGGGTTGAACTTCGGAAGGGGAAGGAGAATAATTCTCTGACCCTTTGTCCCAGAGGGAAAAATGTTAGATTATTATCAGAAAACTGACAGAGGGTTGGGTTATGTCACCACTCCCGAAGTTCCTCAGGTAAGAGAACTGAAGAAAGGCAATTCGACCATTCATCAAAATCATCCTGCTCGGATTCAGATGTCAGTGTCAGTATGAGCTTCCGTGAAGTGTCCGTGAACATGGCCTTCGTGATCCAAGAAAGCAAAGACCTAGGTGAAGTCTCGCCGATAAAAGATGACCCATGGGCCAAACATCTCAACGCGAAGTGGGAAAATCAGTTTGAACAGCGCAAGTTTCCAACCGAAGATAAAGTAATCCAAATAAATATGGGCGATGAAAAAAAATCATAAACCCATAGTTATAAGTGAGAACCTATCCTCGGAAGAGAGAGGAATTGATATCCCTCATTCGCGAGTACATCGACATTTTTGCCTGGAGTTATGAGAAGATGCGAGGATTAGACCCAAGTGTCATGGTTCACAAACTGAACATCCGACCAAATGTTAAGCCAGTAAAGCAACAGCAATGAAGATTTCGTCTAAAGATCATAGAAGCTATTGAAGTTGAAATCAAAAAGTTGATTGAGTCAGGTTTTATTCGCGAGGGACAACACCCTGATTATGTCACGAATATAGTTCCTATAATCAAGAAGAACGGAAAAATCCAGTTTTGTATTGATTTCAGGGATTTGAATGAGGCCTTTCCTAAGGACGAATTTCCGTTACCCATCACAGATGTTATGATAGATAACACTTGTAGGTACGAACGTATGACATTCATGGATGGATTCTCAGGGTATAATCAGATAAAGATGTACCCTGATGATGAGAAATGTACGTCCTTCAGAACACCGCTCGGAGTATACTGTTATACGATCAGGCCATTCGGCCTAAAGAAGCTGGTGCCACGTATCAACATGCTATGAACGTAATATTCCAAGAGCATCTGCAAAAGACAGTGGAATGTTACGTAGATGATCTAGCAATTAAAAGCAAGAATAAGAGTGATCACCTACAAGATTTGAAGACAGTATTTAACCTCATGAGGAAACACCAGTTCAAGATGAACCCGACTAAATCTTTTCTGGGAGTCTCTATTGGAAAATTCCTCGGCTTCGTGGTAACTTCCAAAGGAATTTATCTCCAGCCGGACAAGATGAAGGCAATCTAAGATATGCCACCTCCCCGCAACCTCAAAAAATTAAGGGGACTGCAAAGTAGGTTGGCGTACATCCGCAGATTCATATCAAATTTGTCTAATAAATGTCAGCCATTTACCAAATTAATAAGGAAAGGAGTGTCATTTGTCTGGGATTATGCATACCAAAAGGCTTTCGAAGAGGTCAAACAGTGCCTCATGAAACCACTAGTGCTCGTAGCCCCAGTCTCAGGAACACCTTTCCTGCTATATGTAAGGGCTATGAACCACTCCTTGGGAGCCTTGTTAGTGCAGAAAAATGAGTCAGGTCATGAACAAGCTATTTATTACCTCAGCAGAATGATGATCGGGGCGGAACACCGATATAACCCAGTAGAGAAGGAATGTTTAGCTCTAGTGTTTGCAGTGCAGAAAATGCGACACTATTTAGTTGGACAAACCATTCACATTATATCGAGAGTTAACCCCCTGAGAATACTAACCCCCTAAGAATACTAATGACTAAATGCGGATCGTTGAATTCAAGGCTATCTAATTGGGCTATTTTGTTATTACAATAAGATATGCATTTTGTCCCGCAAAAACCTATTAAGGGACAGGCCGTAGCTGATTTCCTAGCCGAGTACCCAATCCTGGCATCCTCGAAATTGTGCGAAGAAATTCCTGGAGAGTTGGGTGAATGGGGTCCGATTTTAAAATAAGGCATCTCGCAAGAGTTTCCGGAGGCAAATATTGTCACGAAAGATGTATGGCAACTTTTCTTCGATGGCGCCTCTTGAATGGGGTTCGAGGGAAAATTAACAGTGGGGTAGGGGTTATTTTCGTCTCTCCTTACAACCCCATTATTCCTCAAACTTACTCATTAACAAACCCATGCTCCAACAATATTGCGGAGAATAATGCCCTCCTAATCGGCTTAAAGATAACTAAACAATTGGGGTCATATATTTGGAAGCATATGGGGATTCTCAACTTGTCGTAAACCAAGTTAAAGGGGAATATAAAGTCAAATATAAAGACCTTTTGTCGTGTTATCGTGCAGTAAGTAAGATAGCCGATAGTTTCAATGGTTTCTATGTCAACCACGTAAAACGCCATCGGAATAGCTATGCAGATTCACTGGCTTCCTTAGCTGCTACATTGGCCTTATCCAAACATGCTATAAAGCAAATTACGATAGGAAGCAGAGAATTATTCTGTCCAAAAGACAAACTCAAAGAGGGATTGAGAAAGCAACAGGAGGACGAGACTGGTGTTTTCGAGTCAAATCTAGAACCAAGAGATTGACGATTCCCTTATATAGATTATGTCCTTTACAACATATTGCCCGAAGATCCAAAAGAAGCCAGAGCAATCCAAAGAAGGGCTATTCGATTCTATTATAATGCGGAGCTCCAGACATTGTACAGGAAATCTTATGACAGAATATTACTTCGCTGTCTCTCTAACCGAGAAGCCTGGAAAGTACTTGAAGAAGCTCATACTGGCATTTGCGGAGCACACCAACTAGGGCCGAAACTTTGGAATAGAATCCAAATAATGGGTTATTACTGGCCTAAGATGATGATAGAAGCAGTTAACTACGCCAAGAAGTGTAAAGCCTGCCAAATACATGCAGACTTTATACATCAAGCTCCAGAATATTCCACCCAACGGCTACATCGTGGCCGTTTGAGCAATGGGGAATGGACATTGTCGGGCCGATTTCTCCGCTATCAATGAGAGGGCACCGGCTCATTCTGGCTATAACAGATTACTTTTCGAAATGGATTGAAGCCATTTCCCTAACTAAGGTAAAGTCATCAAATATGATCAAGTTCATTAAACACCACATGCTCTACCGCTTTGGAGTACCCAAGAGAATCATTCATAACAACGGGTCTCAGTTCGTGAGCCAAGTATTTTTCAGATTCTACAATAAATACAGAATCAAAGACGTAGATTCCTCACCATATTACCCTGCAGCCAATGGTCTAGCAGAAGTTTTCAACAAGACTATAGTAAAACTCCTCAAAAAGTTTGTGTCATCCAATCAAAGGGACTGGGATGAGATGCTCGGAGAATGTCTATGGGCATATCGCACTACGGTTCGAACCCCCACCAACGCCACACCCTTTTTTTTAGTGTACGGGTCAGAAGCGGTTTTACCTTTGGAAATTCAGGTTCCATCATTGCGAGTCACACTAACGACTAGGATGACGCAAGAAGAACGGCATCAGCAAAGGCTCCAGGAATTAGAAGCCCTGGACGATAAGCGGTTGGAAGCTCAACAGAGTATTGAACTATACCAGGCGCGGATCTCCAGAACTTTTAACAGAAAGGTCAAACGAAGAACTTTTAAAAAAGGGCGATCTAGTCCTTTCAGCAAAGAGACCGATCATAACTAGTCAAAAGCCTAAAGAAAGTTCCAGCGAAAATGGGAGGGGCCCTTCGTCATTAATACGATTTACTCTAATGGCGCATATCGATTAGCAAAACCGAATAGTGATAAGATCATGATGCTAATTAACGACAAGTTTTTGAAGAAATATTATTCTTAGTGAAATTGTTCCGCGGAACACCAGTTGTGATGTAACCTGGGTAGTTCAACGCAAATGGTGAATTAAAAGTTTATCTGTAATCAGGGGGTTCATTAATAAAGATTCACAGTTCTAGACTAAAATTCCCTTGAGTCACGAATCAAAATTTCTTTCCTCCAAACTTGCCAAGTTAAAGAAAACCTCTGGTGAATCAAAATTTCTTTCCTCCAAACTTGCCAAGTTAAAGAATAGCTCTGGCGAATCAAAATTTTCTTCTTCCAAACTTGCTAAGTTAAAAAAATACATCTGGCAAATCAAAAACCGTTATACTGAAAATCACCAAACAGTACGAGTTCCAACCTGATCAAGGGAGTTAACGATTACTTCCATCCTGATTCGAGAAGTTCTCTCATTCGCAGCAACTTTGAGTGGTTGGAAATTTTGGGCGATTTAAGGATTATCAACTTAACGGTTACCTCTGATAATCAATACCAAATTATTTATCAATCACTTTTGGTTATGCGAAAAGAAAGAACCTCTTTATTCATTATCAAATCAAAGTTACAGAGAGTTCCCTAGCACTATACAATCAACAAGAACAAATACAAATCACTGACATGAGAAATAGTAAAAGTTTGCTTCTGTAGCCTCCTCTTCCAGCGTCGCTTAAAGGCAAAAAATTTGTTTCTGTAACCTCCTCTTCTAGCGTGGCTTAAAGGCAAAAAGTTTGCTTCTGTAGCCTCCTCTTCCAGCGTGGCTTAAAGGTAAAAAGTTTGCTTCTGTAGCTTCCTCTTCCAGAATGGTGAATTTGCTTTTGTAGCCTCCCCTCCAAGGATAGCTTAAAGGTAAAAAGTTTGCTTTTGTAGTCTTTTCCTGCCAACGGTTAGGGCCTCCGAGTTGGTTTGCTCAGCCACAATCGACATCACCAGTGACTTGATTAATGCAAAACTGGGCATACCAAATACATATTCCCAAACATACAATGTGAAGGATTGCTGAAATTGAGTGTTGCCCTAACCATTTAGCATCCCAACCTTGTGGGATCCCAGGCAAGAAATAAGACAATACCACAGACCCGAAATATTTTCTTTCATGGAAAATACATGAGACCTTCCAATACTCTAGAGGTATTGGAAGCAATTTACGAGCCCATCGGGTCTAAGCCATTGTTAAGGAGAATGACTGCGGTTATCTCCTACAACCAATTCAAACTCTTGTTAAAAAAAAAAAGAAGAAGAGGGAGGATGATATTGATCAGAAGAAGAACTTTACCTTAATTAAGAAAAATGACTACGGTCATAAGAACGTTTTCAGTGGCATACCCTCTGGATTGATGCAGCCTGGAAGTCTTGTAACATGCCAATTCCCATCCATCACTTTGATTGGAGAAGAAGAAAATACGGTTGCATGGATAAATCAACTACAAAAGAAAGGAAAAGAAGACAATGAGGAAGAAACTTTTCTCATGTCAGAATGATCACTCATAGAAGAGGTCATTTGTCTTATATAGACGGTCCCATGGTTATGATCTTCGGTTGGGAGAAGATAAGACCAAATCTTCGATTGGGATTCTCAATTCGAATCCCAACAGAATTTATTACTGTTGCATGGGACGCTTAGATTTCGCAACTGAAGGATCTCACCATTAATAAGAGCATATGACGCTAGGAATCGCACTGGTTAATCAAATAAAGGGTTATGTCCTAACTTGCAGAAACCGCTACCAATTCTTAGAGAAGAATTTTTATCTCGCAAACTTCAGGATGGAAAGACGCGAACTTGACAAAAGCTCATGAAGGTCGCGTGCATCTGACAAAGGAAAGAATCTTTCTAATATAAAGTCGCGGTCTTGAGATGAAAAAAACATGCCTGATACACAGATACCATGGATCCTATGTAAATTCACGGACTTCAAAGCACAAGATAGCAAGTTTGACACAAGTCTCTGAAGATAATGCAAAGTAGCAATTCTGAAGTGCAAAATCATGTTTACTATACGAAGGATAAAACATGTCATGAAAAGTAAAAGTTAGAGGAATTGTAAGAGAGATTACAAAAACTCGGACTAAAAAAAAGGATTTTCTTATATAGTTCGATGATTTAAGAGGGCCTTTATCTTCTCTTCAGCATCACTAATTTCCTGCTGGATGATCTCATAAGCTTGAACAGTGGCTTGGCGATGCAATTCCTCTTCACTAGTAATAGTACTTTGTGCTGAAGCGGCTTCCAGTGCCTCTAGTTCATCTTGCATCACCGGAAGATCTTTTATCACATTATCCCGTTGTCTGGATAAGCTCGTAAGACTCTTCATTGACTCATTGCGTTCCTTAGTAACCTTAGCTAAGAAAGCCTGGGCTTTAGCGATGGACTCCTGGGTCCTAATAATAGCCTGGTCATGATTCTTGACAATCGAGGTAGTAGTCTCTACTTGGAAGGCTGGAGATTGACCGTCTGATTGGCTCTTTTCAAAGGAAGCCCTGCAAGCATCAACTTTCTCTTTGAACTCCTTCTGGAACCCAAATTGCTCCTCCATCAACTTCTGGAAGGGAGCTTCAACTACTTCAAATTTATCAGCACTCCGCGATCTTGACAAAGACTCAGCGTAGCCTTGAATTTGAACTATCATAAGCCTGTAAGAAGCAGCTTTTTCCTCCCCACCAATACTGACTGTACCAGTCAAGTAAAGATGAAGAATAGTGGAAAGAGAAGCAAAAGAAGCCACTTTCAGTATATTCTCAGTACAATGATCCAGAAAGTGGAGAAAGGTTTCCACTGTATCCTTCAATAGGTTAATTTTAAAAGTATCAACCTCTGCATGGGAAGAATCAGTAACAACTGGAACTGGTGTATCCTGAACTGTACTTTGCTGCAGAGAAGTAGTAGCACCAGTACTAGAAACAGCAACTTCCACACACTCAGTAGAAGCAATGGTTGTAGCGACTGTAATCGGAACGATATGGGTGGTGGTTTCCATTGGAGGAATCGCTACTTCGGAAGTATTAGCCGCGAAAACAGTGGTCTCAATCACCCCACAGGCTACTTCAGTAAGGACTTACGTGATGGTGCAATCTTGCGGAGTGTCGTCTACAGCCATATGCTCTTAAGATGGAGTCAAAGCAAGAGCTGTTAAAAAGGAAGGAGTCGACGATTGAATGTTATAGTATCGTTAAATAATGGCATAATTTCAAAAAAAAGATGGATAAAGTATAAAGGTGAATCTGAAGGATGAACACTAGATTCTCCAGGTCCGTACACCTCGGCTTGAACGTCTTCACTCAAGTAGACATATTTACCGTGATCAAACGGAGAAGTATTAGAACAAAGATCTCTACTACTGACATCATCATCATCTCCCCAATCATCATGATCTGTTGGAAGAGATGCTACTTTAGCGAAATCTGATGTGCGAACTTCCCTAATTATCTCCACCTCATCATCAACAACTTGATGAGTAAGGGTCGCAGAACCCCCTTATGCAGTAGAAGAAGGGGCAGCTGGTCCATCCTCAACAGCAACTTGGTGAGCGAGGGATGCAGACTCTTCTTGTGCAGCAGCAAGCAGAGCAGCCACTTCATCACTAATAACAGTCTGGCGAGTGGGGAATGCAGAATCTTCTTGCGCGGGAAGAGCAGAAGAGGTAGGAGCAGTCACCAATGCAGAGTCATTACGCAAGACAGGCCCTTGACTTCGATGTTTCTTGGAAGAATGAAGAATTAGAGCTGAGTCATCTCATCTTCCCCTGGTTCCTCCGCAACCGTTTCCAGAGCTGAACTGCTTCACATGGTATGTCCTGCGGAGTAGTAGGCAAATCACTGAGATGCCTCAACCTCTTCCGTTTGTACAAAAGCTTCTTTGGAGAAGATTTCGGCTGAGGAGAAGCTTCCTTCGACGTCGAAAGTGGAGAAACATCAAGGGAAACAGGTTGGGCAGATGGGATCACCGCACTATCACCATCCTCCCCCTATTGGACTACTGGTTCCAAGTCTTTCGAACAACATTTTGCTCCGAAGTCCTCCATTCCAGCCACCTTCGTACTGCCAGCCTCCTTTTCCGAGCATACCATGCTCTAATATCTTTCAAACAAGTAAGATTAGTGTTAAAATTTTGAGGGGCGGTGTTAGCATCCGCATACTATTTGCAGAAATCGAAACTCATATACAAGTTCGGAGTCTTGAGTGGAAGATCGAATCTGGCTCGAGTACCACCCGCGATGAAGTGGAGCCAAGTCCGAGCTCCTTCGAGCAAATTTCCGGCAAAAATTAATTCCTTGTTGGGATACCAACATAGAGCTGATCATACCCAAACTGTCGAGCAAAGCGATTCGGATAATAAGGCTCTATATAACAGTGGTTCCCCAAACGGAGAACCAGATGCCTTGGATGGATATTTATTAACCACCAGAAGCATCCTGGGGACAAAGCAGTAAATTTGTCAACACCAGCAACGTTCGCAAATTCCTCCCCATATCCACCATTTGGAATGCAGGGAAAACATTTGAACAACTCAAAGTTCACGTGATAGCGAAGAGTCTTGCGAATTGCAGCCATATAGCCCCCTTTCCATTGTAATATCTCATAATGTTGTACTTTGGGAGAACTTAAATCAACCTGCGAATCAGCAGGACTCATTAGGGTGGGCCAGTGCAAGACCAACCATGCCATCAAATAAGTATAAGGAAGCTCCGCGATCGGATTGGTAATCTTAGTAATCAACTCCCCTCTGTTGTTTTGCTCCTTGACATTACAGAACTTATCTATCAGCTTCCTCAATCTACTTTGGATACTGCACACCATCGCGGGCAATAAGTGAGACGCTGACCAAACGCTAGCAAGACGGCCAGGAATATGGCTCTAATGGGTATGGTATCCTGTGAAGCAATCACACATTTCTTCAACCAAAGCATCAAATAACCTACTAGGAAAGCTGGATCAGATAGAGGTTGAAGAGCTTGGTAGTGAAAACTTTCAAAAGATGTTCCAGCTTTGAAGACATCTTCGTTAGATTCGGCAATATAAGCATCTGTCCTGAAATTGGCAATCTTTCTCTCGACCTCCTTTTCAGCACTGGAGGGAGACGGGTAAAATTGGGTTTATTTTTTGAAAAATTCAGAAGAAGATACTGTAGCCACTTTTTTTGCTTTACACTACGAGTGCCAGACATATGAGTACAAACGTGATAGTGGCAAAGCAATTTTCAATAAGTGTTATAGACCATAGGGTCTTGAATCTTCAACAAATGAAGCTTTTCCCCGATAGGGACATATTCTTCATATGGGATGTCTCCCATAGGTAGCCCTGACATGCATCTCATGCAGTGCAAAACCCAATTCATCATGGGGAGAGAAGACTGTATAAGTATCAGGATTATACAATTCCAATAAAGAAAAGAAATGGCATCGACTAGTAGGAATATCATGCTGAACTGCCCTAATGGCGCGGTAAAAGTTTGCATGCTGGAGCTGATTTCTGAAAGCTTTCAGAAAGAAGTCAATCAAGATTGCCCACTCCCCTTTCGAAGAATAGTGAACCCATCCAGGAGGACGGAAGTCTTGGACTGGAAATTCCCCTTGTGCATTAACGAACCGGTGCAGGAAAGTTTGGGCAACTATGGTGTTTCACCTATAGGAAAATCCTGTTTGAAAGACCCTGGAGACAATCTGCAAAAATGCTTCCCAGTACAACGAGGGAAAGCATCTTGTGAATTGAATGCTCCTAGCAAGACACCATATTGCGGTCTATTTTAATGCTAATCCATTTGTCTAGGAATGGGAAGAAATTGAAAAAATAGAAACGGGTAAGATCTCTCCATGTTGGGAAGAAACAAGTTACGACCGTTAACTTGGCGAAACCATTTGTAATCTCCGTCATCCAGACCATCATCGGGTGCCGAGGAGTGATCACCAAATAAGAAGGCAGGTTTGTTCAACAAAGTTTGGTTGTCCCCTTCGAAAGGAGCAGTGGTCATCAGTTCTCGCAATATCGAGCGAGTAGGATTTAGAATTTTGCTTTCCCTTTCTTGGCCACAAGGAGCGGTGCAACTTGGAAAAGTTTGGCCGAACCTAAACTCTCTCTTCCCATCATAGCCGCCTGAAAAACTAAAATAATGGTCTTTCGACCAGGGGTTTAAAGCGTAATCAACTGCAAAGAAAGTTTTGGGATCAAAACAAAAGGAAAAGGGACTTTCTATAAAAAGAATTGTCTTTTAATATAAAGTAAGAGAATTACTTCCAACCAAGGGTTCCTGCCGAACCACTATGGAAGTAGAAATGGTCCGAGGGTCTCGATAACCGCTTGCAGAAGCATCAGATGAGGAAGCTTTCTTCGGCATCTTTTGCAGACTAAAGAAATCTCTCATGAGAAAAATCGGAGGTTAACGGAGGCCGAAGATGAAAAGCCTTGAAAACCTTAAAGAGAAGCCTGTAGTTCAAATTTCTCAGAAAGAAGTTAGAAATGCCATATTTCACAAAATCGAGATTATATAACAGATGATTTGATGACTGAGATCTTCGGATAGACGTGATCTCTGGCCCGAATCTCATGAGTACCTTTTCATTTAATGCAGTTTAGAGTACGTCTCAATTCCTACACCGTATAAAGTAACCGCCTTTCGGATTTTTCGTAACCAAAAGAGAAGTTCGCGACCCTAATATAGAGTTGGTTTCTCCTCAAAAAGAGAAGTTCGCGACCCTAATACAAAGTCATTTTCTCCTTCAAAAAGGGAAGTTCGCGACCCCAATACAGAGTCATTTTCTCCTTCAAAAAGGAAAGTTCGCGACCCCAATACAGAGTCGTTTTCTCCTTCAAAAAGAGAAGTTCGCGACCCTAATACAGAGTCTTTTTCTCCTTCAAAAAGGGAAGTTCGCGATCCTAATACAGAGTCATTTTCTCCTTCAAAAAGGGAAGTTCGCGGCTCTAATACAAAGTCGTTTTTTCCTTCAAAAAGGGAAGTTCGCTACCCTAATACAGAGTCGTTTTCTCCTTCAAAAATAAAAGTTCGTAACCCTAATACAAAGTCGCGTTCCTTTCGAAATGAAAATTCGCGACCCTAATACAGAGTCGTATTTTCCTTCAAGAGTTGAAAATCGTGGCACTAACAAAGAGTGGCATTTTCCTTCAAAAGCAACAAGTTCATGGCGCTAATACAAAGTCGTATTCCTTTTGAAATGGGAGTTCAAAATATTAAGACAGGATCATGCTGCTTTCAATTGAAAGTTCTAATACAAAATTGCACTCTCGGAAATATAGAAGATGGAGATTCTAATACAGAATTTTACGTCACATCAAAGGAGAATGTTATATCCAAAGTATTCCAAAACACCTCAGAGGATCATGAGAGTTTTGAAAACTTTGGAGGGGTTTTATGCAGTCATCTGTCAAAAACAAAACAGGTCCGCGAATTTAGGGTTTGAGGTCCGCAACTCAGTAGATCTGCGAACCTAAAGCTCAAGGTTTGCGACCTAGCTACGACAGAACAGATCCGTGAATCTAAAGTTGAGATTCGCGATGCTATCCATAGCTTTCGGGGAGGGGTCTAATACAAAGTCACCCAATCCGAACAAGAGAAGTTGCCACCTCAGATCGTGGAGCCAACTGTCGAACGAATGTGGCGGCATTATTTAGATCGTGGGGGTAACTACCTAACGAATATAACGGCACTTCTTGAGTAGTAGAGCTAACGATCGAACGACTAAGATGGGAATGTTGCCCTAAAACCCCTATAAAATGTGGGAAAACAGAAAGAGAAGGGATCGATCATCGTCTTCTTAAGCTATCCTTTGTGATCAGAAGTCCAGAGCCTTTTTGCCAATAGAAAGAGTTTGTGCGGAGTGTCAACGGAGAGCAAGATCGTCATCCACAGCTACCTCAGAACCCAGCTTTAAACAAAGAGCAATTCAGTTTTTCCTCATCTTCTGTAAACAAGAAACCGTTGAAATTGTAACCCTTTATTGAAATAGCTCAATAGAGAATCATTTACAATTTTATGGCAAACAGAAGATTGGCAACTCAATTGAGGCTACACAGACTCAAATAGGAATTTGATTTTTCCTCATCTTCTGTAAAGAGGTATTCTTTAACTTGGCAAGTTTTGAGGAAAGAAATTTTGATTCGAGACTCAAGGGAATCTTTAGTCTGGAACTACGAATCTTTATTAATGAACCCCCGATTACAGATAAACTTTTTATTCACCATTTGTGTTGAACTATCCAGGTTACACCACAACTGGTGTTCTGCGAAACAATTTCACTAAGAATAATATATCTTCAAAAACTTCATTAATTGGCATCATGATCTTATCACCATTCGGTTTTGCCAACCGATATGCGCCATTAGAGTAAACTGTATCAATGACAAAGGGCCCCTCCCATTTTGGCTAGAACTTTCTTTTAGGCTTTTGACTAGTTATGATCGGTTTCTTTGCTGAAAGGACCAGATCGCCCTTTTTAAAAGTTCTTCATTTGGCCTTTCTGTTATAAGTCATGGAGATCCTCGTCTGGTATAGTTCAATACTTTATTGAGCTTCCAACCGCTTATCGTCTAGGGCTTCTAATTCCTGGAGCCTTTGCTGATGTCATTCTTCTTGCATCATCCTAGTCGTTAGTGCCACTCGCAATGATGGAATCTGAATTTCCAAAGGTAAGACCGCTTCTGACCCGTACACTAAAGAAAATGATGTGGCATTGGTGGGGGTTCGGACCATAGTGCGATAAGCCCACAAAAATTCTCCGAGCTTCTTATCCCAGTCCCTTTGATTGGATGACAAACTTTTTGAGGAGTTTTACTATGGTCTTATTGAAAGCTTCTGCTAGACCATTGGCTGCAGGGTAATATGGCGAGGAAGCTACGTTTTTGACCCTGTATTTGTTGCAGAATCTAGAAAATACTTGGCTCACGAACTGAGGCCCGTTGTCATGAATGATTCTCTTGGGCACTCCAAAGCGGTAGAGCACATGGTGTTTAATGACCTTGATCACATCCGATGACTTTACCTCGGTTAGGAAAATAGCTTCAATCTATTTCGAAAAGAAATATGTTATAGCTAGAATGAACCGGTGCCCTCTAGTTGATGGCAGAGAAATCGACCCGACAATGTCCATTCCCCATTGCTCAAACGGCCACAATGTAGCCGTTGGGTGGAGATATTCTAGAGCTTAATGTATAAAGTCTGCATGTATTTGGCAGGCTTTACACTTCTTGGCATAGTTAACTGCTTCTGTCATCATCTTAGACCAGTAATAAACCATTCTTCGGATACTATCCCAGAGTTTCGGCCCTGGTTGGTGTGTTCCGCAAATGCCTGCATGAGCTTTTTCAAGTACTTTCCGAGCTTCTCGGTTAGAGAGACAGCGAAGTAAGATTCTGTCATAAGATTTCCTGTACAATGTCTGGAGCTCCGCATTACAATAGAATTGAATAGCCCTTCTTTGGATTGCTCTGGCTTCTTTTGGATCTTCGGGCAATATGCCGTAAAGGACGTAATCTATATAAGGGATTCACCAATCCCTTGGTTCTAGATTTGACTTGAAAACACCAGTTTTGTCTTCCTATTACTTTCTCAATTCCTCTTTGAGTTCGTCCTTTGGACAGAATAACTCTCTGCTTCCTACAGTAATTTGCTTTTTAGCATGTTTGGCTAAAGCCAATGTAGTAGCTAAGAAAGCCAGTGAATGTGCATAGCTATTCCGATGGCGTTTTACGTGGCTGATAAAGAAACCATTGAAACTATCGGCTATCTTAATTACTGTGCGATAATACGACAAAAGTTTTTCATGTTTGACTTCATATTCCCATTTAACTTGGTTTACGACAAGTTGAGAATCCCCATATATTTCCAAATATTTGACCCCCAATTGTTTAGTTATCTTTAAGCTGATTAGGAGGGCATTACACTCCGCAACATTGCTAGAGCATGGGTTTGTTAATGAATAAGCTCGAGGAATGATGTGGTTGCAAGGAGAGACGAAAACAACCCCTACCCCCGCTGTCATTTTTCCCTCGGACCCCATTTGAGAGGCACCATCAAAGAAAAGTTGCCATACATCTTTTGTGATAATATTTGCCTTCAGAAACTCTTGCAAGATGCCTTCTTTTAGAATCGGACCCTATTCACCCAACTCTCCACGAATTTCTTTGCACAACTTCGAGGATGCCGGGATTGGGTGCTTGGCTAGGAAATCAGCTATGGCATGTCCCTTAATAGATTTTTGCAGGACAAAATGCTTATCATATTGTGATAACAAAATAGCCCAATTAGATAACCTTGAATTCAACGACCCAGGGGGTTAACTCTTGATATAACATGAATGGTTTGTCCAACTAAATAGTGTCGCATTTTCTGCACTGCAAACACTAGAGCTAAACATTCCTTCTCCACTGGGTTCGGTATTCTGCCGCAATCATCATTCTGCTAAGATAATAAATAGCTTATTCGTGACCCGACTCATTTTTCTGCGCTAACAAGACTCCCAAGGAGTGGTCCATAGCCCTCACAATAGCAGGAAAGGTGTCTCGAGACTAGGGCTATGAGCACTGGTGGTTTCGTGAGATACTATTTGACCTCTTCGAAAGCTTTTGGCATGCATCATCCCAGACAAATGACACTCCTTTTCTCATTAATTTAGTAAAGGGTTGATATTTACTGGACAAATTTGATATGAATCTGCGAATGTACGCCAGCCTACCTTACAGTCCCCTTAATTCTTTGAGATTGTGAGGAGGTGGCATATCTTGGATTGCCTTAATCTTGTCCTGGTCGAGATAAATTCCATTGGAAGTTACCATGAAGCCGAGGAATTTTCCACTAGAGGCTCCCAAAAAAGATTTAGTCAGGTTCATCATGAGCTGGTGTTTCCTCATGAGGTCAAACACTGTTTTTAAATCTTGTAGGTGATCACTCTTATTCTTGCTTTTAATTGCTATATCATCTACGTAACATTCCACTGTCTTTCGCAGAAGCTCTTGAAATATTACGTTCATAGCATGTTGATACATGGCACTAGCATTTTTTAGGCCGAATGGAATGACCGTATAACAGTATACTCCGAGTGGTGTTCTGAAGGATGTATGTTTCTTATCATCAGGGTATATCTTTATCTGAGTATACCCTGAGAATCCATCCATGAATATCATACGTTCGTACCCACAAGTATTATCTATCATAACATCTGTGATGGGTAACGAAAATTCGTCCGTAGGGCAGGCCTCATTCAAATCCCTAAAATCAATACAAATCCGGATTTTTCCGTTCTTCTTGATTACAAGAACCATATTCGCGACCCAATCAGGGTGTTATTCCTTGCGAATAAAGCTTGAGTCAATCAACTTTTTGATTTCAACTTCAATAGCTTCTATGATCTTTGGACGGAATCTTCGTTGCTATTGCTTTACTGGCTTAACATTTGGTCGGATGTTCAGTTTGTGAACCGTGACACTTGGGTCTAATCCTGGCATCTCCTCATAACTCCAGGCAAAAATGTCGATGTACTCGCGAATGAGGGATATCAATTCCTCTCTCTTCCGAGGATAGGTTCTCACTTATAAATATGGTTTTATGATTCTTTTTATCGCCCATATTTATTTGGATTACTTTATCTTCGGTTGGAGACTCGCGTTGTTCAAACTGATTTTCCCACTTCGCGTTAAGATGTTTGGCCCAGGGGTCATCTTTTATTGGTGAGGTTTCACTTAGGTCTTCGCTTTCTTGGATCGCGGAGGCCATGCTCACGGACACTTCACAGATCATGCTGACACTGAATCTGAATCCCAGCAGGACGATTCTGACGAATGGTCGAATTGCCCTTCTTCAGTTCTCTCACCTAAGGAACTTTCGAGAGTGGTGACATACCCAACCCCTTGTCGATTTTCTGATAATAATCTGGCATTTTTCCCTCTGGGACAAAGGGTCGGAGAATTGTTCTCCTTCCCCTTCCAAAGTTCAACCCCCTGCTTTCGGCTAGGTTATATCCATTTTCTTTATTAATTTATGAGAATTTTCATTGTAGTGGAAGAACTAGGGATTTTCCTGTTCTTCTTCAGAATCTAAGCATTTCTTTTTGCTTTTGTTACTTGCCTTTCCGAATATTATGGATTTCTGAGTTCCGTCCTTGGGAGGAATCTCAAAAACAACGTTGTTGGCATTTTCATCATCATCACTCAGTTCGTGAAAGGACGATCGGATAGGTGTTTGGAAAGAAGCTAGAGAGCATATTTTATCTAAACAATCATTGAATGCGTCAGTGCTAGTACTTGAGGGTTCAGAATCAACACCAGAAAAATAAGCAAACTCTAAGCTTTTATTTATCACCCATTCACCATCAGAGTGAATGGTGTTATTTACATCAAGACCTTCAAGGCTTATCACAATGGGCTTACCGTCCCAAATTACATCCTCGGATTTTGAATCTTTAAATCCTGATTCTGTATCGCTTCATCACAGCTATCAGAGACATCTGGAGCAGGCTGATCTGAGGCATCAAATGCATCTTGATATAGTAACGCGTCGGTAAAGTAGTTTTCGACTCTTTTAAAGGGTTGCTTTTCCATGACCAGAGTTTTTACGTTCCCGTCTTTGTCCACATATTTCATGCATTGATATAGTGTGGACGACACAATGAGATTGTTATGGATCTAGAGTCTCCTTAGTAGCAGGTTGTATGACGTGTCAGTATCTATCACATAGTACATGACTTCCGTCTTCAGATCGCCAATTTGGCACTTGAGCTTTATCTTACCCAATGGCCTGTTACTATTGGCATTGAATCCAAAGACAGTAGTATTGGTTGCTGCTAATCTATTTATCAGGACTCCAAGATACCGTAGCATCCTCTGTGACATGATGCCTAAGGTTGAGCCTGGATCAACTTGAATGCAATCGATCTCCGCCGACCCTATGTACCCTTTGTAATACAAAGGGCGGTGATACTTATTGCTTCTAACTTACATATCTTCTTAAGAGAAAGTGATGCAAGGAATGCTTTTACCAGAGGTCTGGTGACATGTCGCGCAGAAGATTCTTCTTTCTCAACCGTTTCTGGTATCTGCGTTAGGAATACCTCTGAATCTTGCAGAGTTTCTCTTAAAACTTTTCTAGTTGATTTAGAAAGTCTCAGAAGCTCATACAAGGTGATTCTGGTGGGAATATTGGCTAACTGCGCTAAGATATCAAATTGAAATGACTTCTGTAAATCTTCCGCAGGCTCTTTCCCTTTTTTCTTCAGAGCTTTGTCAAATTTAAACTCTTTTTGTTTGATCTTCTCTAGAAGTGGCCGGGACTCCGCGGCCTGCCCATAATTCTTCAAGTAGTCTTTTTTCGAGCGGGTTCCAGAGGAAGGTAGATCCGCGTCAGCTACCAGAGAGTCTCCGATTTCTTCTTCTGAATCTATTAGAGTAGGAATGCTTTTGTCATTTTTGAGAATTATGGAGACGATATTAGAAGTAAGGATCTTCCATTTTCACATTCTTCTAGATGAATTGGAAGTCCATTATTCATCATTAAGAATATCTGGATGCACCCACATTATCTCCCCTCTATCAGTTTCGAAGGGGGATAATCATTTCTTCTACTGTTGATCCGAATCGAAATTCACGATTTGCATCGTGCCTCTAGAAATGGGTTGCACGCCATCTTGAACTATTGACTCTATCCAGTCAGGTGCTTTGCCAAACTTGAAAGTCACCATGTTCGCGGTCACCTTTTTCTAGTGTTCTTGAAGCTTGATGATCTTGGCGTCCACTAAAACTTGAATTTTGTTCTTGAGAATATAACAGTTCTGAGTAGGGTGATTAATAATCGTATGGTAGACACAATAATTAGGATCATTAATTCTCCCTGCTTCTTCAGGATGTTTGGACTCTGACAGCTTCAGCATCTTCTTAGTCATGAGGAGGTTGAAGATGGTCTTCATATACTCGTCATTAAAAGAATATTGCTTTTGAGGCATACGCGACTGAGGAGGGAGTTTTGGAGAAGACTTTGTGGGCTGCGAAGTATCAGCCACCATTGTTTCCTTCCCCTTATATCCTCTAGATCGAGGCCTATGGTTGTTGTCATTATTTCGCCTATGTTTCTCCTCGTCTCCTTCTTCTTCAAGCCTTTGCACTATTTCTTCAGCCTCTTCAGCTTATAGAGCGAGATCCTTTCAGGTCGAGGATTTCATAGCTCCCATCCTGGCTAGAATCTTAGTTGAGAGATTATGTCGATAGGTTTCTACCAAGGTCTTCTCTGGCATCCCATGTGGACATCTGAGAGAATCATTACGGAACCTTTTAATAAAATCCCGGGGTGACTCTCCCTTCTTATGTTTAGTGGCCAGAGGAGCTGGCATTGACACTTCCATATCTTCATAAAACCTGGTCAGGAAAGCTTTTTCCATATCGTTCCATGAATTGATGGTTCCCAGTTCTAGCCTTCAGAACCATTCAAATGCTAGTCCTGTCGAAGTACTAACAAATACTCGCGTAATGATGGGGTCGTTTCTAGCTAAATGCCTGATTTGCGACTTGAAATAGTAAAGGTGCTGATTCGGCAACCCTTTACCATCGAATGATTTGAGCTTCAATAGCTTGTAGCTTTCTGGGAACGGCATACTCTCCCATTCTACCGGATATGGCCTTACAATGCCCAACTCTTACAAATCACTTTTATGCATGAGGGCATTCAGTTGATTTTGGAAACTCTCCATCCAGACGGCATTTGCATTACCTTCATGATGCGTGGAGCGATTGTCGCCATCCTCCTGATGCTCTTCTTCTTCTTCATTCGCATGAAGAGTGTGGCCTTCTTCTTCTGCCGTCTTTCCCTTATCAGTTTTTGGGTCATGGTGTGGCATCTCTGAAGATGCATTCTTCAATCTTGTCTTTTCCACTTCTAGCAAAACATGCAGCATATATTTAATCTCGCTGATAGCATTCTGCTATTGTTGGATACTCTTATCTTGTTCGTCCATTCTCTGCATGAATTTCTCTGGGGTACTGTTCTAGGCCATGTACACAGAGGCGAAGTCTTCCAGGAACGAATCGGACGTTTGCGACTTGGCCATAACAGATTTGGTCGTGTCTTCCTCGTCGGAGGAGACTCCAACCATTTGTCTATAATTCATCGGGATTGCCACTCCACTTTTGAGTCGAGTGTTTTGGAAAACTCCTCGATCTTCATTGAGCACGTTCTTTAGGCCTGAAGATTGTTCCGAGTCGGAAGCATCTCCCTCGAAGACCTTCTTCATCTTCTTTTTTTCTTCTTTTTCTCGAAACTTATCATGTTGGATGATATTTTGGGAGATTCGGGCTCATAGGATTCGAGCCTATTTTGTCGTCTCCTTTTTGACGGTTGGGATGAGGATGTTGATAATGTTGATAGTCGATGGAAAACCGACTGCCTAGTATGAGTTGAACAATGACAGTGTAATAACACTGCATTGATCAGTCGTTCGCAATGGCAGTGAGATGCATGGGATTCTTCTCTCTTTCTGTTTAGAAGTTCTCGAAAGTCTCTTGCATTGGAACTCTTGGTGACAGTGTCATCTTTGAAAGATACCCTCGGGACAAGAGTTCCTGTTTCGTCGAAGGCTCTCGAAACAAGTCTCACCCTAGCTGGAACAGTCGGTGGGATAGTTTTAGCCTTTGAGATAGACTCCTTGCCAATTGCACGCTCTCCGCGAGTCTGAGGTTCACGCGCTCCTTCTATTGCGCGATCATGCTTTCCCCCCAAAACTCGAGGGACGTGAAGGTAGATTCCGCATTTGTAATCATAGATAGCCTTGGTGGATTTACTTCATTTCTTGTAGGAAACACGAGTAAATCTTTCCGCATCTTGATCCTCTGTAATCTCGCATTTTGGCCTCCATACTTGCACAGTAGACCTTCGCGATGATGAATTAGCAGTTTCATATTGCTGCGTGATCCTGTGAAGCGTACGACTTTGCTTCTTCTTAGATTCCTTCTCATTGTACGAGTGAGAGGAACCTCCTTCCCCGCGTCATAGTCCTATGGAGTAGGTAATGGTCATTTCCCTTTATTGAAGTGGGGATCCTAATCCATTTTTCTAGGGAGATCAGGAGCCTCGCCAAAACTAGCTCAGAGCCCAATGTTGGTGAAGAGGAGGATTTCAGACTAGTTTGGTCTACTGAATCCTTTGCCTGAATTGTTGCCCTTGAAGTCTCCTTAGAGATTGATCCCTTGGAGATATTACGGTATCCACGTAAGGAAGTAGGGCTCTTGGAGCCGGAAGAAAGGAATTCTTCATACTTTTCCTTGTCAACCTTGATGGTAAGTGAATTGACCAGGCTGCCAACCAGAATAATGTCGGATAGAGCTACTACCAGATCACCGGAGGTGATGGCAGTCCCTAGCAGAGTCGCTTATCTTCTATTCGCTATAAAATTGTAAATGATTCTCTATTGAGCTATTTCAATAAAGGGTTACAATTTCAACGGTTTTCCATTTACAGAAGATGAGGAAATATAAAATTTCTCTTTGTTTAAAGCTAGATTCTGAGATAGCTGCGGAGGATGATCTTGCTCTCCGTTGACATTCCGCACAAAATCTTTCAATTGACAAAAAGGCTCTGGACTTCTGATCACAAAGGATAGCTTAAGAAGACGATGATCGATCCCTTCTCTTTCAGTTTTTCCGCTTTTTATAGGGGTTTTAGGGCAACGTCCCCATCTCATTCGTTCGACCGTAAGCCTCATTACTCGAGAAGTGCTGTCATATTCATTAGGTAGTTACCCCCACGACCTAAATAATGCCGCCACATTCGTTCGGCAGTTGGCTCTATGATCCAAGGTGGCAACTTCCCTTATTCGGGTCGAGTGATTTTGTATTAAACCCCTCCCTGGAAGTTATGGATAGCATTGCGAATCTCAACTTTAGATTCACAGATATATTCTATCGTAGCTGGGTCGCGAACCTCGAACTTAAGGTTCACGGATCTGTTGAGTTGCGAACCTCAAACCCTAAATTCGCTTATCTGTTTTTTTTTTTTTACAGATGACTCCAGAATTTTTCGCCGACAGACGGCTGTCGATGGTAGGCTAGCGGCTATCGACGGTCATTCCTGAAAATGTACAATTCTGAACTGATATTTGATATATGCTTTGATACTTCAATTTTCTTGTATATAAAACTCTGCGAAAATATTAGAAAGCACTAGAAAAACATCATAGTGAGGAATTTGATTAATAAAAATATTTTTTTATTAATTTCTTATATTAATCACCAAAATTGGATTAAATTTGCATAAAATAAACTTAAAATATTACTCTTTTCAAACGTAATCACTTACCAGCTTATAAAACTCCCAAGAGGGTTGAGTCTATAAGGGGCAGCAAAATTGAATGCAACAATTCATCTCCTCCAATTAGATCTAATGCATTGGAAGTCGAATTGATGTGATAAATTACTGCAAGCGTACAGTGTTGGTTGTAGCGCTTAACAGGTAGTCCCACAGAGATCTAAGGTGTTTTGCAATCTTACTTATTTTATAGTCTAACGGATTAACTAAGAGTTTCTAAATTGAAGTTGAGAGTTATTCTAATTAACCTAGAATTTAGAATCCACTAGCTTCCAACCATGTTCTTACTTCTATTATCTTGTTCTTTCATAAAAGGTAATCTTTTAGTTTAATCGTTATTTAAAGTGCTATAAATATGAGCTATCAAGTAGTGTGCAAGTATAACTCATCAAAAATACTACTTTTCACAAAAACAAACTAAATCTTTAGATAATTCAATGAAAAAGATAAAAACAATAACCCCAAACCCTAACTAAGCATAGGCTATCAAGAAACCTAATTCAAGTATAACCTATTAAAGTCCTAATCTTCGAGTTCTTGTATTTTATTCTTTTTTATAGAAAAATCATGTCTTTATTATTTTATTTAAGAAGAAAATACTAGAGAGTAATTACAGGGTGGATCCTAACTTCATTTACATCCTAGAGCTAAACTAATTAGCTACTCATGATTCTAGAAAGTAATTAAATCTAATCTAGAAAGCAAATAAATCTATACTAGAAAGCAATTAACTCTATTTAAAAAGCGAATAAAGAATTAAAGGTAATGGCTTACCTCCGGAGCACGGTATTATGGCCGCCACCTCTTCAGCAAAACCTTAATTTTATTAATGAAAAAACGAGTACAAACTAAATCCTAATTTACATTAACTACTGCATAAAACCCTAGAATACAAGGATATGGCCAATATATAGGCTTCGGAAAACCAAACCCAATTCTAATACAGTTTTGAAACTAAAAGATTAAAACGAAGCCACCAGAGAAAATTCCACGTGTGGATCCACCATTGGGCCGCTAAATAGCGGTAATTACAGCTATTTAGCAGTAAACATATTTGAAATATTCTTGAAATTTTTTTCGCTTGAAACTCTTGTCTTGTTCGTTTAATTTACCTGAATGTATTCGACTTTGAGTCTTGGCAGTATTGTAGTCTCGTAGTCTTACCCACTTTAGAAACTTTTCGGACTCTGATTTTCTATTCCAACTCTGATTTCATACCATCTCCTTGTACGAATAAAATTCCTGAAAAACACACTAATAATATCCGAGTAGCATATTTATATACAAAAATAGGTAATGTGAATACTATAAATGTGCAATATATGACACTTATCACACCCCCACACCTATCTTTTGCTAGTTCTCGAGCAAAACCTAAACCTAAAAAAATAAAAATTCTAACTCACTTTAGCAGAAATCGGGATTGCACTTAGCACGTGCAACAAGCCTTTAAACCCCTAGGTTACCCTAGTGGACGAGTTGTGTCTCGTGAGGGTTTGCAGTGAATATACCCACAAAATTCATTAAGAAAATAGATTAAGAAATAAAGAAAAGGAAAATCAAGATAAGCAAAAATCAAGAAAAATAAAAATTTTATACAAAAGAAAGAAAAATCTTTTTTTTAATATTTTCATCAATTAGTCTGACTAATATACAAACTCAAGAACGCACATAGATTATCAATTTCCAAATCGAGCATCATATCGGATACACTTATCATATTAATCAAAAATTTAAATCCTATCTTTCAATACCTACTGACAGATAATCCATTGGCTCCTATACATCTACGTGCATGTGTGATAGTCTATTTCTGTTTTGGACTCCAACTCTAACTCATGATTCATCTCCTCTCTCATAACCATTTTTTCCTTTTTTTCTCTTTTTTCTTTTTTTTAATTTTTTAAAGAATATTTCACCTTTCGTACGAATATTCATGCTTGCTTAGGCGCAACGTACCCGATTACTCGGTACATACTCTTTTTTTAACTTTTTTTAGAATATTTCACCTTTCATGCGAATATTCACGCTTACTTAGATGCAAAGTACTCGATTACTTAGATTATACTCTCTTTTTTTCACTCTTGAGACTATTGCCTTAATACCAGGCATACCTAATTATTTTATCACTCTCGAGGCTATTGCCTTAATACCAGGCTCACCCCATTATTTTATTCTCACTTTTTTTTTCTTTTTTTTAGAGAGAGATGACTTACTCAATCGTTATCATCTTTATATTTAACCTAATAAACTATTGTGAAATGAAAAAAAGATTTATACTTGCCTCAAAACTACTGTAAGCGGTATTTATTTTTGAATTTTGATCTTTTTCATAAAATTTAAAGTGTATCATCCAATCTACCCTCGTATCCAATTTCAAATATAAATTTGTTCCTTTATCTGTAATTAGATTAATCTATTGATAAAATACATAAATTTGTTGTTAAATCTTTTTATTTTATTTTTTTATTTTTTTCAGTTTTTTTTATTTTTTTAGTTAGATACCCTAAAAACTATCCAAAGTGTAAAATAAAAAAACCCAAAAGTCATCAAAAAATAAAATAAAAACTCTAAAAAACTAAAATCACAATATATGTATATATATATATATATTCTAATTCACTCCCCCACACCTAAACTCGTATATGCCCTCATACACAAACCAAGTATGGTAAAATAAGTAAGAAAACTACGATATACATATTATACATTTACTAGAAAATTCAAACCAGTTACGACCTCTTGATTGCTTTCCACTCTCATAGTGTGTCCTTTTATGTTTTGATATAGATGAACTTAGCCTTTTTGTTAATTTTACATTTAATCTCTCCATCTTATTTTTAATTTTTCTCAATTTATTTCTGCCTTTCTTTTTTTATTCAATAATAAAATTTTGAAGTTGGAAAGCGTACATTTACCATCGTTCATATTCCATCCATGAGTATCTTTCATATTAGTAAGTATTTTGGTTTTATCAACTTGCGAAATAACATACTCACTTTAGTGTTGTAAAATCATGAGCTCAATTTTGGAGGGCTCTTTCAAATTATCAAGTACCATGACCTCTTCTTTTTGAAATTCTTTCCATTCATCTAATGTTTTGAGCTCGTCATGCAAATTTTCTTCAAACTTGTAATCAAAATTCTCAAAAGAAAATACCATACTAGTAGACTTATCATTAATCAAATTATTATAAAGGGATAAAAATTCTTTTTCACAAATTTCTTCACAATTTCCATCTAAAGAATCAAATGATAATATGTCACTAGTAAGCTCACCATGAGATAAATCATCAAGAAAAATATTTTCTTTATCACCAGTTTCATCATAATTATTTTCACAATGGTCTAAAATAGGTTGATGGCAATGTTGAATTATAGACTCATCATGCACAAAATTATTTAACGCATTTTGCATCATATCTACTTCAAAAGATGAATTAAGTGGTTGCTCATTGGAGTTAAATATGTTCAAACTATTAGATGATTGATCTCCAAAAAATTTAGTTTGAGAAATCGCTTTGAGAAGATCTTCCATACAAGCTGCAGTTTTAGAGGATGAATTTTAAGAAGATGATTTTAGCAAACTTTCTATACCTTCCTCAATTCTACGTCTTCGTTCCTCAGACTCATGATTATAATTTTCCTTATTTTCTTCAAATGATTGCATCTCGAGATCATGAGTGAAATTTGAAGGTGAATATGATGGATCCGTATATATATTTGATGACAGATATGAAGTGGTTGTAGGTAAATTCTCATGACATGCATATTTTACTTCTAATCTTTTTAATTTTTCATCTAATATGTTCAATTGAATATCTTGTTCATGATAGAATGTAGAACATGAAGATGAATAACCCATAAAGAAAGGATTAGATGGAGAACTCTCTTAGTATGGCTCTTGATTATTAGAATTATTCATCCATTCATAATTGTAATTTTGTGTATAAGAAGCGCTCGTAGGTTCATTATATGTGTTGTGAATTTGATTATGACCTAGTCCTAGCGAACTTCCTATCCATAGACACTGATAATAATTATGATATGGATCACGATAATGATAGCAACTAGTTTGATTTTGAAATTTTTTTTTTTAATTTTTTTTTTGAAAAAGGTGGAGAATGAGAGAGATGGAAAAGAAATAAAGAATAATTTTTTTTGTATTTTTTTACTAAACCAGATATCAGGAAAATTTAGTGGCGTTTCCTACCTTAAGTACTGCCAAATAGTGGTATATGCCGCTAATTAGCGGCCTAGAGAAAGAATTTGGTTCTCTACTTTTTGTCGTGCACTCAACACGCTTAGTTCGTCTTGCTTATTTTCCTGTATCTGTACTTTTTAGTCCCTTCACACTCAACACACACTGTTAATCCCGTAAAACGTTAAAAAAAGCAAGAAAAATATCGTCGATCCTCGGCAACGGCGCCAAAAACTTGATGTGATAAATTACTGCAAGCGCACAGTATCGGTTGTAGAGCTTAACAAGTCGTCACATAGAGATCTAAGGTGTTTTGCAATTCTTACTTATTCTATAGTCTAACGGATTAACTAAGAGTTTCTAAATTGAAGTTGGGAGTTATTCTAATTAGCCTAGAATTTAGAATCCACTAGTTTTCAACCATGTTCTTACTTTTATTATATTCTTCTTTCATAAAAAGGTGATCTTTTAGTTTAATCTTTATTTAAAGTGTCCTAAGTATGAGCTATCAAGTGGTGTGCAAATATAACTCATCAAAAATACTACTTTTCATAAAAACAAACTAAATCTAAAAGATAATTCAATGAAAAAGATAAAATCAACAACCCCAAACCCTAACTAAGTATAGGCTATCAAGAAACCTAATTCAAGTATAACCTATCAAAGTCCTAATCTTCGAGTTCTTGTATTTTATTCTTTTTTATAGAAAAAGTATGTCTTTATTATTTTATTTAAGAAGAAAATACTAGAGAGTAATTACATGATGGATCCTAATTTCATCTACATCCAAGAGCTAAACTAATTAGCTACTCATGATTCTAGAAAGCAATTAAATCTAATCTAGAAAGCAAATAAATCTATATTAGAAAACAATTAACTCTATCTTAAAAGCGAATAAAGAATTAAAAGCAATGGCTTACCTCTGGAGCACTGTATTGTGGCCGCCACCCCTTCAGCAAAACCTTAATTATATTAATGAAAAACGAGTACAAACTAAATCCTAATCCACATTAACTACTGCATAAAACCGTAGAATATAAGGATACGGCAATATATAGGCTTCGGAAAACCAAACCTAATTCTAATACAATTTTGAAACTAAAAGATTAAAATGAAGCCACCGGAGAAAATTCCACATGTGGATCCACCATTGGGCCGCTATATAGCGGTAATTATAGCTATTTAGCGGTAAAAATATTTGAAATATTCTTGAAACTTTTTTCACTTGAAACTCTTGTCTTTTACGTTTAATATACCTCACTGTATTCGACTTTGAGTCTCGGAAGCATCGTAGTTTCGTAGTCTTGCCCACTTTAGAAACTTTTCGGACACTGATTTTCGACTCCAACTCTGATTTCATACCATCTCCTTGTACGAATAAAATTCCTGAAAAACACACTAACAATACCCGAGTAGTATTATTTATATACAAAAATAGGTAATATGAAGGCTATAAATATGCAATATATGGCACTTATCAACCCCAACACCTATCTTTTGCTAGTCCTCGAGCAAAACCTAAACCTAAAAAAAATAAAAATGCTAACTCACTTTCACAGGAATCGCGATTGCACTTAGCACGTGCAACAAGCCTTTAAACCCCTAGGTTACCGTAGTGGATGAGTTGTGTCTCGTGAGGGTTTTCAGTAAATATACCAACAAAATTCATTAAGAAAATAGATTAAGAAATAAAGAAAAGAAAAATAAGAATAATCGAAAATCAAGAAAAATAAAAATTTAAATCATATCTTTCCATACCCACTGACAGATAATCCTTTGGCTCCTATACATCTACGTGCACGTGTGATAGTCTACTTCGGTTTTGAACTCCAACTCTAACTCATGATTCATCTCCTCTCTCATAACCATTTTTTTCCTTTTTTTTTCTCTTTTTTTCTTTTTTTTAATTTTTTTTAAGAATATTTTACTTTTCATGCGAATATTCATACTTACTTAGACGCAACGTACCCGATTACTAGGTTCATACTCTTTTTTTAACTTTTTTTTTAGAATATTTCACCTTTCATGTGAATATTCACTCTTACTTAAGAGCAAAGTACCCGATTACTTAGATCATACTCTTTTTTTTCACTCATGAGTCTATTACCTTAATAACAGGCGCACCCCCTTATTTTATCACTCTCGAGTCTATTGTTCTAATACCAGACTCACCCCATTATTTTATTCTCACTTTTTTCTTTTTTTAGAGAGAGATGACTTATTCAATCGTTATCATCTTTATCTTTAACCTAATAAACTATTGTGAAGTGAAAAAAAGATGTATACTTGCCTCAAAACTACTGTAAGCGGTATTTATTTTTTGGATTTTGATTTTTTTTCATAAAATTTAAACTGTATTATCCAATCTACTCTCCTATCCAATTTCAAATATAAATTTGTTCCTTTATCTGTAATTAAGTTAATCTATTGATAAAATACATAAATTTGTTGTTAAATTTTTTTATTTATTTTTTTCATTTTTTTCAGTTTTTTTTATTTTTTTAGTTATTTACCCTAAAAATTATCCAAAGTATAAAATTAAGAAACCAAAAAGTCATCTAAAAATAAAATAAAAACTCTAAAAAACTAAAATCACAATATATATATATATATATATATATATATATATATATATATATATATATATATATATATATATATATATATATATATTATATATATTCTAACCCACTACCCCACACCTAAACTCATATATTCCCTCATACACAAACCAAGTATGGTAAAATAAGTAAGAAAACTATGATATACATATTATACATTTACTAAAAAATTCAAATCAGTTACGACCTCTTGATCGCTTTCCACTCTCATAGTGTGTCCTTTTATGTTTTGATATGGATGAACTTAGCCTTTTTGTCAATTTTACATTTAATCTCTCCATCTTATTTTTAATTTTTCTCAATTTATTTCTATCTTTCTTTTTTTATTTAATAATAAAATTTTGAAGTTGGAAAGCCTACATTTACCATCGTTCATATTCCATCCATGAGCATCTTTCATATTAGTAAGTATTTTAGTTTTATCAACTTGTGAAATAACATACTCATTTTGGTGTTGTGGAATCATGAGCTTGATTTTGGAGGGCTCTTTCAAATCAGCAAGTATCATGACCTCTTTTTTTTGAGATTTTTTCCATTCATCTAATGTTTTGGGCTCGTCATGCAAATTTTCTTCATATCTGTAATCAAAATTCTCAAAAGAAAATGTCATACTAGTGGACTTATCATTAGTCAAATTATTATGAAGGGATAAAATTCATCTTCACAAATTTCTTCACAATTTCCATCAAAAGAATCAAATGATAATGTATCACTAGCAAGCTCACCATGAGATAAATCATCAAGAAAAATAGTTTCTTTATCACCAGTTTCATCATAATTATTTTCACAATGGTCTAAAATAGGTTGATTGCAATGTTGAATTATAGACTCATCATGCACAAAATTATTTAGCTCATTTTGAATCATATCTGCTTCAAAAGATGAATGAAGTGGTTACTCATTAGAGTTAAATATGTTCAAACTATTAGATGGTTGATCTCCAAAAAATTTAGTTTGAGAAATCGCTTTGAGAAGATTTTCCATACAAGCTGTAGTTTTAGAGGATGATTTTAGCAAACCTTCTATACCTTCCTCAATTCTACGTTTTCGTTCCTCAGACTCATGATTATAATTTTTCTTATTTTCTTCAAATGATTGCATCTCGAGATCATGAGTGAAATTTAAAGGTGAATATGATGGATACGTATATATATTTTATGACAGATATGAAGTGGTTATAGGTAAATTCTCATGACATGCATATTTTGCTTCTAATCTTTTTAATTTTTCATCTAACATGTTCAATTGAATATCTTGTTCATGATTGAATGTAGAACATGAAGATGAATAACCCAAAAAGAAAGGATCAGATGGAGAACTCTCTTGGTATGGCTCTTGATTATTAGAATTATTCATCCATTTATAATTGTAATTTTGTGTATAAGAAGCGCTCGTAGGTTCATTATATGTGTTGTGAATTTGATTATGACCTAGTCCTAGCGAATTTCCTATCCATGGACACTGATAATAATTATGATATGGATCACGATAATGATTGTACCAGTTTGATTTTGAAATATTTTTTTTAATTATTTTTTTTGAAAAAGGGGGAGAGGGAGAGAGATCGAAAAGAAATAAAGAATAATTTTTTTTGTATTTTTTTACTAAACCAGAGACACGAAATACAGATATCAGGAAAATTTTGTGGTGTTTCGTACCTTATGTACCGCCAAATAGTGGTATATGCCGCTAATTAGCGGCCTAAAGAAAGAATTTAGTTCTTTACTTTTTGTCGTGCACTCCACACGCTTAGCTCGTCCTATTTATTTTCCTGTATCTGTACGTTTTAGTCCCTGCACACTCAACACAACATATTAATACCGTAAAACGTTAAAAAAGCAAGAAAAACATCGTCGATCCCCGGCAACGGCGCCAAAAACTTGATGTGATAAATTACTGCAAACGCACAGTATCAGTTGTAGCGCTTAACAGGTCGTTCCACAGAGATCTAAGGTGTTTGGCAATTCTTATTTATTCTATAGTCTAACGGATTAACTAAGAGTTTCTAAATTGAAATTGAGAGTTATTCTAATTAGCCTAGAATTTAGAATTCACTAGTTTCCAACCATATTCTTACTTCTATTATCTTCTTCTTTCATAAAAATTTGATCTTTTAGTTTAATCTTTATTTAAAGTGCTCTAAGTATGAGCTATCAAGTGGTGTGCAAGTATAAATCATCAAAAATACTACTTTTCATAAAAACAAATTAAATCTTTAGATAATTCAATGAAAAAGATAAAATCAACAACCCCAAATCCTAACTAAGCATAGGCTATCAAGAAACCTAATTCAAGTATAACCTATCAAAGTCCTAATCTTCGAGTCCTTGTATTTTATTCTTTTTTATAGAAAAATCATGACTTTATTATTTTATTTAAGAAAAGAATACTAGAGAGCAATGACATGATGGATTCTAACTTCATCTACATCCTAGAGCTAAACTAATTATCTACTCATGATTCTAGAAGCAATTAAATCTAATCTAGAAAGCAAATAAATCTATACTAGAAAACAATTAACTCTATCTAAAAAGCGAATAAAGAATTAAAAGCAATGGCTTACCTCTGGGGTACGGTATTGTGGCCGCCACGCCTTCAGTAAAACCTTAATTATATTAATAAAAAACGAGTACAAACTAAATCCTAATCTACATTAACTATTGCATAAAATTCTAGAATACAAGGATACGGCCAATATATAGGCTTCGGAAAACCAAACCCAATTCTATTACAATTTTGAAACTAAAAGATTAAAATAAAGCCACCGGAGAAAATTCCATGTGTGGATCCACCGTTGGACCGCTAAATAGCGGTAATTACAGCTATTTAGCTGTAAAGATATTTGAAATATTCTTGAAATTTTTTCCCCTTGAAACCCTTGTCTTTTTCGTTTAATATACATGACTGTATTCGACTTTGAGTCTCGGCAGCATCGTAGTCTCGTAGTCTTGCCCACTTTAACAACTTTTTGGACTCTGATTTTCGACTCCAACTCTAATTTCATACCATCTCGTTGTATGAATAAAATTCCTGAAAAACACACTAACAATACCCGAGTAGCATTATTTATATACAAAAATAGGTAATATAAAGGCTATAAATATGTAATATATGGCACTTATCACACCCCCCACACCTATTTGTTGCTAGTCCTTGAGCAAAACCTAAACCTAAAAAAATTAAAAATCGCGATTGCACTTAGCACGTGCAACAAACCTTTAAACCTTTAGGTTACCCTAGTGGACGAGTTGTGTCTCGTGAGAGTTTGCAGTGAATATACCCTCAAAATTCATTAAGAAAATAGATTAAGAAATAAAGAAAAGAACAATAAGGATAACCGAAAATCAAGAAAAATAAAAATTTTATACAAAAGAAAGAAAAGTCTTTTTTTTTTAATATTTTCATCAATTAGTCTGACTAATATACAAACTCAAGAACGCACATAGATTATCAATTTTCAAATCGAGCATCATATCAGATACACTTATCATTTTAATCCAAAATTTAAATCCTATCTTTCAATACCCACTGACAGATAATCCATTGGCTCCTATACATCTACGTGCACGTGTGATAGTCTACTTTGGTTTTGGACTCCAACTCTAACTCATGATTCATCTCCTCTCTCATAAACATTTTTTCCTTTTTTTCTCTTTTTTTTTATATTTTTAAGAATATTTCACCTTTCATGCGAATATTCACGCTTGCTTAGGCATAACGTACCCGATTACTCGGTTCATACTCTTTTTTTTAACATTTTTCTAGAATATTTCACTTTTTATGCGAATATTCAAACTTACTTAGGCGCAAAGTACCTGATTACTTAGATCATACTCTTTTTTTTCACTTTTGAGGCTATTGCCTTAATACTAGGTGCACCCCATTATTTTATCACTCTCGAGACTATTGCCTTAATACCAGGCTCAGCTCATTATTTTATTCTCACTTTTTTCTTTTTTTTTAGAGAGAGATGACTTACTCAATCGTTATCATCTTTATTTTTAACATAATAAACTATTGTGAAGTGAAAAATAAATGTATACTTGCCTCAAAGCTACTGTAAGCGGTATTTATTTCTTGGATTTTGATTTTTTTTCATAAAATTTAAAGTGTATCATCCAATCTACTCTCCTATCTAATTTCAAATATAAATTTGTTCCTTTATCTGTAATTAGGTTAATCTATTGATAAAATACATAAATTTGTTGTTAAATTTTTTATTTATTTTTTTCTTTTTTTTCAGTTTTTTTTATTTTTTTTTCAGTTACTGTAAGCGGTATTATAAATTTTTTATTTATTTTTTTCAGTTTTTTTCAAACTATCCAAAGTATAAAATAAAGAAACCCAAAATCCATCTAAAAATAAAATAAAAACCTAAAATCACAATATATATATATATATATATATATATATATATATATATATATATATATATATATATTCTAACCCACTCCCCCACACCTAAACCCGTATATTCCCTCATACACAACCCAAGTGTGGTAAATAAGTAAGAAAACTATGATATACATATTATACATTTTCTAGAAAATTCAAACCGGTTACGACCTCTTGATCGCTTTCCACTCACATAGTGTGTCCTTTTATGTTTTGATATGGATGAACTTAGCCTTTTTGTTAATTTTATGTTTAACTCTCCATCTTATTTTTAATTTTTCTCAATTTATTTCTACCTTTCTTTTTTTATTCAATAATAAAATTTTGAAGTTGGAAAGCCTACATTTACCATCGTTCATATTCCATCTATGAGCATCTTTCATATTAGTATGTATTTTGGTTTTATCAACTTGTGAAATAACATACTCACTTTGGTGTTCTTGAATCATGAGCTCGATTTTGGAGGGCTCTTTCAAATCATCAAGTACCATGACCTCTTCTTTTTGAGCTTCTTTCCATTCATCTAATATTTTGGGCTCGTCATGCAAATTTTCTTCAAACCTGTCATCAAAATTCTCAAAAGAAAATGCCATACTAGTGGATTTATCATTAGTCAAATTATTATGAAGGGATAAAAATTCTTCTTCACAAATTTCTTCACAATTTCCATCAAAAGAATCAAATGATAATGTGTCACTAGCAAACTCACCATGAGATAAATCATCAAGAAAAATATTTTCTTTATCACCAGTTTCATCATAATTATTTTCATAATGGTCTAAAATAGGTTGATTGCAATGTTGAATTATAGACTCATCATGCACAAAATTATTTAACTCATTTTGAATAATATTTACTTCAAAAGATGAATGAAGTGGTTGCTCATTGGAGTTAAATATGTTCAAACTATTAAATGGTTGATCTCCAAAAAATTTAGTTTGAGAAATCGCTTTGAGAAGATTTTCCATACAAGCTGCAGTTTTAGAGGATGAATTTTGAGAGGATGATTTTAGCAAACCTTCTATAGCTTCCTCAATTCTACGTCATTTTTCCTCAGACTCACGATTATAATTTTCCTTATTTTCTTCAAATGATTGCATATCGAGATCATGAGTGAAATTTGAAGGTGAATATGATAGATCCGTATATATATTTGATGACAGATATGAAGTGGTTGTAGGTAACTTCTCATGACATGCATATTTTCCTTCTAATATTTTTAATTTTTTATCTAACATGTTCAATTGAATATCTTATTCATGATTGAATGTAGAACATGAAGATGATTAATCCCTAAAGAAAAGATCAGCTGGAGAACTCTCTTGGTATGGCTCTTGATTATTAGAATTATTCATCCATTTATAATTGTAATTTTGTGTATAAGAAGCGCTCGTAGGTTCATTATATGTGTTGTGAATTTGATTATGACCTAATCCTAGCGAATTTCCTATCCATGGACACTGATAATAATTATGATATGGATCACGATAATGATTGTACCAGTTTGATTTTGAAATATTTTTTTTAAATTATTTTTTTTTGAAAAAGGTGGAGAGGGAGAGAGATCGAAAAGAAATAAAGAATAATTTTTTTTGTATTTTTTTACTAAACCAGAGACACGAAATACAGATATCAGGAAAATTTTGTGGTGTTTCGTACCTTATGTACCGCCAAATAGTGGTATATGCCGCTAATTAGCGGCCTAAAGAAAGAATTTAGTTCTTTACTTTTTGTCGTGCACTCCACACGCTTAGCTCGTCCTATTTATTTTCCTGTATCTGTACGTTTTAGTCCCTGCACACTCAACACAACATATTAATACCGTAAAACGTTAAAAAAGCAAGAAAAACATCGTCGATCCCCGGCAACGGCGCCAAAAACTTGATGTGATAAATTACCGCAAACGCACAGTGTCAGTTGTAGCGCTTAACAGGTCGTCCCACAGAGATCTAAGGTGTTTGGCAATTCTTATTTATTCTATAGTCTAACGGATTAACTAAGAGTTTCTAAATTGAAATTGAGAGTTATTCTAATTAGCCTAGAATTTAGAATTCACTAGTTTCCAACCATATTCTTACTTCTATTATCTTCTTCTTTCATAAAAATTTGATCTTTTAGTTTAATCTTTATTTAAAGTGCTCTAAGTATGAGCTATCAAGTGGTGTGCAAGTATAAATCATCAAAAATACTACTTTTCATAAAAACAAATTAAATCTTTAGATAATTCAATGAAAAAGATAAAATCAACAACCCCAAATCCTAACTAAGCATAGGCTATCAAGAAACCTAATTCAAGTATAACCTATCAAAGTCCTAATCTTCGAGTCCTTGTATTTTATTCTTTTTTATAGAAAAATCATGACTTTATTATTTTATTTAAGAAAAGAATACTAGAGAGCAATGACATGATGGATTCTAACTTCATCTACATCCTAGAGCTAAACTAATTATCTACTCATGATTCTAGAAGCAATTAAATCTAATCTAGAAAGCAAATAAATCTATACTAGAAAACAATTAACTCTATCTAAAAAGCGAATAAAGAATTAAAAGTAATGGCTTACCTCTGGGGTACGGTATTGTGGCCGCCACGCCTTCAGTAAAACCTTAATTATATTAATAAAAAACGAGTACAAACTAAATCCTAATCTACATTAACTATTGCATAAAATTCTAGAATACAAGGATACGGCCAATATATAGGCTTCGGAAAACCAAACCCAATTCTATTACAATTTTGAAACTAAAAGATTAAAATAAAGCCACCGGAGAAAATTCCATGTGTGGATCCACCGTTGGACCGCTAAATAGCGGTAATTACATCTATTTAGCTGTAAAGATATTTGAAATATTCTTGAAATTTTTTCCCCTTGAAACCCTTGTCTTTTTCGTTTAATATACATGACTGTATTCGACTTTGAGTCTCGGCAGCATCGTAGTCTCGTAGTATTGCCCACTTTAACAACTTTTTGGACTCTGATTTTCGACTCCAACTCTAATTTCATACCATCTCGTTGTATGAATAAAATTCCTGAAAAACACACTAACAATACCCGAGTAGCATTATTTATATACAAAAATAGGTAATATAAAGGCTATAAATATGTAATATATGGCACTTATCACACCCCCCACACCTATTTGTTGCTAGTCCTTGAGCAAAACCTAAACCTAAAAAAATTAAAAATCGCGATTGCACTTAGCACGTGCAACAAGCCTTTAAACCTTTAGGTTACCCTAGTGGACGAGTTGTGTCTCGTGAGGGTTTGCAGTGAATATACCCTCAAAATTCATTAAGAAAATAGATTAAGAAATAAAGAAAAGAACAATAAGGATAACCGAAAATCAAGAAAAATAAAAATTTTATACAAAAGAAAGAAAAGTCTTTTTTTTTTAATATTTTCATCAATTAGTCTGACTAATATACAAACTCAAGAACGCACATAGATTATCAATTTTCAAATCGAGCATCATATCAGATACACTTATCATTTTAATCCAAAATTTAAATCCTATCTTTCAATACCCACTGACAGATAATCCATTGGCTCCTATACATCTACGTGCACGTGTGATAGTCTACTTTGGTTTTGGACTCCAACTCTAACTCATGATTCATCTCCTCTCTCATAAACATTTTTTCCTTTTTTTCTCTTTTTTTTATATTTTTAAGAATATTTCACCTTTCATGCGAATATTCACGCTTGCTTAGGCATAACGTACCCGATTACTCGGTTCATACTCTTTTTTTTAACATTTTTCTAGAATATTTCACTTTTTATGCGAATATTCAAACTTACTTAGGCGCAAAGTACCTGATTACTTAGATCATACTCTTTTTTTTCACTTTTGAGGCTATTGCCTTAATACTAGGTGCACCCCATTATTTTATCACTCTCGAGACTATTGCCTTAATACCAGGCTCAGCTCATTATTTTATTCTCACTTTTTTCTTTTTTTTTAGAGAGAGATGACTTACTCAATCGTTATCATCTTTATTTTTAACATAATAAACTATTGTGAAGTGAAAAATAAATGTATACTTCCTCAAAGCTACTGTAAGCGGTATTTATTTCTTGGATTTTGATTTTTTTTCATAAAATTTAAAGTGTATCATCCAATCTACTCTCTTATCTAATTTCAAATATAAATTTGTTCCTTTATCTGTAATTAGGTTAATCTATTGATAAAATACATAAATTTGTTGTTAAATTTTTTATTTATTTTTTTCTTTTTTTTCAGTTTTTTTTATTTTTTTTTCAGTTACTGTAAGCGGTATTATAAATTTTTTATTTATTTTTTTCAGTTTTTTTCAAACTATCCAAAGTATAAAATAAAGAAACCCAAAATCCATCTAAAAATAAAATAAAAACCTAAAATCACAATATATATATATATATATATATATATATATATATATATATATATATATATATATATATATATATATATATATATATATATATATATATATATATATATATATATATATATATATATATATATATTCTAACCCACTCCCCCACACCTAAACCCGTATATTCCCTCATACACAACCCAAGTATGGTAAATAAGTAAGAAAACTATGATATACATATTATACATTTTCTAGAAAATTCAAACCGGTTACGACCTCTTGATCGCTTTCCACTCACATAGTGTGTCCTTTTATATTTTGATATGGATGAACTTAGCCTTTTTGTTAATTTTATGTTTAACTCTCCATCTTATTTTTAATTTTTCTCAATTTATTTCTACCTTTCTTTTTTTATTCAATAATAAAATTTTGAAGTTGGAAAGCTTACATTTACCATCGTTCATATTCCATCTATGAGCATCTTTCATATTAGTATGTATTTTGGTTTTATCAACTTGTGAAATAACATACTCACTTTGGTGTTCTTGAATCATGAGCTCGATTTTGGAGGGCTCTTTCAAATTATCAAGTACCATGACCTCTTCTTTTTGAGCTTCTTTCCATTCATCTAATGTTTTGGGCTCGTCATGCAAATTTTCTTCAAACCTGTCATCAAAATTCTCAAAAGAAAATGCCATACTAGTGGATTTATCATTAGTCAAATTATTATGAAGGGATAAAAATTCTTCTTCACAAATTTCTTCACAATTTCCATCAAAAGAATCAAATGATAATGTGTCACTAGCAAACTCACCATGAGATAAATCATCAAGAAAAATATTTTCTTTATCACCAGTTTCATCATAATTATTTTCATAATGGTCTAAAATAGGTTGATTGCAATGTTGAATTATAGACTCATCATGCACAAAATTATTTAACTCATTTTGAATAATATTTACTTCAAAAGATGAATGAAGTGGTTGCTCATTGGAGTTAAATATGTTCAAACTATTAAATGGTTGATCTCCAAAAAATTTAGTTTGAGAAATCGCTTTGAGAAGATTTTCCATACAAGCTGCAGTTTTAGAGGATGAATTTTGAGAGGATGATTTTAGCAAACCTTCTATAGCTTCCTCAATTCTACGTCATTTTTCCTCAGACTCACGATTATAATTTTCCTTATTTTCTTCAAATGATTGCATATCGAGATCATGAGTGAAATTTGAAGGTGAATATGATAGATCCGTATATATATTTGATGACAGATATGAAATGGTTGTAGGTAACTTCTCATGACATGCATATTTTCCTTCTAATATTTTTAATTTTTTATCTAACATGTTCAATTGAATATCTTATTCATGATTGAATGTAGAACATGAAGATGATTAATCCATAAAGAAAAGATCAGCTGGAGAACTCTCTTGGTATGGCTCTTGATTATTAGAATTATTCATCCATTTATAATTGTAATTTTGTGTATAAGAAGCGCTCGTAGCTTCATTATATGTGTTGTGAATTTGATTATGACCTAATCCTAGCGAATTTCCTATCCATGGACACTGATAATAATTATGATATAGATCACGATAATGATTGTACCAGTTTGATTTTGAAATATTTTTTTTAAATTATTTTTTTTTGAAAAAGGTGGAGAGGGAGAGAGATCGAAAAGAAATAAAGAATAATTTTTTTTGTATTTTTTTACTAAACCAGAGACACGAAATACAGATATCAGGAAAATTTTGTGGTGTTTCGTACCTTATGTACCGCCAAATAGTGGTATATGCCGCTAATTAGCGGCCTAAAGAAAGAATTTAGTTCTTTACTTTTTGTCGTGCACTCCACACGCTTAGCTCGTCCTATTTATTTTCCTGTATCTGTACGTTTTAGTCCCTGCACACTCAACACAACATATTAATACCGTAAAACGTTAAAAAAGCAAGAAAAACATCGTCGATCCCCGGCAACGGCGCCAAAAACTTGATGTGATAAATTACTGCAAACGCACAGTGTCAGTTGTAGCGCTTAACAGGTCGTCCCACAGAGATCTAAGGTGTTTGGCAATTCTTATTTATTCTATAGTCTAACGGATTAACTAAGAGTTTCTAAATTGAAATTGAGAGTTATTCTAATTAGCCTATAATTTAGAATTCACTAGTTTCCAACCATATTCTTACTTCTATTATCTTCTTCTTTCATAAAAATTTGATCTTTTAGTTTAATTTTTATTTAAAGTGCTCTAAGTATGAGCTATCAAGTGGTGTGCAAGTATAAATCATCAAAAATACTACTTTTCATAAAAACAAATTAAATCTTTAGATAATTCAATGAAAAAGATAAAATCAACAACCCCAAATCCTAACTAAGCATAGGCTATCAAGAAACCTAATTCAAGTATAACCTATCAAAGTCCTAATCTTCGAGTCCTTGTATTTTATTCTTTTTTATAGAAAAATCATGACTTTATTATTTTATTTAAGAAAAGAATACTAGAGAGCAATGACATGATGGATTCTAACTTCATCTACATCCTAGAGCTAAACTAATTATCTACTCATGATTCTAGAAGCAATTAAATCTAATCTAGAAAGCAAATAAATCTATACTAGAAAACAATTAACTCTATCTAAAAAGCGAATAAAGAATTAAAAGCAATGGCTTACCTCTGGGGTACGGTATTGTGGCCGCCACGCCTTCAGTAAAACCTTAATTATATTAATAAAAAACGAGTACAAAATAAATCCTAATCTACATTAACTATTGCATAAAATTCTAGAATACAAGGATACGGCCAATATATAGGCTTCGGAAAACCAAACCCAATTCTATTACAATTTTGAAACTAAAAGATTAAAATAAAGCCACCGGAGAAAATTCCATGTGTGGATCCACCGTTGGACCGCTAAATAGCGGTAATTACATCTATTTAGCTGTAAAGATATTTGAAATATTCTTGAAATTTTTTCCCCTTGAAACCCTTGTCTTTTTCGTTTAATATACATGACTGTATTCGACTTTGAGTCTCGGCAGCATCGTAGTCTCGTAGTCTTGCCCACTTTAACAACTTTTTGGACTCTGATTTTCGACTCCAACTCTAATTTCATACCATCTCGTTGTATGAATAAAATTCCTGAAAAACACACTAACAATACCCGAGTAGCATTATTTATATACAAAAATAGGTAATATAAAGGCTATAAATATGTAATATATGGCACTTATCACACCCCCCACACCTATTTGTTGCTAGTCCTTGAGCAAAACCTAAACCTAAAAAAATTAAAAATCACGATTGCACTTAGCATGTGAACAAGCCTTTAAACCTTTAGGTTACCCTAGTGGACGAGTTGTGTCTCGTGAGGGTTTGCAGTGAATATACCCTCAAAATTCATTAAGAAAATAGATTAAGAAATAAAGAAAAGAACAATAAGGATAACCGAAAATCAAGAAAAATAAAAATTTTATACAAAAGAAAGAAAAGTCTTTTTTTTTTAATATTTTCATCAATTAGTCTGACTAATATACAAACTCAAGAACGCACATAGATTATCAATTTTCAAATCGAGCATCATATCAGATACACTTATCATTTTAATCCAAAATTTAAATCCTATCTTTCAATACCCACTGACAGATAATCCATTGACTCCTATACATCTACGTGCACGTGTGATAGTCTACTTTGGTTTTGGACTCCAACTCTAACTCATGATTCATCTCCTCTCTCATAAACATTTTTTCCTTTTTTTCTCTTTTTTTTTATATTTTTAAGAATATTTCACCTTTCATGCGAATATTCACGCTTGCTTAGGCATAACGTACCCGATTACTCGGTTCATACTCTTTTTTTTAACATTTTTCTAGAATATTTCACTTTTTATGCGAATATTCAAACTTACTTAGGCGCAAAGTACCTGATTACTTAGATCATACTCTTTTTTTTTCACTTTTGAGGCTATTGCCTTAATACTAGGTGCACCCCATTATTTTATCACTCTCGAGACTATTGCCTTAATACCAGGCTCAGCTCATTATTTTATTCTCACTTTTTTCTTTTTTTTTAGAGAGAGATGACTTACTCAATCGTTATCATCTTTATTTTTAACATAATAAACTATTGTGAAGTGAAAAATAAATGTATACTTGCCTCAAAGCTACTGTAAGCGGTATTTATTTCTTGGATTTTGATTTTTTTTCATAAAATTTAAAGTGTATCATCCAATCTACTCTCCTATCTAATTTCAAATATAAATTTGTTCCTTTATCTGTAATTAGGTTAATCTATTGATAAAATACATAAATTTGTTGTTAAATTTTTTATTTATTTTTTTCTTTTTTTTCAGTTTTTTTTATTTTTTTTTCAGTTACTGTAAGCGGTATTATAAATTTTTTATTTATTTTTTTCAGTTTTTTTCAAACTATCCAAAGTATAAAATAAAGAAACCCAAAATCCATCTAAAAATAAAATAAAAACCTAAAATCACAATATATATATATATATATATATATATATATATATATATATATATATATATATATATATATATATATTCTAACCCACTCCCCCACACCTAAACCCGTATATTCCCTCATACACAACCCAAGTGTGGTAAATAAGTAAGAAAACTATGATATACATATTATACATTTTCTAGAAAATTCAAACCGGTTACGACCTCTTGATCGCTTTCCACTCACATAGTGTGTCCTTTTATGTTTTGATATGGATGAACTTAGCCTTTTTGTTAATTTTATGTTTAACTCTCCATCTTATTTTTAATTTTTCTCAATTTATTTCTACCTTTCTTTTTTTATTCAATAATAAAATTTTGAAGTTGGAAAGCCTACATTTACCATCGTTCATATTCCATCTATGAGCATCTTTCATATTAGTATGTATTTTGGTTTTATCAACTTGTGAAATAACATACTCACTTTGGTGTTCTTGAATCATGAGCTCGATTTTGGAGGGCTCTTTCAAATCATCAAGTACCATGACCTCTTCTTTTTGAGCTTCTTTCCATTCATCTAATGTTTTGGGCTCGTCATGCAAATTTTCTTCAAACCTGTCATCAAAATTCTCAAAAGAAAATGCCATACTAGTGGATTTATCATTAGTCAAATTATTATGAAGGGATAAAAATTCTTCTTCACAAATTTCTTCACAATTTCCATCAAAAGAATCAAATGATAATGTGTCACTAGCAAACTCACCATGAGATAAATCATCAAGAAAAATATTTTCTTTATCACCAGTTTCATCATAATTATTTTCATAATGGTCTAAAATAGGTTGATTGCAATGTTGAATTATAGACTCATCATGCACAAAATTATTTAACTCATTTTGAATAATATTTACTTCAAAAGATGAATGAAGTGGTTGCTCATTGGAGTTAAATATGTTCAAACTATTAAATGGTTGATCTCCAAAAAATTTAGTTTGAGAAATCGCTTTGAGAAGATTTTCCATACAAGCTGCAGTTTTAGAGGATGAATTTTGAGAGGATGATTTTAGCAAACCTTCTATAGCTTCCTCAATTCTACGTCATTTTTCCTCAGACTCACGATTATAATTTTCCTTATTTTCTTCAAATGATTGCATATCGAGATCATGAGTGAAATTTGAAGGTGAATATGATAGATCCGTATATATATTTGATGACAGATATGAAGTGGTTGTAGGTAACTTCTCATGACATGCATATTTTCCTTCTAATATTTTTAATTTTTTATCTAACATGTTCAATTGAATATCTTATTCATGATTGAATGTAGAACATGAAGATGATTAATCCATAAAGAAAAGATCAGCTGGAGAACTCTCTTGGTATGGCTCTTGATTATTAGAATTATTTATCTATTCATAATTGTAATTTTGTGTATAAGAAGCGCTCGTAGGTTCATTATATGTGTTGTGAATTTGATTATGACCTAGTTCTAGCGAACTTCCTATTCATGGACACTGATAATAATTATTATATGGATCACGATAATGATAGCAACCAGTTTGATTCTGAAATATTTTTTTAATTATTTTTTTGAAAAAGGTGGAGAAGGAGAGAGATGGAAAAGAAATAAAGAATAATTTTTTTTGTATTTTTTTACTAAACCAGAGACACGAAATACAGATATCGGGAAAATTTTGGGGCGTTTCGTACCTTAAGTACTGCCAAATAGGGGTATATGCCGCTAATTAGTGGCCTAAAGAAAGAATTTGGTTCTCTACTTTTTGTCGTGCACTCAACACGCTTAGCTCGTCCTGTTTATTTTCCCGTATCTGTACTTTTTAGTCCCTGCATACTCAACACATACTGTTAATCCCATAAAACGTTAAAAAAAACAAGAAAAACATCGTCGATCCCTGACAACGGCGCCAAAAACTAGATGTGATAAATTACTGTAAGCGCACAGTTTCGGTTGTAGAGCTTAACATGTCGTCCCACATAGATCTAAAGTGTTTTGCAATTCTTACTTATTCTATAGTCTAACGGATTAACTAAGAGTTTCTAAATTGAAGTTGAGAGTTATTCTAATTAACCTAGAATTTAGAATCCACTAGTTCCCAACCATGTTCTTATTTCTATCATCTTCTTCTTTCATAAAAAGGTGATCTTTTAGTTTAATCTTTATTTAAAGTGTTTTAAGTATGAGCTATCAAATGGTGTGCAAGTATTAACTCATCAAAAATACTACATTTCATAAAATAAACTAAATTTTTAGATAATTCAATGAAAAAGATAAAATCAACAATCCCAAATCCTAACTAAGTATAGGCTATCAAGAAACTTAATTCAAGTATAATCTATCAAAATCCTAATCTTCGAGTTCTTGTATTTTAGCCTTTTTTATAGAAAAATCATATCTTTATTATTTTATTTAAGAAGAAAATACTAAAGAACAATTACATGGTGGATACTAACTTCATCTACATCCTAGAGCTAAACTAATTAGTTACTCATGATTCTAGAAAGTAATTAAATCTAATCTAGAAAGCAAATAAATTTATACTAGAAAACAATTAATTCTATCTAAAAAGCGAATAAAGAAATAAAAGCAATGGCTTACCTCTGGAGCACGGTATTGTGGCCGCCACCCTTTCAACAAAATCTTAAATTTATTAATGAAAAACGAGTACAAACTAAATCCTAATCTACATTAACTACTGCATAAAACCCTAGAATACAAGGATATGGCCAATACATAGGCTTTGGAAAACCAAACCCAATTCTAATACAATTTTAAAACTAAAAGATTAAAACGAAGCCACCAGAGAAAATTCCATGTGTGGATCCACCATTGGGCCGCTAAATTGCAGTAATTACAGCTATTTAGCGGTATAAATATTTGAAATAATCTTGAAATTTTTTCCACTTGAAACTCTTGTCTTTTTCGTTTAATATACCTGACTATATTCGACTTTGAGTCTCGGCAGCAGCGTAGTCTCGTAGTCTTGCCCACTTTAGAAACTTTTCGGACTCTGATTTTCGACTTCAACTCTAATTTCATACCATCTTCTTGTACGAATAAAATTCCTGAAAAACACACTAACAATACCCGAGTAGTATTATTTATATACAAAAATAGGTAATATGAAGGCTATAAATATGAAATATATGGCACTTATCACACCCTCACACATATCTTTTGCTAGTTCTCGAGCAAAACCTAAACCTAAAAAAAAAATAAAAATCCTAATTCACTTTTGCAGGAATCGCGATTGCACTTAGTACGTGCAACAAGCCTTTAAACCCCCAGGTTACCCTAGTGGACGAGTTGTGTCTCGTGAGAGTTTGCAGTTAATATACCCACAAAATTCATTAAGAAAATAGATTAAGAAATAAAGAAAAGAAAAATAAGGATAACCGAAAATCAAGAAAATAAAAATTTTATACAAAATAAAGAATTTTTTTTAATATTTTCATCAATTAGTCTCACTAATATACAAACTCAAGAACGCACATAGATTATCAATTTTCAAATCGAGCATAATATTAGATACATTTATCATTTTAATAAAAAATTTAAATCTTATCTTTCAATACCCACTGACAGATAATCCATTAGCTCCTATACATCTACGTGCACGTGTGATAGTTTACTTTGGTTTTGAACTCCAACTCTAACTCATGATTCATCTCCTCTCTCATAACCATTTTTTCCTTTTTTTTCTCTTTTTTTCATTTTTTTAAATTTTTTTAAGAATATTTCACATTTCATTCGAATATTCACGCTTGCTTAGGCACAACGTACCCGATTACTCGGTTCATACTCTTTTTTTAACTTTTTTTAAAAATATTTCACCTTTCATGCGAATATTCACGCTTATTTAGGCGCAAAATACCTGATTATTTAGATCATACTCTTTTTTTTCACTCTTGAGGCTATTGCCTTAATACCAGGCACACCCCATTATTTTATCACTCTCGAGACTATTGTCTTAATACCAGGCTCACCTCATTATTTTATTCTCACTTTTTTTTTCATTTTTTTAGAGAGAGATGACTTACTCAATCGTTATCATCTTTATCTTTAACCTAATAAATTATTGTGAAGTGAAAAATGGATGTATACTTGCCTCAAAACTACTGTAAGCGGTATTTATTTTTTGGATTTTGATTTTTTTTCATAAAATTTAAAGTGTATCATCCAATTTACTCTCCTATCCAATTTCAAATATAAATTTGTTCCTTTATCTGTAATTAGGTTAATCTATTGATAAAATACATAAATTTGTTGTTAAATTTTTTTTAATTTTTTTTTTTAATTTGTTTTTAGTTTTTTTTATTTTTTTAGTTAGTTAACCAAAAAACTATCCAAAATGTAAATAAAGAAACCCAAAAGTCATCTAAAAATAAAATAAAAGCTCTAAAAAACTAAAATCACAATATATATATATATATATATATATATATATATATATATATATATATATATATATATATATATATATATATATATATATTCTAATTCACTCCCGCACACCTAAACTCGTATATACCCTTATACACAAGCCAAGTGTGGTAAAATAACTAAGAAAACTATGATATACATATTATACATTTACTAGAAAATTCAAACCGGTTACGACCTCTTGATCGCTTTCCACTCTCATAGTATATCCTTTTATGTTTTGATATGGATGAACTTAGCCTTTTTGTCAATTTTACATTTAATCTCTCCATCTTATTTTTAATTTTTCTTAATTTATTTCTACCTTTCTTTTTTTATTCAATAATAAAATTTTGAAGTTGGAAAACCTACATTTACCATCGTTCATATTCCATCCATGAGCATTTTTCATATTAGTAAGTATTTTGGTGTTATCAACTTGTGAAATAACATACTCACTTTGGTGTTGTGGAATCATGAGCTCAATTTTGGAGGGCTCTTTCAAATCATCAAATACAATGACCTCTTCTTTTTGAGGTTCTTTCCATTCATATAATGTTTTGGGTTCGTCATGCAAATTTTCTTCAAAGCTATCATCAAAATTTCCAAAAGAAAATGTCATACTAGTGGACTTATCATTAGTCGAATTATTATGAAGGGATAAAAATTCTTCTTTACAAATTTCTTCACAATTTTCATCAAAAGAATCAAATGATAATGTGTCACTAGCAAACTCACCATGAGATAAATCATCAAGAAAAATATTTCTTTATCACAAGTTTCAACATAATTATTTTCACAATGGTCTAAAATAGGTTGATTGCAATGTTGAATTATTGACTCATCATGCACAAAATTATTTAACTCATTTCGAATCATATTTACTTCAAAAGATGAATGAAGTGGTTGCTCATTGGAGTTAAATATGTTCAAACTATTAGATGGTTGATTTCCATAAAAGTTAGTTTAAGAAATTATTTTGAGAATATTTTCCATACATGCTGTAGTTTGAGAGGATGAATTTTGAGAGGATGATTTTAGCAAATCTTCTATACCTTGCTCAATTCTACGTCTTCGTTCCTAAGACTCATGATTATAATTTTCCTTATTTTCTTCAAATGATTGCATCTTGAGTTCATGAGTGAAATTTGAAGGTGAATATGATGGATACATATATATATTTGATAACAGATATGAAGTGGTTGTAGGTAAATTCTCATGACATGCATATTTTGCTTCTAATCTTTCATCTAACATGTTCAATTGAATATCTTGTTGATGATTGAATGTAGAACATGAAGATGAATAACCCATAAAGAAAGGATCAGATGGAGAACTCTCTTGGTATGGCTCTTGATTATTAGAATTATTCATCCATTCATAATTGTAATTTTGTGTATAAAAAGCGCTCGTAGGTTTATTATATGTATTGTGAATTTGATTATGACCTAGTCCTAGCGAACTTCTTATCCATGGACACTGATAATAATTATGATATGGATCACGATAATGATTGCAACCAGTTTGATTTTGAAATTTTTTTTAAAATTATTTTTTTTGAAAATGGTGGAGAGGGAGAGAGATGGAAAAGAAATAAAGAATAATTTTTTTGTATTTTTTTTACTAAACTAGAGACACGAAATACAGATATCAGGAAAATTTTGTGGCGTTTCGTACCTTAAGTACCGCCAAATAGTGGTATATGCCGCTAATTAGCGGCCTATAGAAAGAATTTAGTTCTCTACTTTTTGTCGTGCACTCAACATGCTTAGCTCGTCCTGTTTATTTTCTTGTATCTGTACTTTTTAGTCTCTGCACACTCAACACACAATGTTAATCCCGTAAAACGTTAAAAAAAAGTAAGAAAAACACCGTCGATCCCTGGCAACGGCGCCAAAAACTTGATGTGATAAATTAATGCAAGCGAACAGTGTCGGTTGTAGTGCTTAACAAGTCGTCCCACAGAAATTTAAGATGTTTTGCAATTCTTACTTATTTTATAGTCTAACGGATTAACTAAGAGTTTCTAAATTGAAGTTGAGAGTTATTCTAATTAGCCTAGAATTTAGAATGCACTAGTTTCCAACTATGTTCTTACTTCTATTATCTTCTTCTTTCATAAAAATGTAATCTTTTAGTTTAATTTTTATTTAAAGTGCCCTAAGTATGAGCTATCAAGTGGTGTACAAGTATAACTCATCAAAAATACTACTTTTTATAAAAAACAAACTAAATCTTTAGATAATTAAATGAAAAAGATAAAATCAACAACCCTAAACCCTAACTAAGTATAGGCTATCAGGAAACCTAATTCAAGTATAACCTATCAAAGTCCTAATCTTCGAGTTCTTGTATTTTATTCTTTTTTATAGAAAAATCATGACTTTATTATTTTATTTAAGAAGAGAATACTAGAGAGCAATTACATGGTGGATTCTAACTTCATCTACATCCTAGAGCTAAACTAATTAGCTACTCATGATTCTAGAAGCAATTAAATCTAATCTAGAAAGCAAATAAATCTATACTAGAAAATAATTAACTCTATCTAAAAAGCGAATAAAAAATTAAAAGCAATGGCTTATTTTTGAAGCACGATATTGTGGCCTCCACCCCTTTAGCAAAATCTTAATTTTATTAATGAAAAATGAGTACAAACTAAATCCTAATCTATATTAGCTACTGCATAAAACCCTAAAATACAATGATACGGCCAATATATAGGCTTCGAAAAACCAAACGCAATTATAATACTATTTTGAAACTAAAAGATTAAAAAAAAGTCACTGTAGAAAATTACACGTGTGGATCCACCATTGGCCCGCTAAATAGCGGTAGTTACCGCTAGTTAGCTGTAAAACTATTTGAAATATTTTTGAAATTTTTTCCACTTGAAAATTTGGTCTTTTTAATTTAATTTACCTGACTGGATTCAACTTTAAGTCTCGACAGCATTGTAGTCTCGTAGTCTTGCCCACTTTAGAAACTTTTCGGACTCTGATTTTCGACTCTGACTCTGATTTCATACCATCTCTTTGTACGAATAAAATTCCTGAAAAACACACTAACAATACCCGAGTAGCATTATTTATATACAAAAATAGGTAATATGAAGGCTATAAATATGCAATATATGACACTTATCACGAATCAGTAGAAGTTCTTGATCGACTATACAAGTCACGTGGATCCTGAAGTGGAGCTCGAGGCAATTTCTGTAGGCCTGTTACCTAGAACTTTCACAGTCATCACCTTAATATGCTCGTATTTCCTGAAGCAGCATTTATCAAGGCTATTAATGACCTTGAATAAGTCAAACTCCTAATGTGCGGCACGCCCCAAAACACCACTTGAAAATAAATACAAGAGCCTATTGGAATGGACTCAGAAATATGGGGCTATTGTTGGTAATAAATTAATTAATCCACACTCACATGAGAAGAGACCCATTAAATGAATGTCTATACAACTTACAGGGCTCATAAAACTCAAGAATTTCTAACCGCCTAAGATTTCTTTGTAGAAAGAAAACTGACTTCGGCTATATTGAGAAAACCTCCATCTACAAAGCAACTAAAATTCCCTCATACTTAGAGATAGTATTATACTTCAAATATGACTCTATCTACAAATCACCATAAATATAACCTCCACCATATAGAAGGGAGAGCTCTATTCAACATCCTATTATCTATATAGGATGGTGTTTTCCATAAAATTTGATTTATATTGAAAACTCAAAGAGATTACAATAGATTGGTTGCTCGTTTAAAGGAGATGAGGAAAATGATTTCTTTTTGTTTAATCTGGGATTTTTTTATAACTGTGGAGGACGATCTTATTCTCCGTTGATAATCTTAACATGAACTCTTGAGTTTGTAGCTTTTAAAACGCTCTAAACAAGAAGGATTCTTTTGAACTTTGATTTCTTAACACAAATACTCAAGTGGAGATAATCCAACCACCTTCTTTAGCCCAAATCTTCTCTATTTATAGAGATTTAGAGGCTTTTGAATTGGTGCAAGTGTCAAATTAACAGCTTCTTAATAGAGTATTAATTTTATGTATTTAATCTATTAGATTTATAACTGAAATCTAGCTTTCTGTAGCTTATTTGTCATGCTTAAACCCGTGTTTAGGTGCAAGTGAAGATAATTTTTATCTTTTGAAGTTTTGAAGTGAAAACGCAACCCAATGAGATTCATATTTTAGTTGTATTTAGCTCAAAATGTGGACTTTGATAGGGTCCATAAGGTAGCTTTATTTAGCTAAAAATGTGGATCTCTTTATGATTGATGATCCGCATTTCAGCAATATCTATTGCTTGATTTAATCCGCATTTATATTAGAACAAGAATAATTTTTATTTTTTAATATTTTTGAGATCATAACGTGACCCTGCTTTTGAAACTTTTGAAACGCGGGCTAGATGCTCGTTTAAGAGTAGGGATGGTTTTAATCCTTCATTTAAAGTCAAAACGTGACCCTCAGTGGCTCGTACCTTAATTATTTTGTAAAACTTGGATCTCTCTAGCTGCAGATCTATGCTTTATCTCTAAGCAATTAATATTGCTTGCTCAGGCCCGCGTTTGGGGTTGAATAAGAATAACCTTTACTTTTTAAGGTTTTGAGAGGAAAATGCGACTCAAATGAGTTCGCGTTTAATCTTCACTTAGCTTAAAGTATGAGATTTTGTTAGCATTTTACTTAACTTAGAACACTGATCTCTCTGGATGAAGGTCTGCATTTTAGTTCCTTAGTCATTTTCAAGGCTTTAGTAACTCGTATTTGTTTGTATTTAGAGAAACCTTTCATCTCTTGATATTATAGAGGCAAAATGCAACCTTAAGAGTCCTGCATTTTGGTTCTACAAGGGATTCTTAATGCTAACTTTTTATTTATTCAAAAATGCAGATCACCACTCCTTTTAATTCTCATAAAATTCTTGTCAATAGACGAAACATAACATGCTCTTGACCAGCTACCTCTACATCTCCCTAACTCTCCTCTTTCTACTTCTTTGTATATTCCCCGTAATTAAGAGAGAAAAGAGAGAGATTGAAATATTTTATCCTTGATTCAACTATAAAGTATATGCCGGAACAACTGCATTCCCCGAGTACATAGACCTGAGATCCCTTTTCAATCAAATCTTGTTATATTTCTGTGTGGACACTCTTATTGATACTTGAATTTAGCTCGGTAATATTAGCTGATAAAAAGTGACATTAACATGTAGTGAATTGGCAAAAAAACCAGTAAGTTGAATTCGATTAAATTTTGATCTTCCTCGATTTTTGCCTAACTTGAATATAGCAATCCCATGATCAGTGAGTTGATCATAATCTCGTGAACTCCCTCCCTTTGTGGTATTCTGCCTCTTGCTTGTTTTTGGTCCAAAGATGAAATTTTTCATAATAATAGTTGGTTGTATTCACCAATTTTTGCAATATAGCTTCCTTACAATCTAATTTCTCCTATTCTTCTCTTTCTTTCATTGTTTTTTTCATCTTTTTTCTTTTTCCAAAGATAATTGTGATTTATTCAAATCTCAATGGTTCCCTCTCAATTCTCGAGTGCTTCTAAATGAATCCACCAAATTACTAAGAGTTTCCAATATTAAGGGTATAAAAAAAAATTTAAAGCCCAGTTTTTTCTAAGAGCATCCATCCAGTTTCCACGCCCTACCTTTGCCCCCTTCCCATGCCACTCCTTGCCAACGACCCCATCCCCACCCACCCTGCTCCGCCATCCAACCACCTCTCTTCATGCCCTTCCCTTGCTGCCCAACTCCCCCGCCCCCCTCCACAACAGCCCCTGAACCCCCTGCCTACCCCCTTTGCCAAATCACCCAACCACCACCCCTCCTCCAAACCCTTGGGCCTCTCCTCTGCCACCTCCACACTCCCCTTGAGTGACACAAACCACCCCCTTGCGCCCTCCATCCCCTTTCTTCCATGTTGGTACCCAACCACCCAAACCCCTATTCGACCACCCAAACCATCTCCCACCCTTGCTCTCCTTGTTTCCCCTACTCGGTCCTTGTCCCCCCGTCCACCCCTAAAAAAAAAAAATCCCCCCCTTTCTCTATCCCTTCCGACCCTGACACCCTCCTTCTCCTTCCCCTCTAAATCCTGCCTCTCCCAAATTGAGTGTTCTTAGAAAATTCTATTAGATGCCATTGGGAAGAAGAAGTAACTAAACAAATAACAAACTGCTAATTTTTCTTCAGTTATTTGGTGAGTGCCATTACAAACACTCCTATCTCTCATCCTTTTTCGTGGTTTTGTTTGGATTGGTTGAACGGATGTGCTAAGCATTGGATAAGATGCATGGAAAGCAAACTATAAGGATTTTTAGGTTTTTCTATTTTGCTCTTTCTAAAATGAGAAAATATTTAATAATATTAAATGCACGAAGCATAACTCTAAAAACTTTTAGGTTGTGCTTGGATATCAACTCCAAAGTGTTTTGGAGTGTTTTTACAATGTGTTTAAAAGTGTTATGGTAGTATGTATTTTGAAGTGTTATAATTGTAGTTTTTGGGATGTTTAAACTTGTAATTGAGAGTTTAGTTTTCTCATAGGTTTTTGTAGATTTTATAAACAAATAAAAGACAAATGTATCCCAATTAGGAAAAAAAGAAAGTATGTTCAAGAGAGTTGGAACAATTAAAAGAGAGAATATTTTTGGATAAATAATTTAGAATTTTCCAAAACATCCAAATTTAAAGTGTTCTAAAAACACTCCAAAACACCTACCAGATGTTTTGGAGTGTTCTAAGAATACTCCAAAACACTTGTCTTAGAACACTCTAAAACACTTGTCAAAAAACTCACAAGCAAGTATTTTATAAACACATTATAATACATCTCTCCGGAACACCTCAAGCATAGGGGAGTTTCTAGAGGGCACACCATTTTTCTTAGTGAGCCCACTTAAAAACTTCATCCATATTACAAGCCTGCCATCGAAAATTTTGGACTAAAATACCCCTTTCTTCAATCTTTCATCTCCTTCTCTTCTCCATCTACAGATCAGTTAACAAAAAAAAAAAAACCCTAAAATCCATAACTATTCAATCAAATCTTTTTCTATATTAAATTATCTCACAAATTAAATTCAAAAATTGATTTTATTAGGCTTTTGTTTACTCAAAAATCCTAAAAACAATGTAGATTGATAACAATTATGAACAAAAAAAAACACTCAAAGTCCGAACTGACAATTCAGACTACTCTCCACTGTCCAGACTAGCAGTCCGGACGATCCATATCTGTCCGGACTGAAAGTCCGGACATGAAGGTTTTGTCCGGAATTTTTTCGTCCGGACTGGAAGTCCGGACAGTTAATTTTTGTCTATTTTCGTCCAGGAGATAAAGGTCACTATAAATAAGTATTTATTCGTCCCATTATCCATGAAGTCATTGTAGTATAGTGGTAAGTATTCTCACCACTCACGCGAGCGCCTTGAGTTCGATCCTTGGCAAATGACATCTTCTCCCAACTAAGCAGAATTTATTCAATTTAGTTTCTATGCTCACCACCGTGAATAACAAGAAACAAACACAAAGAAAAAGTATTTTATAGATGATCATTCCAACTAATGCATTGGTCCATAAATCAAAATCAAATATTGCAACATTCTGAAATAATATCAAAATCAAAATTGAAACAAGAATATCACCGGAATTTTCAATAAAGATTAGGCCTTTATTTAACCTAATCTATTAAAATACAAGTATTATATATCAAACTTTTAAAAGATACAATTCTCATTCATGCTTCTGTCTAAATAGAGTACATCAACTCCATGGCTCTCGATCACCATCTCCATAGCACCTCTATCATCAGTATTACCCTCATTTTCCATTTTGAACCCAATTTTAAACTCCAACAATTTCAAACTCCAACAATTCTATTCTAATTCAAACATCAACTCCATAGTTCGCAGGTCGATGGTTGGATCTTCCATAAGTCGGAGAATTTTTGGGAGAGTGAGCGGCTTTGTTCTTCTGCTAATTTTTCTGTAAAAATAAAATATAGGAATCCGTTATTTCTCCAAAAAAATAAAAAAGGAACTATTAGAAGAAATTAATTTAGAAATAATTTAAGGTCAAGAAAATCAATCAATTAATATAAAGTATAAATAAACTGAGAAACAAGATATTTGATTCTCATAATCAAATTCGAATCTTTGGGAAATATTCTCCCTCTAATCCTCAAAATCATCAATTAAAATCTACAAAATAAATAAAAAAAATCCGCACACCTAATACAAAATCTATATCAGTATGTATTTATGCAAAAAATTTTATTTATGATAAAATAGCCTCCACCTCCAAAATCTTAATGCTCCATCCTCAATCTTAATATCAATATCCTTCCATCTCCTCCTACTCCTCTCCTCTTTCTCCTCTCCAACCCAACAAGAAGTCTAAATCCAAATTTCTCTAATTCTTTGCTAAAAAAAATAAGACCAAAATTTAAAAAAAATTGCTAAATGAGGAGAAGATCTCACTCATCTCGACCCAAGATGCGACGGCGAGTGTGGTCTGGATCACCGATGGCAACGGAAGATCGGCGGCGGCAGGCAAATCGAAGAAAGAGAAGATAAATAGGAAGGAGGAGGAGGTAGGAAATGGGAAGAGGAAGATGATGGATTATGAGAGGTGGGAGAGGGAGGGAAGAGAAGAAGAAGGGTTTTTGAGTTCTCCAACGTTAGGGAGAGAAGAATGAAAGTGGGGAGAGAAGAAAGACAAAAATGAGAGAGAAATAGAGTGAGGCAGAATAATGATATTTGGTGTGCTCAGTAGGAAAACCCTCTCTTTTAAAAAGAGAGAATGTGCTCATTAGGAAAACTGGGCTCACTATAAAAAATGGTGTGCTCTTTTGGAAGCTCCCCAAGCCCTTAGGAGATCTGAAGTGGATCTCCCAAGATCCGACCCGAATGTGGCCCGTTGCTACTCCCCTACTGTTGAGGGAAATTCTATTTGCACACGGCATTTTACTCTTGACGCACGGTTTTGAAACTTATAAATAATTATAAGTTTGCCATTATTTTTTTGACTAAATTACCCTTATAAATTCTAAACTAAGACTTTTTAAAATTTAGAACTACGGCTCATCGTGTTCCTCCTCTATTTTCTATCTAAAACCCTAAGTGATTTCTTTTGGTATTTAATAAAAACACATCTCCTAATAAAAACACATTTCCTACAAAATCATCGATTTGATTTCTTGATCCGTTAAAATTTTTTACATTAACATTCCTGAAAATATTAGAAAAATTTTAAATTCTTCGATTTTACCGTGACAAGTGAAATTTGAGTTTGGAATTTGAGTTTGAGTTTTCTTATACAAATGGAATTTTCCAACATGTAATTGGTGTTAGAGGACAAATCTAAGGTACGATTTAAATTTTTTTAGGTTTTATGCGTATTTGTTTGAAATTTATCATTAATTAGTTTTTTTGAGACTTCACTTGCTGGTCAGGTATTAATACCCGACCTGAATGTTTCATTATCAGGTATTAATATCCGACCAAAATATTTTTCTTGCTAAATGGAATCGGACTGGTGATGAGTAAGAGAAAAAGAAGAAGTGTATTTTTGGAAAAAAATTTGGATATAAAAAGTAAAATGATAATATTTTAAAATATGAGTTTGGTATAAAGGTAACGGGGCGCCAAGAGTAAAATAGTGTGCAAATAGAATTTCCCTACTGTTGATCCTCACGGTTTCAAAATTTCGAATTCTTTGCCCTTTTTGTCTTCCCCCCTTCCTCTCACAGTCTTAGTGGAGAAGAAAAATTTGTAACCCTAACGTCACTCGTTGGCTCCGCTCAATAACCATCCGATTAGGGTTTCCGATTCCAAATTGGAGCCTAATGTCGGCGATGGAGCACCTATTCATACAGATCTTCGACCGAAAACAGTGGATCGAGGGCCAGATCAAGCAGCAAGTCGAATCGTACGGCGAATCTTTGGCCTTCAGTATGCTCGCTGAAGGTAAACAGCCTCCGCCATGGCTTTGGAACTCGGGATTCGACGCCTTTGATTGTTCGGATCCCAAAGGTACGATCTTTTCTCACTTTTAAATTGTGCCAATTCGTGATGTGGAATGTAGTCGAATAAGAGATTCTTGGGTTTTTTTGTTTATGTTGAAACTTGAATTTGGTGTCGTTGGGTTAAATTTTGCATTCTTATGGGGATATTGTGGATTAAGGGTATCTTGATCTGGGTTTCTTGTGTATAACTTAGATCTTGCAGAAAATGGTACAAAACATACTTTAAGAAGAATTTTTATGCTAAATGTCCCATCTTTTAAGCTGCCTGTATTGTTGTTTATTTATTTATTTTTTGTGAAAATCTTAGCAATTGGAGCCAGATGCTACGGCATGAATTTGTTGTATTTTGGTGATATTTAGAAGCTATGCACGAAATCTGTCGTACTTAAGATAATTTTTGTACTTCGTTTTGAGGCTTCTGATGGATTATGGTTATGGAAGTTCAATGATTGAATTTCTATAAGGGGGTCCTTTGATGTGTTTTTAGGTTCTGACCCCAAATTAGAATGAAAATATGCAAGTTCTGGGACTTTGGGAGTTTATCAAACATGGCAGTTGCCATTAAGATGTAATTTTTAAAGTAAAACCTATGGATAAAAGCTTAGCGAATACATATTATGTTCCATTGTCCTGTAATAGCTTTGGGGTTGTAATTTGAAATTTTTGGCTGTAGAGCTCTGATCTCTCTAGTAGAGAGAGCACATACTTCTTATTTAAATTGGTTCATCTTGCTGTGTCTGAATCTTTACATGTACCAACTACCAACTATATCCCTAAATACATGTATATGTTTATATATGTGTATGAGTGTGTGTGTTTGTGTGTGTGTGTGTGTGTTTGTGTGTGCAAATGATGTATCTAAGGTGCCTCCGTAGGAGTTCTCTATGGAGACGCCTTCAACATAGAGCGTGTATGTGGACAATCCGAACTATTAGTTATGATCTCTGCACTCTAAATATGTGATGTATAAAAAAAATCATGTGATTTAAATGCTTCTTCATCATCGACCAAGAGGTCTCATTTGTTTTATTGTTGAAAAACCATTCATTTTGTTCCTATCCAATATATGGTCAAAATTTATCGGAAATGGTTGATTTTTTGTACACCAATATTTTATGGCATTGAGATCATAAATACTCGTTCGGATCATCCACATAGACATTATATTGAGATTTAGAAGTGACTTCGTAAGTAACTTCTTATGGAGACACTTTAAATACACTTTTTCCTTATATATTATATATAATTGTCTATCTCGAGCTGTTTACTTGATTGCACATGTTTTCAAATTGTACTATAACCCATCGTGGCCAATTTAGGGGGTGTTTGGTTGCTTGTTACGTGTGTAAAATAGTTGCAATTGCAACCACTTTTGCTGCAAGTGGTGCTTTCTGCTGTTTGGTTATAATTGCAGTTATAAAAGTTTGTAACTGCAATTGTAACCATTTATGCACTTGCAATAATTGTAGTTGCAAAAAAAGTGCATAAGACACTTTCCTTCTCCCTTTTGCAAATAATGATTGTATTATTGATAAAATGGTATATTTCTCCTGCATCTTTAAAAATAAAAAACTAATATTTGAAAATTTTTGCAACTGCAGTTACCACATGCAACTCCTAACTTTTATTGCTACAATTTTAATTACGGTAATATAAGTTGCAAGTTGCAATATCACTTGCAAGTAACCAAACAACCCCTTAGAGTCAAGGAAGGAACATCTATTATTTGTTAAGATAATTCATGTTTGTTCTCTTAGGTTCAACAATCTGATTAATCAAAAGAGTAATAAGTGATTTGACATTTCTAGAAAAGATTTGGAAAACTACTGTAAACCACTAAACTATCAACAAAACTGATATTTTACTAATCATGGTTCCAAGTATCAAATTTCGAGATCGTATCAGATGGGGTTCATTTCATATCAGATAGCACATATCTGACGACATATCGGCGATACAAGCTCATATCGGATGTTGAAATCAAACATTATACATACATGTCAAATATATAAATTTGATATCTTTTAGATGGTTTAATTTCATCCAAGTAGTATGACATTATATATATATATATATATATATAGGTATCTAAGAACATGTTTATATAAAAAAGCATAATAGAATAACATAAATAATAGAACAAATTCAGCGAAAGTTGAAAAATATAGATTATAAGAATAATTGAGACTTAGGCATGATAAGCATAGTAGTTGAAGAAGATTGGTAGCAATAATAGTAACAGTAAGAAAGATAATAGTAATAACAATACTAACAATAGCTAAGTATGGAAAGGCATAAAAAGAGAAGTGGAAGAAGAAGAGAATTTTAAAGAAGATTTTAAGTTTTGAGTAGTACTTAAATAAGCTCCGCAATGTAGAGATCTAGCATTAGCATTTGTACTCTTTGCATATTTGGCTCTCAGCTTTCCATACAAACAATTTAAAAATCTAGTTTATTTAAGTAGAAATAAAAGAGTTTAGGTTTATTCTTATGCGTAGGAATAATATTGAGTATGAACGCTAATCTATTTCTAAGTTAAATTCTATTTCTAAGTTAAATATTCATTTGCAAAAATCTAAACTATATCGGTCGATATATCATGGTGATATAATAGGCATATATATCGAGCAATATTGCAAATATCGACTATTATGCATACAAAATGATATGTCCCCTTTTAAGGTATCGTTTCAATTGACTCTGAAAAACAATATATCAAGGGACGTATTGGTGATATCGGGAATGTTTAAAACAATGTCACTGATCAAGGTAGTATTGGAAATATTTAAAACAATATCACTGAATGTCATGCCCCACTCTCGATGTACGGTACACGAGCACGTGTAGACAACATATTCGATTTGAATATGCTAAAATCTTTGATAAATTTATTACAATAATACTCAATAATTACCATAGAAAAATTTAATAAAATTTAATTTTTCATTAATTGAAACGAAGGTTGATACAGATGTTTGGCTTCAACCTGCTCTTCAAGTTACACTAGATCCTGTATCATTCTTCGTTATGTCTAACAGTAATTCTGGACATGTACACCCAGGTTATTGGATTGCAACCAAATATATATAAAATAGTTGAAATAATATAAAAATATTATATTAATTTGTAATGGCAATATTAACGGTCATAGATTAAATCTGATGTCATCTTGTACAATTAGATTTATAACAAGAATGCATTTATATAGAATGCCATGAATTGGAAAAACTAATTGATAAGAGTATTTCGATTGTCTCCTGTACAAATCTAGAAAATGGTTCAATGGATTGTCCGGTGCTGAGTCGAATCTACTGTCAGGCAAATAGGAATAATAATAAGGTATGATCCAGCAAATCATCACATATACGAATTATTTAGTTGTACAACTTAATATGTTACAACCGAAACAGAGTATATTTCCATCATCCAGTTTTTCCCCCATCTCGGTGTTATTAAGTATTGTTATGTCAGATCCAATTCTAGTTCTCATAGGTTGTATGTAAATCATATCATGTATAATATTCCAATTTGGTTTTTCTAGCATGGTTCAAAGATGTTCGATTTATACCTTATTAAATAAATCACAATTGGTTAAATAAAAAAATTACTGATTTGAGACATCATAAACATATCAGTTAGATAAGTTTATGAATGCTAGGAGATTTTCCGTGCGATATACGTTTCTTAATTAGAGAACCAATATGCAAGACACCTAGACACTGATATAAAATGATATCACAAACAGTATTTTTCCTCGATTATAGTTTTTATGTGATTTATCAAATATTGTATATTTCGATTATTTTAAAATTTAATGATACTATGTGATTTAACATATTTAATAATAGAAATGACAGATTTCGGTAACAAAAACAATTGTAAGTAATTGATGAATTCCCAAACATTTCATGCAAAGTAAACAATTACATTGAACAACAATTATATATAATAGCATGATTATTGAGTCAAAAAATGAACTCATCTAGATTTCATTTTCCGATGTCGATCAACGGAGCAATTTGCACACTAAAAAGATTCTAAGAATATTAAAAATAGATTAATATAAACTTAGATGATTTTAAGAGATTTTTCAGTATTTTTAGGACACTCAAAAATTGATTTTAAGGCTAAATAGTCTGGGTCTGAAATCTACAAACGGGTCCGGATCTATCTTATTGGGTCATAAAATGGTAGATGTTATTTTTAGGTCGCTAAGCTTATTGGATAGTGGGTGAACTAAGTTAAAATTCATTAGGATAATGTAAATCCAATAATAAAAATTGATAGGTTTCATCAACCTCAGTGAATGAAGATCTAATAAGAGGAAGAAATTAAGGATTTTTTGGCAAAGCTCCAATAATGAGAGCGCTGGCTCAGATGGCGGCGGTGACTACGGTGGCGGTTTCGGCGAATCGCTTCGACGAGATGAGAGGGATAGAAGTTTAGAGTGCTTGAGTTTATTTATGTTGAATTGGGAAGATTGCTGAATTTATATAGTGTTGGATTTTGGGAGTTAAGAATGTGAAGGGTTTCTATTTAATTTAGAGAGTTTAATTTTAAACTAAAGATGGGAGTTTCATGGATGATTTAGCGGAGAAAGTAAAGAGTTGGGAGTTAGAAAATATGAAAGATTTGGGAGTTAGAGAAAATGAAAGGTTATATTTATTATTTTGTTTGTTTATTTTTTATTTAATTATTTATGCTACCAAAAATGAAGGGTCATTACACAGACCAAGTCAGTATTGGATAATCATTATCAAGCTTCGACATAGGAAAAATCTATATAAAAACTTGTTCCTAGTGAATATATCCAAATGGAGAAGAGACCTTTACTCGTTTCAGATGGCAAAAACCCTTTATAATGCTTGCTTCCAGTTCTAGACTTGACCTTTGTGGTTAAGAAGGAACATGTGTCGAAAAGAGCTACAATGAAGTGTGCTGAAGACACCAACAGAATATTCCTGTTGTTGATGAATACTGCATGGATTGACTTTGCAGGCTGAATAAATGTAGGAGTTAAAAGATTAATACATGGCATAGAAACTTGGTGTGCTCTTAATCCATCTGAAAGCATATTATCCACACCTAGTATATTAATACTAATTTAATTCGTTGCTTCCCAAAATCATGTCTGGGGCAGCACAATCTTTTTCCAATTCTTCATTCATGCTGAGGTTATTTCTCACCCATTAAGTTGCATGATATGGAGAAAATTATGGAATATTATGCTTTCTATCCCTTCTGAATATTAGATGCTTCTCTTCTATTTTTTGATTGAGAGAGTGAGGTGTGAAAAGCTATGCTCTTTAGGGAGGCAGTGCTGCATGTCGTATACTTGATGACTGTGTTATCTTCTGTTATTGTTGGCATATAAAAGATCTCTTGTTCTGGTGCAGGATTCAATACCAAACAGCTTATTTCTGGGATGTTATTCCCATTGCCGAAAACTACCTCTCCTTCAGCAAGCAACTCAGCTTATTTCAATCTGCCAGCTTTCATGGGCAACAAAGTATGCCAATCCTACAAATTCGTGGAAATGTGTGCCTTAAATAAGTACAACCTTACAGAAGATAAATGTAAATCAGTGCCTAGTGCCAGCAAGCTAAATCCTGATATGATGGCAGAATCAGAAGTTGTAGAAGCCTGTGCAGAGTTTGACCCTTTTGTGAGGATCGAGCATTTAAGTTCAAGGAAAAAGGATCAGGAGAGTAATCTAGCTGAGCAAGAAAAAAGTACAAATCATCTTGGAGAAACGATTACCAGCAAATCAAATCGATCTAGAGCAGTACCTGCTAAAGAAGATAATGCTGGAGAATCTTCAGCTATGGAGGACTCGTTACACTGTCACAACACAGATGGTGGTAGAGTCACTCAATCGACATTGCGATTTGCGTCTCAGTCTGCGTGTCATCAGTCTCCTGACAAGTTATTAGAACCAATTAAACCTTCAAATTTTATTGAAGCTGGTGTACATAAAGGAGCTGAAATTCAAACTGATACTCTGCCAGTTTCATCTGTAAATTTAAACCCTCTCTCTTGTTCGACTATGGGCAATTCTAGGGCTAGTGATGCATGTACTACTAGAAAAGCAGCAGTGGAGCCTGTGTTATACATAGTTTCCCATGTAAGTTCAAGTTTAAAGATGTCAAGTGGTGAAGCTTCTCTTCTACCAGATACATTTCCTTTGGTTGAACCAAAAGGGCTTCTTTTTGATGGCGTCAATGGGCATCAGGAGCAAATTCAACCAGTAAATGAAGATTGTTTTCACAGGGACATTGAAAAAATGGACGGTTCTGAGAAGGATTTCTTGCAACACATAGTGGAGGGAGATGTTAGAGTTTCAAATTGTGCCATAGAGCAGGATGGATTTCAACTGTTTGAATTTGAGGAATCTGAAGGTCATTCCCATCCTACGTTAGGTACAACATCTACAAACATACTCATATTATTTCTCTTAGATTCTTAGTGATGTTTGATTCCTGAAATTGCATTTACTTGTTAATCTACTCCATTAGATTTTAAAGTTTTAAAATCCAGAAGGTTTTTATTCAGGTCACCGAAATTCTCAGCAGGATGTTAATAGTAGAATTTCTAGGGGAAGTCTAGCTGGCGAGCAACATGACATAGAGCTAAAAGAGGTGCTACTTGCATCTGGCAGTTACAAGAAGAGTGATTTAGATGTCAACTCTGTTGCTCTATTGGAAGAAACTAGTGGATGTTCTTCAGGTACTGCTGTTGACAAGTTGAAGGGTTCACAATCTGGTAAGGAAGCATCCATCGGCAGTACTTTCCCAGTGCATGTTTCTTCAATGAACAAGTTTCAGGAAGACGTCTTTCCGGGTGCTGAGATAGAGTGTAAAGCAGAGGAAGCAAACATAGTTTCAGGTCAAGTCCTAAAGGATACACAGGAACTGTTGGAAGCATTAGAACCAGTATCTATTTCTCTCCCTAGATCTAATAACAGACATTCAGACGCCACATCATTTTCTAAAATTAAATCTGGTACCTCTCATAGTGTTCCTACTTGTTCATCCCCTTATGGAGATAGTTCCAATTATGACATGGACTTTTCAGGTTATCCAATTGCCATTCCAGATGACGAGAAGAAAAGGTCAGTGAGAACAACCATACAGTGTCCAACAGAAGAGAAAAATAGAAAACAGCTCATTAATGACACAAGCAGTATATCTGTTCCAATGATGATCAGTACCCAAAATGCTGGTTCGACCTCTCAAACGGATCAAGTGCTGGAACCTGACAGTGCTGCTGTAGGAGACGTGAAGAGTATTGTGCAATCCCAAGGGGTAATTACTAGTGCTGGAACTTGTGGCACAATTGTAGAGTTTTGTCACAGCTTAAGAAGTTCTAGTAACAGTGATATGGATTTGGGTTCTTGCAAGTTAAATGGTTGTGCTTCACCTTCTTTACATAATGCTGCCATGTCTTTGTCTGCTTATTCGGCAGGTAATGGAAGTACTATGGGTATCAAGGAACTCAGTGTTGCAAAAATATCAGGTACTGCTAGAGGTCATGATACACAGCCAAAAGTTCCTTATTCATTACAAAGTTCCACTAGCCTCAAATTGAATCTCGGTTCTTATCTGGAAAATAATTCTAAATCATGTTTTGGAGAGGATTCATTTTGTCCAGAAACCCACCAAAATGATATTTCTATATGTGCAGCTGATGCTACAAAAAAACCTGGGGATCACAACTGGGTTACACCGAACTGTACTGAAGCCCAAGGTGCAGCAACAAAAGCTAGGTACTTCTTAAGGAGCCGAAGTAGCGATAATGCCAACATTATTTTTGGTTCTTGTAGATCAAGCAAGAGCAATACTGCTAGGTGCTTAAAACGAGCAAAGGAAACTATTCCTCAGGCATTAGAAATTTCATGGCCTAAAAGAAGAAGGGTGAATTACGGATCAAAAAGTACCCTTTCAACTTCTCCCAGGATAAATGAGAAGCATTCCCAGGACATAAAGGAGAACAGTGATTGCAATCGTAAAGTAGAAGTAGGATCAAGGATGAAGTTTCAACCTATTTCCATTTCAGCTGAGACCAAAAGTGATATACTGAATACTTCATTGGAGAGCCCTTCAGAATCTCTGCACCAAAGCAAGAGACACAGCAAAATTGAGGTAAGTGGACTATAAGAATGTTATACAAAGATATGCATACATACACCTATTATAAGTAACTGCGAGTATGTACGTCCTAAAATGAATAATCTTGTGTAACCAAATATGTCAACTTTTAATTTGATCAGCTTCTGGCTATCTGTTTCTTCTAATAAAATTAACTTCGTCCTCATTGTCACATAAAGGAAACACTATTTTACCATTAAGAATAGGTGAAACTATACTATTTGCAGTCATATGTGTTAGTCTTTCCTAGAAATTTGAATCATTTGATCTGTAATATAACATCTATATCAAAATATCCTTCTCAGTATACTACTAGTAAACAGATATTATACGTCCTTATTTACATTCATAGCAAGGTGATTATGCTCTGCTTTTTTTTAATCTTAATATTATCACTGCTATGTAAACTTGGGTGTCAAGTTTCAAAATTCTCTTGTACCTATGGGATAGGGAGATAGGAAGAGGAAAACCGATTTTTTTTTGATAAAATAATCAATCTGATTTATTTCGTACCCCCGTTCGATGAGAAAATGAGTCAGCAAAAGTGTCCTGTAGTGTTCTACACAACTTGAGACTTGCACAAAAACTATTGATCCCATTCTAGTAGAGTGAATAGGCTCTTTTTAACACTAATACGCTGATATTTAAATATCATGGCATTGTAAAAGAACATGACATGAGCTCGCGTAGCATTTGGAGTAAAAATTACTTTTTTTCTTTGGTCATGAATGCTTTCCATACAATATTACCTTATTTCCTTACAATAGCTATTATGGAGTCATAGGATTTGACTGTCCAAATGCATATCATGAAGTATCCGACAGGGCAAACTTTTTGTTAAACAAAGTGTTGTGTAGCACTGAATATCGAATTTTGCTCTATTCTAGAGTTGTTTTATATGTTGCAGTTATTGCTGAGCATATGGTACTTTTAGCAAACATCAGCCTTTCCCTTGTACTCGTACCAAGATATCTTTTTCGGCAGCCATACAATAGAACCGGTAGCTTTAGATTTGCTTATATTTTACCATTTCATCTTTAGCTTCTGGTCATTTTAATTGAAATCTATTTTGTAGGGTTGTTTGCACTTGAATAGGAGTAGCCACTCTACGCTGAATACCTTGACGAGTGAGCATGCAGATGAAGAGCTTCTCTGTGCTATAGCAGATAGGAAGTCATTCAGTTACTTGAATGATGAAACAGAAATATCCAAAGCTACAACCTTTAAGCACCAAAAGCACAATAACTCAGAAAACTGTCATGATTCTCTGCATGAAATCTCAGAGTGTCTTCATAACTATGAGGAATTTAGTACTGACAGAGAACTATGTGACACTGAGATGACTTCGCATATACATGATACAGTAAATGCCCCACATTATAATGCTGGCCTGGTTGGTTTTGATGAGACCATGCCTGAGTTTGAAGGCTTCAGCATTGTCTCCCCTGCAATAATGGAAGATGATACAATTTCAAATATTTCTGATCTTCCAGCTCTTGTGAAAGAACGAGCTTCTGTACTTGAACAGCCATGCAAATCAAGAAACGTTCTTACCCCTGTGTCCACTTCCTCAAAGTACAAGATACATATAGTTCCTGATGTGTACCAGTCTCTACCTGCAGGACTCTTGGAGCACATGAATCTGAACTGTTCCTTTCACGTTAATAATGCAGACATGGAACAGTTTAGGGAAAATGATAATGGGGGCTTGGGAATACAGTTTGATGGTGCTTCTGTGGAAAGGCCATATTTATATAGTATGCCTTCAAGTACTGGAGTTCAGCAGGAGGTTAGGAAGCCTCCTTTAACCCCTCCAGTTGTCAAGTTTGGCCAGAAAGTGGTTTGGGGCAAAAGTGGCGCCAGTTCAGAGAAGGTGAGTTCTAATCCAGAACTTATTTGTTTCCGGATTGATGAAAATTCCAGCACTGCTGATGAAAATGGACATGCTGATGAATTTGATGCTTCTAAAGAGGATATTTCCTTGGGCAAGAAATTAACCAACAGAATAGCATTTGTTGATATCACAACAGAACATCAAAATGAGACAATGTTGGTGTCTGACTCTATGAAATTTCCTGATAGATGTAGCGTAGAATCTGTTAACTCAGAATCCTACTATAGGACGCAGATGAGTTCCCACTCAAGTTTTGCAAAAGGATATGATGGTAACAGGGAGTCTAAAATAGAGGATAAGGAGAACATTGATTGTACAGTTAATAAAAGTGTGGTTCGGAAAGCAGCTTTATCTCTTCGTAATAGGTGTAGCAAGCCACGAATGTCTGGGAAAGTAAATGAAAGGAGTAGAAGCCATGGCAATTTCGAAAACAGGTGTAAGTGCAGTAATTTGGTTTCCAATATCTCTTCTTTTGTTCCACTTGTCCGTCAAAAGCAACAAGTAGCTGCACCCTTGAAAGGTGAATATTTATCCTTTTTTTTCTTTCTTATTTCATGAATCTTAATTTTGATTGCTGTCTATCCCATATCAAAGAATCAGGTAAATGCAATATTTATAATATTGATAACAGTAACGTAACGTTTTGCCTTTGTTAGGTTATATTGTATAAAGCGTAATGCATAACGTAGGTTACGTAATTTCCAATTTATTTAATAAAACTAAATATTAAACTATATAAAATAATTTTTACAAATTGATTAATAAATTTAAAAATTCTAAAAGAAGAATATAAAACATTTTATAATACAAAATCAAGTCTAAATTTCTAACAAGTTCACAATAGTTTTCACATTTATTTTCATAATTATATTAAGGTTCACACCCATAATTTCAGTTTGAATCTTAACGTGAAAATAAGATTTTAAATTTATTTTAGTTATTATCAATATTATAATTTATATTTTGTAATATTTAATTTATCTTATTTGTATTTGTTCATTTTAGTTTAGCTAAAAATTCAATTGAATCACTAAGAAGTAAGAAATTTCAATAACTGGAGAAAAATTACAACAAGAAAATAAAGAAATAATTACAAATTAGCAAGTTAGAAATTCTATAAATGTTCAAACAACAAGTAAACAAGTAATCAAGTAACAAAATTATAGCAATTAGCTAACAATTAAAATAAAAAATAATCAAATAACAATATAAAATAACTAAAAAAATTACAACAAATAGCGTAACATAATGTAATTTACTGTAGCTTGAAATAACGTAAAATAACGTGAAAAATGCACAGTGCATTGAGTTATTTTCGACTGTTAGCTAACATTAGTTTTCTGTTAGGTATCATAACGCAATATAACGGGTTTCATAACGCGTTATTTTCAATATTGCATAAATGTTCTCATCATGACTTCCTTGCTTTCCCTTCTCTTTCCTTTCTTTCTCATGATTTACCTTTTCCCCCTTTCACGTGCATCTTATAGTAGAGTTTCCTCTCAATTATTATTGTTCCCTTACGTCATGATTCTTTTTCTTCCATGATTGTCTGAGTTTTTGCTATTCTATACTGAATTCAGCATCCACCACGTTTATTATTTTACTAAATCAATTATATCATTCATGGTATTTCTTGAACTGACCATTGTATTGTTTTCACTTAAAAGAGATGTTCTCCTCAGGTGATGCTACTGCTCAGTAGAACTCAATTGGTACAGAAATTCATTTTAACAAATAATAAACTAACTGAAAGTTTTCCCTTGTTATGTCTTCTCGTGGTATGGGTGCTTCCTTCGTTTATTCTCATGGTATAGGAGGCCTACTCGCAGCAAATGGTTCTGTAATTTCTGCATTATATATGTTCAATACTTTTACAAAGTTTATAATTTTTTTTATAAGCTAAAAAGTTTATAAATGACATCTCTACTCTTTTAATTCACTGCTAAATGTATATACAATTCTTTTTCAATTTTGCACTTCATGTTTACCTCACAATTTTCCAAATATAAATAATTTATTCTCCCCTTTCTAACTTTTCTTTTACTCGTACACTACATCCATCTTGCATATGTGGTATATCCTTATACAGACAACATTAGTTATCCAAATATAATAATCTGTAAACCTCCTCCCACTCCCTCTTTTTACGTTCTTATTTTTTTTTATAGATAATAATTACTTTTCATTCATATGCGTCGCATGCAGTAAACTGATTATTTGAATCTTAGAAGATGAGAAAGCAAATTACACATCATAATTGACTCAGGAAATATTTTCTCTCTTTTTCAATGCTTTCACTGCTTACAACAGAATGTGTATGTTTCTGATTATAAAAGGGAAGACAGGTGGTTCTTATAGTAGTTTGTATGTGTTAGATAGTAATCATCGCTTTCCACCTGATGATAATTGAGCAAAATTAAATGGTTCTAGTTTGATAACTTGCAACATTTTACTTGTGCATAATAGGAAGGAAGGACATTAAAGTTAAGGCACTAGAGGTTGCTGAAGCTGCCAAACGTCTAGAAGTAAAGAAACAAAATGAGCGTGAAATGCGCAAGGCAGCAGCAAAGTTAGAGAGGGAAAAGTTGGAACAGGAAAACATCAGACGGTTGGAGCTCATGCAAAAACAGAAAGAGGAGGAAAGGAAGAAGAAGGAAATAGGGATTGCTGCAAGGAAACGGCAGAGAGAAGAGGAGGGAAAGAAGGAAAAAGAAAGAAAACGGAGATGCATCGATGAATCACATAGACAGAAAAGGGAATTGGAGAGAAAGTTACATGCTGAGAAAGTAGAGAATAAGCTGCAACACAAAGCTTCAGTAGGACCTTTTAGTTTCTCTCTAAACATCTTGAAAGCCATTTCTGGCTGCATTCTTTTTAAATCAGTATAATTTTTGTCTGTTACAGGTTGAGAAGGAACAGACGATAAAAGAGATGGTGGAAGGAGCAAATGGGCAACTGAAAGCAGAAGAAAGTAGGGAATTTCAGCTTCAGAAAGAAGCAGAAATGCTGCCAAAAGTTATCAAGATTTCAGCAATTGATGACAGAAATAACCAAAATATTCCTGAAGTTCCCGAGTTTTCTCGGAAGTCAAATGACAAACAAAAGGTATTACTTTGCTACAAGGTATAAGATCTTTTTATTTACAAATTTTATAATCTTGCTAGTATTTTATTTTATGAATTTATTCATTTATTTATCTTGTTTAAACTTTAAAATTAATGTTGAAAATAGCGATAACAGTAACGTAATGTTTTCCCTCAACGAGGGTTATTGCATATAGCGTTAACGCATAACATATATTATGCAAATTTCTATTTATTTAATAAAATTAATCACAAAACTATGTATAATAATTTTTATAAATTTAAATATAAATTTAAAAATTTTAAAAATGAATGTAAGAACATTATATAATATATAGATACTATTCTAAGTTTTTAACCAGTTTCAAAATAATTTTCAAATTTATCTTCATAAATTATATCAAGTTCGCAATCATAATTTTAATCATTACTAAAGAAAAACACAGGAATTCAAATTTACTTAAAGTCTTCACCAATTGTTTAATTTATTTTTTGTGATAGTCAATTCATCTTAGTTATAATTGTTCATTTCTGAGTTCAATAGAAACAACAAGAAGTACGAAATTCTAGCAATCAAAGAGGAATTACAACAAACAACCAAGCAAGTAATCACAAATTAGCAAGCTAGTAATTACACAAGCATTCAAACAAGTAAATAACAAACAATCATATTAAGAAATTGCAGCAATCAATTAACAATTAAAGCAAATAACCAACAACACTATGAGAATCACTTGAAAAATAACAGTAACTAATATAGCATAATATAATATAATGTAACATTAACCCAAAATAACGTAAAAAAATGCATCGTTACAGTGTATTGAGTTATTTCAACTATTGTTAGATGGTGTTGGGTTTGTATTAGGTATCATAATGCAATATAACATGTTATATAATGCGTTATTTTCAACATTACTTTAAACTAATTGGTAGAGCTTGGGTCACAGTTGTTCATGATTATTGTCATCATCCTACATTATCATGCTTCCCCCCATCTATTTGGAGACAAATATGAGTTTAATTATAAGGCTCCATGAATAATTCAAAAACATTTCATAACCAGTTGTCAACCTGACATTTGACCTCTAGATTAGTTGGTAAATTCCGGGCAATTGGAAGGACAAGGGAGGTTTGAAAGAAATTGTAGATTATTGATCAAATGGTTTAAGCTCATGTATAGTTTGGATTAACTGTCATGGTGTTTTAGATACTTAGGGCTGTATCTTTCATTTATGTATGACAACTCCATTCAGCAAGTATTTTCTGTATTTGCATCATCTGCATACTCACTCGTTTTGTTTGTTGCCGTTAAGATGGTCATCAAGTCAGATGGCTTGCAGGAAGTATGCCAGACAAGGTTGTCCATCATTGAAGATAATCAAATTCTACAATCGTATGAGATATCTCCATATAAAGATTCTGATAATGAAGATGCTGAAGATGAAATCAGACGTGAGAAAAAATCCATTCCTTTGTGGGCTAGGTAAATGCCAGATTAATAATGATGAATCAATAATACCTGGTTAGATGCTTCAACTTTGAATTTACATCTCGAGGTTATTACTGGACGTGTGAATGTTGTCTTTGTTTTTAAGCATAACACAGATTTATGCATTATTGGTTGCCATATATTCTCATTGTACGTTTAATAATGAAGCTTGCTTTACCTGATTCTTGTTCCAAAAAAGAGGCTATTACCAATGAGAAGAATTCTCTACTAGATCTTGAATATTTAAGGATATCTCAACTTGAATATTTTTTGTTTGTCCTTTAAAGAAGTTGGCAAATGACATTACATTAGGACATGCTGCTAGATTGGACTCCTAATTGGACTTGAAGATGCTATGTTAGTGTTTCATGAGCCTCCTTTTCATTGCTAATATTCTCTATTACATGCTCTTTATTTTCTTTTTACGAGTTACTAATCTCTTTTTGTAAAGATAACCAGCTACCTTTTTTTCATTGCAGAAGAGAGTGCTTAGATCAAATAATTCTCTCCAAACAACATGTTGACCCAGCAAAGGTTTTCTGCAAAAAGCGTTCTTTTATTTTGAGTGAAGGTATTTAGAACGTTTCTTTTTCAATTTATGTTTTGTTTGGTCCAATACTACACACTGGATACATTACAGTGTCTACTTTTGCAGTTCTCCCAACCAGTACTCTACGGCAGCCAGTTTAATGAAAATTATATGGGTATGTCATCCACACGATTGTACCTGTCAATCGGGTAAATTCAAGCATGGTCAATCTGCTCATTGTTTGACTAGGTACCTATTTGTCATTGTTGATCTATTAGGGCTTGCTATTAACTATATCAAATCATAACTTGATTTTTATATTTGCTTTGGCAATAAATGCATTTATGTCATTGCTAACCTCCTTCAGTAATAGTATGTAAATTTAAGCATATGAGGATCTAGTACCAATCAAGAACTATTAATTCTTAATCTTAAACATAACAAATGGTTGTCTCTACCAAATACCATTCTTGGGTGTGCACTTATGAGGTCGGACCTCAAACTAAGCTTCATGATAACTTTGCAATGGATCATCCCATGGAAGATTCAAAAGGTCCAACATGTTCTACGCATATTTATTAGCCCGTAAACAAAAATTCAAGTCACTTTGACATTGTTTACCTGTGCATCGGATGTTATCTTTTTCCCTGACTAAAACCAAATATTTCTTTGATAACTCCATAGTGGGTCATCCCATAAAAGATTCAAACAATCCATCTTGTTCTACACATAATTATTAGCCCATAAAAAAAATTCAAGTCATTCTGATATCATTTATTTATAATTTAAGACGTTTTAAGAAATATTCTGTTTCAAAGAAGGAAAAAAGATACCATTTGATACATGGGTAAACATTTTCAGAATGTCATGAATCTCTATTTATAAATTAATAAATATGTGTAGATTGAGATGGATGATTCAGATCTTGCATTAGATGGTACATAGAGTTCTCACGAAACTTAGTTTAAGATTTGACTTCATACGAGTGGACTTATATATATATATATATTATATAAATAATCCAAGGAAATATATTGGAGATAATAGAAATAGACTACCAGCGCAAAATTTTTTTTCCACTATTCTCATATATATTATATATGAGAATAGTGGAAAACATTTTTTGCCCTGGTAGCCTATTTCTATTATTTTTTGTGTTGGTAGTCTATTTCTTTGGATTATTTTCTCAAACCCTCAGGGTTTATCAAATTTCTTGGGTTTTAGTTTTGATTTTGCCTTCCATCAGTAGAGAAAAAATTAACTGCATATGATGAATTCAATATCTTGTATCCATTTGAAGTTAGGACAAATAAATCCAAAACCTTTGAAAGTTCATCCTAAAGAATCTGAGAATATGAAGACTATGATTTAAAAATAGGATATTGTTTTTCCGTTACTAGCACATGTTAGTTTCCTGTGTTGACAGCTATTTACATGCAAAACATAATAGTTCCGTTATAAGAAAATGGGAGGTGTGTTGCCAGCACAAGAAATTACTTGCGATTCAACCCATCTCCAGCATGTAGACCTTTCATGCTGGTGATCTACGCCCATTCCCATGATCAACATACTGTTGAGATGTTGTATGTTAAGTTTCATCATCTAGTTTGATGTGAATGTAATTTAATTTATAAAGATATATATGAGAATTATCGTGAAACTTGTTAGAAATTTAGATTTAATACTGAGATATAAAATATTTTTATATTTTTCTTTTAGAATTTTTTAATTCATTTTTCAATGTATAAAATTTATTTTATAGTTTTATATATGTTTTTATTAAATAAATAGAAAATTGTATAATTTACGTAATATATTACGCTATATGTGGCATATAACCTAACAGAGACAAAACGTTACATTATCATTATCGCTATTTTAAACATTGCTCTCTCCCTCTAATCTTGCCGGAGTTGTCACCACCGGAGTCGCCGCTGCTATCGGAGCTAGCGCTTTTATTGCTGAAATTTTGCCAAACAATCTTCATCTTCTTGCTTCTTTTGGATTTTCATTCATCGAGATTGGTGAAACCTATCTCTTTTTCTTATTGGATTTAGATTATTGTAATAGATCTTTATCATAATAGATTCTAGATTAGCTCACCCACTATTCAATAACTCTTATAACTTAGGAATAATGTACACCATCTTATAAATCCAATAAAATAGATTTAGACCCGTTTGAGATTTTAGACCCATTAAGACTATTTAACTTTAAAATCAACTTTTGAGTGCCCTAAAAATATTGAAAAATATCTAAAAATCATCTAAATGTATATTAATCTATTTTTGATATTTTTAGAATATTCTTAATGTGCAAATTGCTCTGTTGATTTACATTAGAAAATGAAATCCAAGTGAGTTCATTTTTAGACTCGCTAATCATGCTATTTTATGTAATTGTTGTTTTAATTATATTATTTATTTTGTATAAATTGAAGTGTTATTTTATATGAATTTGTCAAGTGCTTATTATGTTCCTGTTATAAAAAGAAATCTATTATCTTTGTTAGCAATTGTTATTAAATTATTAAAATCACATTGTATAATTAGTTGTTAGGATAATTGGTATATATAATATTTGATAAATTACGTAAAAGTTATAATCGTGGAAAATAATATTTGTGTTATCATTTTGTGTCGGTGTCTATGCAAATTGTCTTGTATGCTGGTTAATTAAGGAACGTGCGTCGCACAGAAAATCTCTTAGTTTCTATACACTTATCTAACTGATATCTCTATGATATTTCAAATAAGTAAATATTTAATTTAGCCAATTGTAATTTATTCAATGACATAAATTGAATGAACTATTTAAACATGCTATTAGCAAGCTAAACCAATTTAAAATATTGTACCTGATATGATCTACATACTTACGAGAATTAGAAGTGAACCTAACATGAACTATATTTAAATGTTATTGGGTTGAGGAAAAAACTGAATGATGGAAATATTATCTGTTTCGGCTGTAAACTTGTTAAGTTATACAACTGAATGTTCCGCATACTATGGATGCGTGATGATTTGCTGGATTATATCTTGTTATCATTCCTGTTTGTCTGACGGCAGGTCCGATTCAGCACCGGACAATTCTGTGATCATTTCTTGGGTCTCTATAGGAGATAATCGAAAAAGCGGTATCTCATCATTTAGTTTTTCCAAGACATGTATCCTAGAAAAAGATATTCTTGCTATAATATTGACTACACTAGAAGACATTATGATTAACCTATACCAGTTAACATTGCTACATAATAATTTAATATTTTCGAAGATACATTATTATTTTGTTTAGACATAACTGTTATAATACACATTCTTTCTATGTATATTATTTTGGGCGCGATTTGACGACTTGGGTGTGCATGCTCAGGTTTATTGATCGACACATCGAAACTGATGCAGGATCTAACTCCTTCGAATAGCAGTTTGAAGATCAATAGAGGATTAGAGTTATATTATTTGGTTTTATTTATGTTATTCTTTCAACTATATACAAACCTTGTTCCAATCAATAAAAAGTCAAAATTTTGTTAAAATTTTCTATTATTATTACTTAGTATTATTGTGGCAAAATTATTGATATTCTGCTGGATGCTTTTAGCATATTCAAACCGAATAGATTGCTGATACTTGTTGCACGTGCTCGTATACCATATATCGGGAGTGGGGCATGACAATAACTATAAACTGTAGTGGGCGGGTTTTTTTGTACCATCTCTCGTGTCTCCCACACACAAACAAACGACAAAGTGGAACAGCAGTTCTACAACAGTTCCCACTTAAGCTTTCGGATTTGCTTTCAAGTAGAAGATGTGAACTTAATTTAGTGCACTCAGTAGATTTACAATTGAGGCCTTAGAGTGACTTGGCAAGATTTTAATAACAAAAGATTTGTAGTTGAATTGAAAATTTTTCTAACAGTTCAAAGGGGATTAGAAATTTGCTTTCGATGAAACATGGCGAGATTTTAATCAAATAGATTTGTAGTTGAATTGAAAATTTTTCTCACAGTTCGAAGGGGATTACAAATTTGCTTTTGACAAAATGAGAGCTCAATTTTGCACTCAATTAATTTAAAATTGAGGATATAGAGTAACTTGATGAGATTTTAATAAAAATTGATTGTAATAGAAGATAAAATTAGTTATATGAATAAAGAGTGGAATTTGAGAATATATCCTATAGATAGAAAGCTTTAATTTTTTGTGAGATATATAGAGAAGGATTGCAGCATTTGATTTAAAATTGCCAGGAAGTGAAAGCTCATGATCAAAGATTTTTCTTGTTAGAAATTGTGTTCATTCAAAAGGTATGAGCTTATGTGAGAAGGTTAACAAATCATGCCGTTGGAAAATTGCACATGCTCATGGCAAGTAATCAATTGAAGTACAAAAGCTGAAATTCCCTATACTTTGTTTTCTGTACTCTGCAGATTGCATTGGAGAACTCTTGGTACTGATGTTGAAGGTGATGGAACTCAATCAGTATGGGTGTGGCTGGACCTGGAGCCTGCAGTCAAGTGCTGCAAGGATCTGAGCATGTAGCCAAATGATTCGGAACGTGTCTAATGTCATCAGTTTAGTAAAATTTTCAGGTGTTATGAGTAGCAATATTAAATAGAAGATAATTAGTTGGGACTTTTGAATTAAGGTAAGAGCATGTCGGATGGATTCGCCTTAAGTTCTTTCTGAAGAGTTGGCTTTTAGGCTAAAGCTTAATCATCTTGTACATAAATATTCTGTGCATAAACTTGCCTTTAAATGTATGCTGATTTGTGTTATCAGTTATGTGGGTATGCCTTCGGGGTTGATGTAGTCTCTAGATGAAATATCTTGCAACAGGGATGTAAGCATGTGGGAAGCAAGTGTTGCTAGTGCGTTATTCAATACTTGGTACGATTGATCATTATGATGTTTGTAAATTGCTGAAACAAATTACCATTGTGGGAAAAGCCTAGTAATGTTCCAACATTTGCAATCAGCATTTTGTTCAGACGTCGGCGCATGTCCTTTGCATATTGAGGTGTATTCTTGCTTCTTACTGTCGAGTTTGAAGCTCATACCCATCATGTCATTTAGCTTGTGATTTCAACAGAATTGTGATTTGTTTCAATCAAGATGTTTTCTTTATAGGTCTAACAAGGTGGCTGCTCTCTCTCCTCCCATGCACTAACAGGGAAATTCTAAAAGAGCACATCACTTAATTTAGGGAGCACATATTTTTAAGTATGAGTTCGGAATTAGTTTTCGAATGATGTTTAAACTTTTGAATATTTGGAAAGTAATTCTCGTTTAGGGCAAAAAAAATAATCAATAAAGAAATGACAAATTTATAAATCATTATTACTTTAGGAGGTGATGCTTATTAAGTTTAGGAGGTGATGCTTATTAAGTCAAGTGTTTTGCTAATTTAGTATTTCCCATAATAGTATGATGTTGTATGGACCACATTAATATCAACCGAGACCACACTCGGTCAAATTCGAGGAAATACATACGTCCCATATCCAATGTGTCAGTCAGCAGTCCGTGGGATTCCCTGTCGTGTGGGTCCCACCAATTCTCTGTTGGGTCAGAGGAAAAGGAGCCCCACCAGATGCCACCATTGGAAACCACAATCCAATCCAATTACATCTCTGATTAGTCGACCGTTAAGTTTCAGAGCCTTATACTCTCCAAAATATTCCCCACACCCGCGCCCACCACTGCTCTCTCTTATCCTCTCATCCGACCGTTAATTAAACTCCAAAATACAACTCAAACCAAACCAAACAAATCTTTTCCCATGTGACCTCTTTTATCTTCTTCTCCCTCTTCTTGAAATCTTTCCTCATTTCATCTCATCATCATCAATCAACATTCTCTCAATGCCGACATTACTTTCAACGACTCCTCTCCCCTTTCAAGGACTCCTCTGCCTCATCTTACTGCATTCCTCCTCAGCCTTCTCTAACACCACTCCAGTCTTCTCCTTCCAACTCCAATCCTTGTCCTTCCGCAACCTCACCCTCCTCGGCGATGCCTACCTCCACAGCAATGGCTCCATCGGCCTCACCCGAGTCACTGGCGTCCCCTCCTCCAGCTCCGGCACCGCCTTCCTCAATCTCCCCCTCCGATTCCTCGACCCGAGAACCAACCTCTCTGCCTCCTTCTCCACAAACTTCACCTTCTCCATAACCAACCCCAGCCCCGACTCTGTCAGCGGGGACGGCCTCACTTTCTTCCTCTCTTCCTCCAACTCCACCCTTGGGGCCGCCAGTGCCTACCTGGGCCTCTTCAATTCCTCCTCGTCCCAGAACGGCTCCATTGTCGCCATAGAATTCGATACCAAATTGGACCAAGCATTCCATGATCCTAGTAACAACCATATCGGCTTTGACGTAAACAACCCCGAGTCAGTCAAAGCCACCGATCTTGCAGCTTCTGGTATTGATCTTGATCTCGCGAATGGGAAGCCAATCACAGCTTGGATTGATTACTGCAGGGATAATGTAACCCTTATGGTTTTCTTGAGCAGCAACAACACTAAGCCTTGGAATCCAGTTTTATCGATAAAATTCGATCTCTCGAAACATTTGGACGAGTACATGTATGTTGGCTTCTCGGCATCCACTGAAGGAAGCACCGAACTGCACACCATCGAGAACTGGTGCTTTGAGACCTTTGGACTGAGCGGCAACGTCAGCCTATCCTCAAGGATCCCAAACAATGTATCGGATGCCTCATGTACGAGTATCCCTTCATTACCCATCACCAGTTCCCCTACCTATTCGCGTAAAAGCCTGAGCTTTGGGCTTGTCATCTTGGGCCTAGTAGCTCTCGCCGTTATCTTGGTTCTTGTTTTGTGGTTATTGATCAAGAAGAAGCTGATGCTGATCCAAGGAGGACAGAAATCGGAATTCTTGAAAGGCCCAAGAAAGTTCAGTTACAGAGAGCTGAGTTCTGCTACAGGAGGATTTCACGGCAGCAGGATCGTTGGCAATGGAGCTTTCGGAACGGTGTACCGTGCTATTGACCCCAAATCGGGCACCGAATATGCGGTTAAAAGATCAAAGCAGGCGCACGAGAGCAAGACCGAGTTCACCGCTGAGCTGACGATTATCGCAGGCCTCAGGCACAAGAACCTGGTTCAGCTCCAAGGCTGGTGCACTGACAAGAACGAGCTGCTCCTCGTCTACGAGTTCATGCCCAATGGCAGCCTTGACAGCATTCTCTACCCTCGGCCAGGCTCAGGCCCGTGCCCGGACCTCAGCTGGGACCGCCGATACAATGTAGCAACCGGGCTCTCCTCGGTTCTCATCTACCTCCATCAGGAGTGTGATCAGAGAGTAATACATCGGGATATCAAGACCAGCAACATAATGCTGGATTCTGAATTCAATCCGAGATTGGGGGATTTCGGGCTGGCGAGGCTGATGGATCACAACAAGAGTCCTGTTTCGACTCTCACTGCGGGAACTATGGGATACCTCGCCCCCGAGTATCTTCAGTTTGGGAAATACACTGAGAAAACGGATGTTTTCAGCTACGGCGTGGTTGTGCTGGAGGTATGCTGCGGGAGGAGGCCAATTGATAGTGAAGGAGAAGGGAAAGATTGCAAGTTAGTCAATTTGGTTGATTGGGTTTGGGGCCTGTATACAAAGGACAGAATTATGGATGCTGTTGACAAGAGATTGATGGATGGGGAGTTCGATAAGGATGGCATGCTCAGGCTTCTGCTTCTGGGTCTGAGCTGCGTGAATCCGAACTGCGCGGAGAGGCCTACGATGAGAAGAGTTCTTCAGATTCTGAATCGTGAGGCCGATCCTCCGGTGGTTCCCAAAGTGAAGCCCCTGCTGTCGTTCGGTACGAGTTCTCCTCTGAGCTTGCTGGAGATTGACTCTGACTGTGAGGCTGAAGGGAGTGGCAATTAGCTCATTATACGAAGTTAAGTTGAGGGGAGTTTGATTGTGAGATTTTGTAGCTTATGGCAATTTCTTAGTAGTTTAGAGAGTGGTATATAGCATTTATTTGATTATCTTTGAAGTATCCTGTAAGCATTGCAGTAAGCAGCATGTGCAGTATTTGATTATCTTGGACATGAGAAGAATCATATACTTTGGTCACGTGATATTAGTTCCTGATTGGATTCGATCCATGTGTTGGGTTGGACCTTACTGTGCGAATATCATGGCATGTGCAGTTATCCGTGTAGATGCCTTGGCTTAACTATGACTTGTCAAAGGATCTCCTAATTGCTATATATATAGCTGTCATCTAATTGAGGAAGATCAGACCTATGGTATTTTCCTTATTTACCTCCAAATGGGAAGGAATTTTTAGTAACCGATTTACGCATATATATATATATATATATATATATATATATATATATATATATATATATATATATATATATATATAGACACACACACGAGTAAACGAGAAATTCACCGACGGTGGAGGGAGTTCCTTCACCGCCGCTTATATGGCTTAATAAAATTATATACATTGTGCCACTCAAAAAGTGGTCAAGTGAGTTCTTTTATTTGTTATCTTGAGTGACGCCATGTGTAATAATTTTATTGGGTCACCTAAATAGCGGTGAAGAAACTCCTTTCACCGCTAGTGAATTTCCCGTTTTCTCTCTCTCTCTCTCTATATATATATATATATATATATAGCCTCTTTTACCACGGGCTTTGACACATCCCTTTCAGAATGTCCTAACGGAAATCGACATCAAGAACTCTCTCAATCGATTTTGGAGTTCCATCTTTTCTTTCGGACAACAATCTAGCCGGGTAAGCGGTGAGGTCAAGGGCTCACCATTTTCTCTGGTCTTCACAATGGTTGAGGTATCCAGGTGAAAAATGTGCTTGCCGACAGTCGATGAAATCTCGCTTGCCACTTCATCGAGTTCAATGCTTTGAGTATGGAAGTCTTCTCCTGGCGAAGAATTCTATTCCATCCAAAACTAGTGGGATTCTATTCCGTCACTTGTCCCTCGAGGGGAAGATGCACTTTACTGGTAAGAGAAGCATTGCCCACAACGAGTCTCAGGCTGAGTAGTGTTAGGCTTAAATTCCCTATACAACGATGCTCTTTTTACAAAGACTAACGTAACGTGCGTGTCTTAGAAATCCCCCTTATAAGTAAATGCGGGAATAAAATGCATTGGTTGATCAGAAGGCATTTCCATGACTAGCCAACCATCTTGTCCTATCCTATTTCATCAAATATACTGACAGGATGCCTGTATATATATATATATATATATATCTATATATATATATATATATATATATATATATATATATATATATATATATATCTACATATATGAGAAAAATGGAAATAAGCTGACAGCTCACGCAAGTTAGCTGAGCTGCAGTTCAGTTTCACTATCTCCAATAATGTTTGTTTAAAAAAATTTTAATTATGATCTCGACCCTCTAAGCTTCATTCATACCAAATTTCTTGGGTTTTAGTTTTGATTTGATCCTCTATCAAGTTAACAGAAAATTAACGGTTTTCAATGAATAAAATATTTTATATGCACTTGATGAACGGGTAAATGGACTCCAAAATTTACAAAATTTAATCCGAAAGAAGTGAAGGAGGTAGAGATAGTAATTATAAAAAAAAATTGAATGAAAAATCATTGTATCATTATAACTTTGCCGCTAGCTCCGTAACTTTTCCTGAGCTGGTAGCTCACCTACAGAATATATATATATATATATATATATATATATATATATATATATATATATATATATATATATATATATATATATATATATATATATATATATATATATATATATATATATATATATGAGAAAACAGAAAATACACTTGCAGTGAAGGGAGTTCATTTACCGCCACTTAGGTAGCCCAATAAAATTATTACACATTGGGTCATTCAAGGTAACAAATAAATAAATTTCCTTAACTGCCTTTTGAGTGGTGCCACACGTAATAATTTTATTGGGCCACCTAAGTGGCGGTCAAGGAACTCCCTTCACCGCCGATGAATTTCCCGTTTAA
>JAYEPQ010000003.1:34175435-34210435 GCA_036321105.1 Dracaena cambodiana | reverse complement strand
GAGTAGTATTATTTACATACAAAAATAGATAATATGGAGGCTATAAATATGTAATATATGACACTCATCAGTATCTCACAAAGCCGCCCATCCTTCTAGCTCCAATAAAAGGAATACCTTTCATGTTATACATAAGAGCCATAGATCATTCTTTGGGAGCCTTATTAGCTCAAAAGCATGATTTCAGACATGAACAAGCCATCTACTACTTAAATAGAATGATGATTGGAGCTGAACATCAATATAAACCAAGTGAAAAAAGAATGCCTAGCTTTGGTATTTACAGTGCAAAAAAAGTGATACTATTTGGTAGGACAAGCAGTCTATGTTATATCGAGAGTTAATCCATTAAGAATATTAATAATCAAACTAGGGTCGTTAAATTCAAGATTATCCAATTGGGCTATTTTGCTATCACAATACGATATGCATTTTATCCCACAAAAGTCAATTAAATATCACGCTATATAGTTGATTTCCTAACTGAGCACCCTATTCCAGCATCTTCAAAATTGTACAAAGACATTCCTGATGAAATAACCGCAAGAAATATAGCTCCAGGAGATGATAATTTACAAGAGATTGCTAAAGTGAACGACACTACATAATAAGTCTGGCAATTTTTTTTTGATGGTGCTTTCAGAATGAGAACTAAAGAAAAAATAGTAGCAAGAGTGGGGGTGGTATTTGTCTCTCCTCACAATAATATCATCCCTAAAGCATATTCACTAATAGAATCATGCTAAAAAAATGTCGCCGAATACAATGCCTTGATGATTGGTCTAAAATAGCCAAACAATTGGCAGTTAAATATTTAGAAGTATATGGAGACTCTCAGCTCATCATCAATCAAGTCAAAGGGGAATATGAAATTAAGAATGAAGATCTCCTATCTTATGACCATGCAGTCATGAAAATGACAATAGCTTTAGCGGCTTATATATCGGTCACGTGTTGCGCTATCAGAATAACTACGCGGACTCACTAGCGTCATTGGCTGCCACTTTAGTGTTGCCTAAACATTCTAGTAAACACATAACGGTGGGAGGCAAAAAATTATGTTGCCCGAAAAATAAACTTGAAGTGGAGTCAAATTTAGGTAAGAAACAAGAAATACATGAAGTACATGTCCTTGAGACTGATCTCGAGCCAAGAGATTGGCGATTTCTTTATATATATTATGCTCTTTACGGGATACTGCCTGAATATCCCAAAGAAGCAGTAGCAATTCGAAGAAAAGCTGTTCGATTTCATTATAATGCTGAACTTTAGACATTATACAGAAAATCTTATGATGGAATTTTACTTCGTTGCATTTCAAATAGAGAAGCTCATGAAGAAGTTCATAGCGGCATCTATAGAGCACATCAACTGGGACCAAAACTCTAGGATATACTCCAAAGAATGGGATATTATTGGCGCCAGATGATGATAAGTACAATTTCTTATGCCAGAAAATGCAGAGTATATCAAATACATGCAGACTTTATATATCAGGCACCAAAATATCTCCATCAAATGACTACGTCATGACCATTTGAAATGTGGGGAATGAATATTGTTGGGTCAATTTTACTACCATCAATAAGGGGTCACCGGTTCATATTGGTCATAACATATTACTTTCCAAAGTGGACTGAACCCATTTCCCTAACTGAAGTGAAGGCATCAGACGTGATCAAATTCATCAAATATCATGTCATATATCACTTTGGGGTGCCAAAGAGAATTATTCATGACAATAGACCTCAATTAATGAGTCAGTCATTCTCTATGTTTTGCAACAAATATAGGATCGAAGGTGTTGCTTCATCTCCATACTATCCTGTAGCCAATGGTTTAGTAGAATCCTTCAACAAAACCATTATGAAACTCGTTTCATCTAACCAACGTGATTGGCATGAAAAGCTTGGAGAATGTCTTTGGGCATATCAAACTACTGTCAGAACACCTACAAATGCTACACTTTTTTCTTCGGTATATGGATCCGAAGCAATATTTTCTTTGGAGATCCAGATTCTGTCATTACGAGTTGCATCAGCAACCAAAATGATACAAGAAGAGAAACATCGATAAAGAATTTTAGAGTTAGAAACCCTCGATGACAAGCATCTTGAACCTCAACAGAGTATTGAGCTTTATCAAGTGCGAATATCCAAACCCTTCAATAAAAAGGTCAAGTAGAGAATTTTCTAGAAGGGTGATATGGTCCTTTCAGTACGGAGACCTATTATAACTAATCAAAAATCCAAAAGAAAGTTCCAACCAAAATGGGAAGGACCTTTTATCATTGATGTGGTCAATTCAAATGGTGCATATCGATTCGCGAAATCGAACAACAATAAAATAATAATGCCGATCAATGGAAAATTTCTAAAGAAATATTACTCCTAACATAATACTCAAGAAATCAATTATAGAAGACCAAGTCATTTATCCAGTCTCCCGAGCCTTTTAAAGGCAAAATAGATTACATACAAATAGTTTATATAATAGTAAGAAGTAATCAAGTCAAAAAATTGAGTGGTTTGAGATATATATTTTCTTCAATAATCCTCAATTATATCTTCAACTAGTACTTCAGGAAACAAAAGTACGAAAGTATCAAATCATTTGATACACATATTTGAATTTTTCCTCAGCAAGAGAAAAATTCAACACTGTGATTTGATCGTTGGTCCGCTCAAATGCTATAACATAAGAAGGCTAAAAAGCGATTAACGAATATGTCTAGTTCTTAATACTATTATCTTCAAAACAGGACCAGTTTTTCTGCCAATCAAATGGAGTTCATCTGCAAGAAGGTAATCATTTTTACCATGTTCTACCAGAATTTCATAAGATAGAATCCCTATAACGGAGCATTCAATATTTTGTGGCCCGTTATTTCATTAATTTCCTCAACGGAGTACAACAAATAAAGATATGCTAGCTTGTCGCTAGCATGCAACTCCCCACACCAACTGGCAGCACTAAATGAAAATGAATCCTACGTCTTTATGACTAAGAATAGAGAAAATTTTGGCATTTAAATCCAAACGAAATTCTCGCCAACCTCATCATATTGGGGGTAAAAGAATGAACTGCCACATGCCATCAAGCTAATGAGAAGAGAACATATTTCTCACCAAACCCACCATACTAGGGGTAAAAAGTATGAATTGTCCTAATCTGTTAAGATTAAGAGAAGAGAGAATTTAGCTTTTAAGCCCAAATGAAATTCTCGACAACTCATCATACTGATGGAAATAGCATGGCTAACCCAACACAAACAACGATTGGTAAAGGCTAATTAAATCTGTTTATAACTAGGGTTTGCTAAAAATTCCGTGAATCTATCATTTTAAGATCTTACCTCTGACATATCTAAAATTTCTTTTCTCCAAAATTTACTAAGTTAAAAATTATCTCTGGCAAAATAAAATTTCATTGCTCCAAAATTTCTAAGTTAAAAATTATCTCTGGCAAAGCAATATTTCATTCCACCAAAATTTATTAAGTTAAAAATTACCTCTGGCAAAACAAAATTTTATTCAACTAGAATTTGCTAAGTTAAAAATTACCTCTAGCAATACAAAAATCTGTTATACTATAAGTTACTGAACAACTATAATTATAATTTGATCAGAAAAGTTAATAATTACTTCTATCATGTTCAAGAAAGTTATTCATTAGCCGCAAATCTACTTGGGTGTTTGAATATCGACTCTATATTGTCAAGTTAATGATTACTTCTGGACAATATATAAAAGAGTCAATGACGTATTAAGTTAACAGTTATCTCTGATCATCAATACCAAACTCATTCATCAAGTTAACAATTATCTCTGAATGAATGACAACAAGAATTTTTTTTCCACAACCAAAACATTTCCATTCATCACAAATTCATTACAGTAGCTCCTTGAAATCATACAATATCAATAACATACAAACTATCGAGTCAAGAGAGCCTTCATCTTTTCCTCGACTTCCCTCACCTCTAATTGAATCTCCTTATAAGCTTGAACAGTGGCCTGTTTTCGTAGCTCTTCTTCGTTGATAGTCAAGTTGTTTCTCGGATCAGATTTAAGAGCTTTCAATTCTGCCTGTTCAATCAAGAGAGTTCTATTAAAATCATCAAGTCACCTAGATTAGTCAGTGATGGTCTTCATTGTCTCTTCATGAGCCTTTTTAGTTCTTTCAAGAAAGACTTGAGCATTGGCAATATTTTCTTGAGTTCTTATGATGGCTTGATCCTGGCTCTTGGCTGAAGCAACAACACTCTCTATCTGCTCTCATAAAGAGTCATTGGCAGATTGGACTTCAGTAAGACGATCTTGACGAGCATCTAGTTTTCTCTGAGCTTCTTCTCGAAGTTTGAGTTGCTCTCCAGTAACCTCCTAAATGTGGTCTTAATCATTTTTAATTTGTTTGCATTACGAAACTTTGCAAAGTCTCAACACATTTTTGCAGTTGAGCCACTATTGCTTTATATGGAACTACCTTCTCCTCTCCGCCAACACTTTCTATGCCACCAATGTAATGGTTTAAAAGATTGGCAATAGATGGAAGGATCTGCCCTTCATGATTACATTTATACAGTGATCTAAGAAAGAGGAAATCTTTGATGGCATACTGAAGCAACTCATCAACAAAAGTGTCAATTTCTTTGTACAAATGACAATGAAGAAATTGTAGATGTAGGAGGAGTGATAATTGAAGTAGATGCAACTCCAGTAGTTCCAATAATTGGGGATAAGTGGGGAAGTAAATCCATCAAAAGTGAGGTAATCTTGGTTGCGTCCTGAGATGAAGGAGTAGTAACTTTAGTATAGGCAACAACTTCAGCAGAAGGAGCAACTTCGATTGTTGTTGTTGAAGTAACCTCAACAGAAGAAGTAGTTACTTTAGACACAACACCAGTAGAAACAATCCCAGATACAAGCTTAGTAGGAACAGTGACTTCAACAGAGGAGGCATAAGTTCCGATGTCAGGGTAGGAGATGGCATTTCTAAAAAAAAGAGGTCAAAGGAAATATTAAAAAAATTGAAAATGAAATGATTAAATTCTACTGTATGTGGTGAAAAAAATTTGAGGGTTGAGCGCTTGATTCTCGAGGGCCGTATATCTCGGCTTTTCTTCTACCGTCAGAAAAGTGTATTTGCTATGATCTGATGAAGGGGTAGAATAATGAACATCATTACTGTTATCATCATCATCACCACCTGAATAATCAAAATTTTCTGGTGAATCAGAAGATGAGACTAAACCACACTCTACAAGCTCATTAAAATAGAATCATGGATTTGTTGAAAGAAATCAAAATTAAAATTAAATCAAGCGAAGACTTACGAGTTTGATCAGCCTATGTAGTTTGGTAACCTCCAGGCTATGCCATTGAAGGGGAACCAGATACATGAACCTCCCCAATAACTTGCAGTACATCATCATCAATAATTTGGAATGTTGGAGGAGCAGGAATTGTAGTATCTGTTACAGTAGTCTGAGCTAGTTCCTCTAAATCTGTTTGCACTTCTATAAGAGGAGGTTTAGTAGTAGAAGAAGATTCAGTCATTGGAACAGTAGAGGGAGTTTCTGTGGTTGATTCACTGGGAAACTCAGATGCTACCTAAGTACCTCCTCAATCCTAATAATAGAACCTTGGCTGCGGCGTTTCTTAGATGAATGAGGGTGCAACATTTGTTCATGTTCTTCATGATCTTCTGTAGCAGTTTCAAAAGTTGAATGCAAAACTGCTGCACCAGTCTCAGCTAAAATGGATTCTGGAATGATCGGCAGATCATGGGACTATTTCTGTCCTTTTCGCTTAATAGCAATCTTCTGAGGAGGTGATTTTAGTCCTAAAGATGGTCCTTCTACCACAGGAGGAGCAAAAACTGTAGTAGCTGGTGCTGTTGGTTGGTCTACTAGTATAACTATAGTGTCCCTGTCATCCCTTGAATCATCATCTTCGCTATCATGCTCATGGCCAAACTCATCCAATCCTAAAACTCCTGTACTATCTGCTCTTTCTTCTGAGAAAACCATGCTTTAATATTCTTGAGAAAGGTGTTATTCAAATTAAAATTGGGAGGAACTAAGCGGGCGACTGAGTACCAACTACATAAACCAAAAAAAAGTGTACAAATTTGGAGTCTTAGAGGTAAACTGAATCTGGCAATCGTTCCACCAGAGACAAAATGGTACCAAGCCCTAACTCCTTCAAACAAATTGCCTACAGAATTGATGGATGTATTTGGATTTTCAACATATAGTTGGTCGTATCCGAACTAGCAAGATAAACGATTCGGATAATATTGTTCAATGTAATAGATGTTTTCAAGGAGGAGAACCAAGTGCCCAGGACTAAGACTTATCAGCTACCAAAAACATCAAGGGATAGACTGGTAAAATGATTTGCAATAGGTGAATCCGAGAATTCTTCATCATAATCAACATTCAGAAAATAAGGAAAATACTTATATAAATAATAGTTGCTGTAATACTGAAGATGTTAGCGAACCATGACCATATAACCACCCTTCCACTGTGACTTCTCATTATGTTGGACTTTTGGCGAGCTAAGGTCCGTTTGAGGATGGATTAGACTCATCAGTGCAGTGCAATGCAAGAACAACCATACCATCAGATATGCATATGGAAGATCTACTTGTGGATTTGGGATCTTGGTCATTGTAGATCCATCTTTATCGTGAACCTCTTTAACCTGACAAAACTTATTTGTCAATACCTTTAGCCCACTCTGTATTGCACAAACCATTGCTGGAAGTAAACTGAGTGGATGACCGTATATAAGTAGTACCGCAGTATACACTACCCCAACCGATAAAGCTTTTTTTTGCGCTATTGGAACCACACAATGTTTTAGCCATAACATCATAAACCTGCCAACAAAGTTGGATATGACAGTTGATGTTTGGCTTGATAGTGAAAACAATCAAAAGAGGTACAGGCTTTGAAGATATTCTCAACTGATTCAGTGATGTAGGCATTTGTCCCAAAATAAGCAATGCTATCTTCAATCTCTTGATCTGAAGCTGTAGGTAGACGGGTGAAATCAGAATTATCTTCATCAAAATTTAGGAAAAAATAGTCTACCCATCCCTTTAGCTTTGCACCATGATTTCGAAGGCCAATAATGTGAGCATAGATGTGATAATGGCAGATTAGTTCCCAGTAAGTATCATTGATTAAAGGGTGTTGAGATTTCAATAAGTGAAGTTCTTCTCCAGTTGGAACGTATTCCTCATAGGGGATTTCTTCCATAGGAAGTCTTGAAATTTTATATATTTCATGGAGTGCGAATCCTAATTCACCACAAGGTGTGAAAAATGTGCCAGTATCAGGACTATACAACTCAAGCAAACAAAAGAAATTAAAATGACTGGTAGAATTCCCGTGTTGGATTGCCTTGATGGCACGATAGAGGCTAATATCTTTCAGGTGTTCTTCAAAGGTTGTTAGAAAATAATTGATTAGTATTGCCCACCAGGCCTTTAGAGAAGAATGGACCCATCCTAGAGGACGAAAGGCTTGGTATGGAAATTCTCCTTTTGCATCTACAAATTAATGTAGGAAAGTATTAGCAACAAGTGAAGTCTCACCCAACGGAAACTCCTTTCATGATCTCGGATGTAATCCTGAGACATGTATTCCGGTAGCAAGTGCACCGTGCAAACTAAATCCATCTAATATAACACGATCATGTGCTGTAGTCAAATGACAATTCATAGTTCTTGGGATAGAAGTAGATTGGAGATAAATGAAAGAATAAGATCTTTCCATATTTGGGAACAAATTGAAGATCTTTCCATATTTGGGAACAAATTACGACCCTTGACTTGATGGAACCATTTGTAATCTCCGTCATCTAAACAATCATCGGGAGTTTGTATTGCATCCCCGAACAAAATATAGGGCTTGACCATTAGTTTTCTGTTTTTCCCTTCGAAAGATTCATTGGTCATAATTTCTCTTAAAATCCTATCGTTTCTATTCCGGCTGCTAGACGCAACACAAACTGGAAATTCTCTATGAAATTTAAATTGAGTTTCTCCATCATACCCACCAACATGATCAAAATAATGACTCCAGGAGGGTGGATTTAAAGTATAGTACATTGCATCAATTGAGGAAAAGAAAAGAAGGAAGGTTAGGTAAAATTATGACAAAGAATTATTTTCAAATTCGAAACGCAGATCACAAGTCCCTGAAGACCCGCGTTTTAAATCAAAAGATTGTCTTAAAAAATCCAAAAAATGCGGATTACAGATCCTTGGAGACTCGTGTTTCGAATCATCCAAAACATAGAGCACAACTCGCATTTTAAAGAAGTTCTTTTGAAGTTTTGCACCTCAGATTATAAATATGGACCATGAACCAATGTTGTAAAAAAAAAGGCAACGAATCACCAAAATCAAACAAGATAAAATTCATTAGCTTACCGCAAATCATGGGTTCTTCCCGAATCACAGGCAGAGAAGAGCTAGAAGCGGCTTGAAATCTTGGGAGCCACTAATGGCTTGACTAGAGGATGAAGATTTCCTAGTCATTTTCCTTAAAAAGTTTTAAGAAAACTTGAATCAGAAAAACTCTAAGGTTAAAAGACAAAGAGCTTGAAGAAGTTTGGAGACAAAAAGCTTGAAGAAGCTTGGAGGCGAAGAAAACTCAAGAGTTCAAATTTTTTTCAGAAGTGACTAGGGTGTCTTATATAAAAGATTCGATAAACGAAATCTTCGGCTAGGAGATTTGATGGCTGAGATCTTTGGCCCAAATCTCGTGAAGATTTTATCATTAATGAGCAGATGGGACGCTTGGATCTCCGTGCCAGATAGGCAGCGAAAGAGGCCATGTTCCAGATACGCCGCCTAAAGCGCAGATCTGCATTTTTAATGCGAGGTCACGTTTTTCTCCTCAAACACAGACCTTCATTTTTAACCACAAAATTGCATTTTGACTTAAAATTACCAATTATCCAAAGTATTTCAAAACATCCCTAAAGCCATGAAGTTTTGATAATTTTGGAGAGGGTTTTATTAGCAAAAGTTTTGAGAAAAGAACAAAAAAAGAAAGGTTTATAGTTTTTGGCAGAACACGCAGATTATCTACAAAGAGAGAGAGCCGCATGTATAGTCAAGAAAGAGTAAAATGCGACCTCACAAAGTCACAGTACTCATTTTTCAAAGTCAAAACGCGGATCCTTATCCAGAGCGACTCGCGTATTGGGCCAAGTAAAGACTAATAAACGCAGACCCCTCAGGGTCGCATGTTATTTTCAAAACCTTAAAAATATAAGGTTATTCTTTTTATATTCAAACGTGGATTTTTGTTCAGAGAGATCTGCGTAGACCCTTAAAATCATGTTTTAATATAAACGCGAATTTAATCTATGATTTAAATGCAAGGTTGCATTATGACCCATAACGGCTTCTAAAAGTCCGAGATAAACTTCCGTTTCAGTACAAATGTGGGCCCAGCTGAAGAGTTAACATATGAATCATCAATTAAGAAGAGATTCGCATTCCTAACTATCTTGTGAGCTTAAAATTAGAGCTAAATATGATTAAAATGTGGGCCCCAAAGGGTCGCTTTTTCACTTCAAAATCTGAAAGGATAAAAATTATCCATGTTTGACCTCTTTTTTCTAAATTCATCTACTATAGAGAGATCATCTACTATAGAGAGACCGTGTTTAACATTTTCTTCTAAATTCATTTGGAACTAAGTATAACATACATGCAAACCCTAGAGGGTCACGTTTCCATTCCGGAGCCTTAAAAAGCAAAAATAATCTTCAGAGATCAAACGCGGGTCTGAGCATACTACACGAGATCTTTTCTTCAAACACTCAAGCGCAGGTTTGAGCATACCACGTGAGCTAACAGAAACCAAAATACGGATCTAAAGGCTGAGATCCGTATTTCAGTTACAAATCCAGAGGATTGAAGATGTCAGTTACAAATTCTGAGGATTTAAAACAAATTCAATAGATTAAGAGATAGAGAATTAATTCTCAATCAATGAGGCTATTAATTTGATGTTACACCGATTCAAAGGCCTTCAAACCTCTATAAATAGCCAAAAGCTAGGCTGAAAAAAGGGTTACACACACCAGAGACTTGATTACTCAGTTAATCATCTCAATTTGAGCACTTGTTCTAAAATTTAGAGCTCTTGCATCCAAGAGTTTTGCATTTTCCAACTGAAGAACTTTTCAGATCGTTAACGGAGAGCAGGATCGTCCTTCATGGCTACAACAGAACTAGTACTAAACAAAGAGGGAATTAGACTTTCCTCATCTTATGTAAATGGGCAACTGTTCCAATTATAATCTTTTTATTGAAAAGTTGTTAATAAAAGAAATTTAATTTTATGGTGAACAGTTACGTAAGCTAGCAACAAAATATAGTGATGCAACTATTTTCTTCAAATTTTTTCTGAAATTAGAATCTCTACATCCTTAACTTTTATAGATCAAATTTCATAAATTTTGGAATTCATTTACTCTTTCATCAAGTACATACAAAATGTTTTATTCATTAAAAATAGTTAATTTTATATCAACTTGATGGAGGACCAAATCAAAACTAAAATCCAAAAAATTGGGTATGAGTGAACCCTCGGGGGTCGAGATCACAATCCATGAGAATTTTTTTTAAAAAAATTATTGGAGATAGTGGAAATGAATTACAGTTCAGGTAACTTCCGTGAACTATTATCTCATTTCCACTATTCCCATATATATATATATATATATATATATATATATATATATATATATATATATATATATATATATATATATATATATATATAATAGTATATCTAAGGTGCCTCCATAGGGCAAGCATAGGGAGTTGCCCTATGGAGGCACCAAAAAATATCATCATAGAGGCATGCGGATGATTGGAACTATTACTTGTGACTCCATACTTTAAAATGATTGTGTACAAAAAACATTCATTTTTGATACATTTTGACTGCACAAGTATTAAATGAATTGTCTTTTAGTAATATAACAAATAAGACCTCTTCATCGATGATATGAAGTGACCAAAGTATATGATTTTTCAAATATCACTTTTTAGGGCTTTATTGTCTATGTACACCATTATGTTGAGATTTACGGATACCTACGTAGTTAATTTCCAATGGAGGCACTTTTGGTAATACACACACATATGTGTGTGCATACACATACACACACATTTTAATATATGAATCAGCAGCTCAGGTAAGTTACATGAGTCAGCGGCAAAAAAGTAATGTCCATTATTTTTTTTACAATTATGATCTTTCCCCTTTAAGCTTTTTTACAATCAAATTTCATATGTTTTGAAATTCATTTAAACTTTCATCAAGTGAATACAAAATATTGTATTCTCCTAAAACCGTTAATTTTATATGTCCTTGATGGAATAGCAAATCAAACCTAAAACTAGAAAATTGGTTATCAGTGAACCCTAAAGAGTCTAGATCGTAATACAAAAAGAAATTTTTAAAAAAAATTATTAGAGATTGTAAAAATGGATCGCAAAAAAATATAGAGAATATAAAGAATTGTAAAGGCTATACCGTAATGGAGCGTTTGTAATGTAAATCATTAAAATTATAATGGCTCTATTTTATCTTTGGGACTTATTCACACACTCAAGTTCAACAGATGAAGACTGAACATAGGCACTATCTAAGGGATCCCAACGCATGGTTGAACATGTTTAGCATGCCAAACACTTGTCTTAGATTTTGCCAATGCTAGCAGTAAGTTGATGATGACTACCTCATTCAATGGATTATCCATGATCTCGGATACGAGTTTGATCCATTGGCTGCTGCCATCAACATCTCACACAATCTTCCTATGATAGATGAGTTTATCTCTTCACCTACTGATTTTTAACTTTGTCTCAATTCTCTTAAAAGCTCGTGAGACTCATTGTTGGCATTCTTCTCAAGTCACGACTTTGGTCATGGAGGGGACTCTGTTTGTGGTAGGGGTCATGGCAGAGGAGGCTCCAATAACATATATCCTAGAATGTCTACCACTTCCTTATCCCCTAACCTCAATCCCACCACTTGCTCAGCATAGTTGTGGTGATAGTTAGGTATGTGGTAATGGTCAATGTCCATACTTCCTCACCTTACATGCTTCAAGTGTGGTTTTCCAAATGACAAAGCTGATTAATGCCTTGATATGGATGATGATTCCTTTCTTCGTGTCTACTCCTCTGTTTCTAGGCAAATTGGTACATGATCAATGAGCTTGGTACTCCGAAATTAGTGCAAGCAACCATATGACTGTTGATGCATCTAATCTCCATACTTGTAAAGAATTGGACAATATGAAAGCTCCTTGAGGGCACCTATTGTAGTAGGCTCTATACAGTGCATTTGAGGCCACCCGATACGGATTCTCGCCTCACACATGAATGGTGTATTCTCACTCTCATGATCTATGGTGTAGGTGTTAAGGTCATCTTTCTAATAAACTACTTCAATCTCTATCTAATAAATTGAACTTTGCTATGTTATAACTGTCAATTAGCCAATAGTTCTAAATTATATTTTGAGAATGGATCTCTCTAGGCCTCTACAATTTTTACATATAATGCATTGTGATATATGGGGACTCGCTTCTCAAATCTCTTTTTTATAAGGATCTACATTTCTCTTAACAATTTCATATGCATCACAAATATGAAGTTTCTATGCATTTCCAACATTTTCTCCACTTAGTTGTTAGATACTAGGATCAAAATTATCAAACTAATTGATTGTAGAATGGAAGCATATATATCATTGACGGGCCCATCTCTCATGGCTCAATGTCATATAACGCACATGTATTGGTTTTTTTTTTTGCCTTTTCTATCAATTAGTCAAATTCATAGTTCTTGATTGGATTTGAAATCATCATACATACGAGATTGTCTTCCCTCAACCACTAGATTGTATTTCTCTTCAGAGTTTTGGTTGTGCTTGTTTCCTATGTCATTTTTGCATTGGGTGTGACAAACTTTAATCTAAGAGTAAGCAATGTCTATTCTTTGATATTGTACTCATCAGAAAGGAAACAAGTATATTGATAATGCTACTAGATACATTTTTATTTCTCCCCATGTAGTATTTATGAGATGATCTATGTAACGTCCCATTTATCATTTGCTTCCAAAAATGAATTGAGAAGCTGAATTATAACGGATAAGAGCTGAACAAAAATTAGAATGATAAGGCCTAATAAATTACGCAACTACACAGGAAGCTAAGTTCTACTTCCATATTTAAAATCAATCACAATATGTCTGTAACAAAAACTAAATACAATATTAAAATGAGTCAAGTACATAAAAGGACATACTACCAAGGATACAACACACAAGATTCAAAAGGAAGAGTCAGTGCCAAGAAAAGAGATAATACAATATATATAAAATCAAGAATAATAAGGAATCAAGATCAACAATAGCTCTCTCTTGCTCCACCAAGTAAGATTCATTTTTCGAGGAAGCACCGCCTCACCATTCCTGCAATATAGGATTTGAAATTAGAGAATTAAGCCCGACAGTAGAATATACTTAAAAAGAAAGAGGTATTATTATTGTACGAGATGAATGTGTGAGTGAATAGCATATATCAAGTGTCAAGTCGTGGTTGTAAGTCGAATAACAGTATGTATAAAGCATATAAATATCAAACAAACATGTAAGTGTCTTATACAAGTAAACATGTAATGTGTAGTCCAGGTCAATGTTCAATATTTATTAGTTTAAACTAGTTGATTGATAGGATGCACATATTAGAAAAGTATTGTGCCCTGAATCAAAACTCTAGAAATGCCAAGTATATGGACTTCTGGATTTTACCACCTAGGTGGAATCAAAATTTGCACAGAAGTGACTCTCGTTGTCATTGTATTGAGCTGTGAATTTTATCAACAATGTAGAAGGAAAAACTGCCATAGACTTTCAATTTTACCATTAAGGTGGGTCACTATTAGATAGACTCTGAAATTGCCATGCATTTAGGCTCTGAATATGGTTGCACAATCTTTATCATTTTTTCTTATGATAAGATACGAATATATTATGTAGTCTCTCCATAATCTCTTAGCGTCAATAAATGATATGTATGAACTAACTTTGGAACATCATAATATAACTAGTTCAATACTGTGTACATATTAGCCATCATGCAATAAATCTAAGCCATAACCTATATCTTCAGATAGAATTATAGAAAGTCATAAAATAAAGTTGTAGATAACTATGTTATATATCTACAAAATATATTAATAATTTATTTATAACATAATTTAGAGTAAAGTTCCTACTGCCAGATAATATAATTACTAGGATTGGTAATCGAAAAGGTGTGAATTACTTGCTTAAATTCTTGTTGATAAAGCTAAAGCTAATTCAATTGCTCTCTGCTGCTACTCCCTCTCTGTTGGAATGAGAGCTGAAGAAATTTTAGAGAGAGGAGTGAATGAATGAGGGAGAGTGAGTCAATGAGGGGTTTATTTATGCATGGTCCTATAAATCTACATCACTCTTTCAACCCCCAAGCATGGCATACAAGGGACTCCTCATGCTTGAGGCTCCAATACTTCCCCTACCAACATTGGAAACCAAGTCAATAAGAAAAGTTGAGATTAAGTAGATGATGTAGGGCGAAGTTCAAATGAATTAAATAATTCAGTTCAGTTTCGAAAATTGAACGGTCTCAAAAAATCTCAAATAAATAAATAAGATAGTATAGAGTGAGCCAATCATGATGCATTTTGTGGAATTTAATACGATATCTTTATTAAAGATAAAAATTGTTAAAGAAAAAAACATTATCGATTGATAATCAGTATTTTGATTGAAAAATCAACTAATTCGGAAAAAATTATGACAAAATAAAATAATGATGATATTGAAGTCAGAATTTCAATTTTAGGTATATAATGCAAAATAGTGTCTATGCATTTTCTATTCGACCAATTCTATATCTTGACTACTGGATCAATATGAACATACAAAATATATTGACACAGTAACCTGCCTAGCTAGAGGGTTACAATCTGCCTTTTTCTTCACTATTTTTTAATTGCTTAGAAAATATCTCTCCTATTAGAGCTTGTCAATTCCTCTCATTTGTGCTCTCACAATCGCAGAGCTTGTTGCCCTTTTGTGGATGCCACATCCAATTGTATTGCGAATGCTCCCCTCACAAAGCTGACCTATAAATACATCTCAATTATGGACCAATGCCTTCATGACTCTCTTTTAAATGATATTAATACTTCACCTCTGTCCTCTTCCATAGTGAAATAGACAGTTCTCCTTCTACTCCTGAGAATCAATTATTGTTATCTCAGTTCCTATATAAATACATCCTATGATGACCCACACTTAGAATGGCACTTGGTACCTAAATATTCTATGCTTCACTCGGTATCATTTTGTTCCTGTCTTATCTGCTACCCTTGCCACTTTTTTTCCCTACTCCTATAGTCTTTTCTATGGTAAATAAAGATTCTCATTGGCATTCTACTATGGAGGAGCTCTCTGTCCTTCTTAAGAATGACGCATATTAGAGTCTTGTTTTTACAGCTCCTAGAGTCGATGTCATAGGCTGCATATGAAATTATGTCGGATAATGATTAGAAGTGATTTGGCAGGTAGGGTACTAGGTTCATTTGACAACATTTAAATGATAATGCTTTTTTATATGTGTTTGCAGAAAGTTTCGCTTATTCTCTATCTTAGAGTTTTTATGAGAAAAGATGGTGGACAACAAGCATTCTTGATTCGGTAGTCCATAAATGAGAAATTCATGAAAGGTTCTTCTATTACCGAGCATTTGAATGATCCATAGTGCTATGAACCAACTCTCTAGGAAGATGGTACTTGAAGACAAGTAGTTTGTTGTTGTTTCTGACTTACTTAAATTTGAAAAACATGGTCATTTCTCTTAGCAAATCTGCCCAAGATATTCTTGTAATAATGAGCTTGGTGACTAGTGGTTTGTTGAGTAAAAAATTGAGAAGAAAAGAATTTTGCATCTCTATATTTGAAGGCATTGGTTACTTAAATAGAGGGAGGTCAAAAATCTAAAAATGGCAGCTATCATCTCAAATCAAGGTCAAAGATGGAAATCACATGCTATCATTGCACAAGGTTGGCCACATCAAAAGAAATTGTTAAAATTAAACTAAGGCTGTGTTCGGGTTGAAAGAAAAGAAAGAAATAAAAAGAAAGAGAAAAGGCAAGAGAAAAAAATAATAAAAGAAGATGGAAATTTGATTTTTTTTTCTTGATATTTGGGTAGTAAGAAAATATTTTCTTTTGTTTTAAATTTTTCTCTTAAACTAAACAATGGAAGATATTTTCTTTTTTATTTTATTTTCTTTTCCTTCATTTTCTCTCAAACCAAACAGAGCCTAAGTGCAAACTGAGGGTTTGGTTGTTATCTCTACAAGTGGTGAATCAAGTCTTTGTACAGTGTGTCAAGGCATGAATGAGGTGATTGATACAGGAGCATCCTATTATGCTACTCATAGGAGGAGTTTCTTGCATTCTACAAGTCTAATGATCTGGTGTTTTGAAGATAGTAACAAAATCACTTTATAATTGGTGGTTTTAGTAAAGTTAATGTTTAGACCACTTTTGACTATAAGTTGCTGTTAAAGGATGTGTGACATGTACCGAATCTTTGCCTTAATAAAAGGCGGCAAAGCTTGATGAAGCCTATTACACTAATATTTGGTTTCAATATATGGAAGCTAAGTATGAAATCTCATGCAGCAGTAAGGGACATGAGATGTACTCTCTATAAGATGCAAGGAAAATTGTGTGTTTGTGAGGCATACACATTTGAAGAGAACCTAATGAAATTGTGGCACTGACGGCTTAGCCATGTGAGTGAAAATGGCCTTCAAGTTCTAATTAGGGTACTTTCATTTCCTTCATGAAAAATATGCACCTTAAATATATGTGTTTGGTACTTAGTTAAGCAGTTAAGCAACATAGATCATTTTGCTAGAGATGCTTCCCAAAAGAAAGTCAAATATTTTAGAATTCACTCATTTCGATGCATATGGTCCTATGAAGGGCAAAACTTTTACTGGTGCTTTGTACTTTGCTACTTTATAATTGATCATAGCTGAAAAATTTGGGTATATGCTTTGAAGGGAAAAGATAAAATCATGGAAGCTAAGAAACAGTTCCTTATCATTGTTAAGAGGCAAACTGAACTGAAAATTTTCTCATGTGCATTTGATTGGACAATGATGTTGGGATCGAAATGCAAGCTCAAAGGAGTAATGAATAGTGTTGCTTTTTATTTTTTTTTGAAATTAATTAACAAAATAAAATGTAGCAAAATAAAAGAAACTACAATAAAAACTCACACTATAGAAGGCATGGGACATAAAATAGTCCAAAAATCCCCACGTCTACTCTTCATCCTGACAAGAGAACATTCCACTCTTTGTTTACTGTACAAGATAGACTCCAAACTAATCATCTCTGTAATAACCTATACAAAGTTTAAGCTCTAACCCTAACAAATATCCCTCTTATCAATTCACGCAGGTTTGTCATCAAAATGAACCAATCACACGATTATAAAGACAAGATTTGTAAAATAAATAATATGAATAAAGTACAATTAGAAAGATCTTACTGTCTTTTTTTTTTATTTCAAACAATTCTTAAAGAAGATTTAAGTTGAAGTGGGAAGAATATCATCATTAATGAATTAGAGTTGATACGCACTCTATAAGAGATGTGATTCAAGGATGCAATACCTCATTGTGGATTCAATCCTCTCGAATCAATGAGGAAACTCTCCTTTTCTTCACTAGTATTCTCTAATTATTTTCTTCTTCCTTTCTTTAGCTATGGATTTAAATATTATTAAAAAAAGAGCATTAAATTCTAGCTTTCAAGATCTGCATGATTAATCGCTTTATGTTTTCAAATTGAATTCTTCCTTTGACCAAAATTTTCTTTTTATTGATATCTCTACATGTTTCAAATTGGATTCGTTCCTTAATCAAGATTCGCTTTTGATTTGGTTTCCATATAAAGAGATCTCTATATATTTTCAAATTGGATTCTTCTTTGACCAAGATTCGGTTTTGATTTGGTTTTCTTTCATAGATAGATATTTTAGACTTTGATATCACTGTAATGTTTAATTCCTTACTTGATATGACAAGATCTCGTAAATTCTTAATATTTTTGACTTCTTACTTGATATAATAAGATATTGTAGATTTTCCATCAAATCCTACATATAGTACTCATTGAAACTATGTCAAATAAAATACATATTTATTATTAATCAAACCAAGTTAATTGCATGAGCATAGTCCCAACAAATGATGGCAAATATATTGGATTATTTAATGAATGTCGCAAGATGAATGGTAATTGAAATGAAAGAACCATCTCAATGAGTTCCAAACAAAATATTCAATAAAAAGGATGAATTAGGAAATTGTTGAGAGGATTTGATGTATGGATTTTCAAGAAAAATTGACCAAACCTTTTTGGGGAGGTAATGGGGATTGTGCTGTATTTAATCAACTTATCTCCAGCTACTAGATGATGATATTCCAGAGAGATGTAGAGAGGAAAGGATATTTCTCATATAAATTTGAGAGTGTACAGATGTTATGCATTTGTTTATATTCCGGAAGATAAGAGGTCCAATTTTGATAGTAAGACAAATCAAGGTATCTTTTGGGACATTCGAATGACGAGTTTAGTTATGGCTATGGTTATCTGGTAAATTAGAAGTTGATTTGGTTTAGAGATGTGGTCTTCCTTGAAAACTAAGTACTTGATAATATCATGGACTTGTTGCTACCAAGTTGCTGACCTGGTACAATAGTTATAGATGAACTGCTAGATTATTTTTAGGTATGAAAATGGCTAAATTAGGCTATAGTCGGAATTATAATTTAGTAATTATTTTTCTTATGGCACTGGAATAAGGTAAATTGGAGCTAAGATGCAAAAGTTTTAGCAGTTCTAAGATGGACTGCGTGTATATTTGGATAGTGATACGATATACGCACATATAACATGCATGGTCAGACACATATAAGGAAACTCATCATAAATACAAGTTTCAACATGTATAATTTTGAAATTTGATTAATAATATATATGATATTATATGTGAGAAAATTACATCAAGAAATCACAAGTTTAAGGAGCTTGAAGAGATTGCAAATCGGAAAAAAACCGATATTGATGCAATTACCATTCCAAAGTGAAGAAATTTCTCAAGAATCACTTCAGGAACCAAGGACAGGTAGTGGAGAAGGATTTTTCATATTGATGGAGGAGATTAGAGCTCATTTGAAGAAGGAAAGCTCAAGAACAAAGCTCATAAAGCAATATAGTAGATTTTCAGTCCATTCTCAGATTGATTTTTTTACGATTTATTTAAGAAAATTTGAGGTCTAAAGAACAAGTGATGAGGAACATGAGAGGAATTAACTTGATTATTTTTAGATTTGTTTGAAATTATTTGGGAAATTAAACAGCAGCTGAAAGATAGCTATGTGTCATTTTAATATCCCTTAAACTTTATCTTAATTATAAATTTGCCATTTGGTCAAATTTTGTTCAGAATTTGTCAAATAAGGATGCTAGGTTACTATAGATAGATATGAGATGAAAAACTAGTTAAAATTAGTATTTTAGATTTAACTAATTATTTTAATTGGGTATTTGCTATAAAATCGGTCGATCCAGAGTAATTTAAGAAAATTACAAAAAAATTTAAAATAATAAGATAAGAGATCCTCGCTCTACAGAATTGAAAACTAATGATTAGAAGAAAAGATATAACTCAATTTACTCACTATCCAACTCCTGGCTGATACGGATGATACAAAATAAATTGATACAAGAGCTTAAGGTTTAAAATCGCTATAGTCTATCCACCTAACAAAAAATTGTATCCTCAAAATTTAAAATAAAAAATAAAAGATAATAATAAGGTAGATGGTGAAGTCTTAATGGTTTAATAATGAGTTTAAATACTATGGCTTCACATGTCTCTTGAGTACTCAGATAAGCAGAGGAAGTCTATATTAAGTATAACGTGACAATATTCTCTCTGTGGAGTATTCAATCCCTATATAATACAATATTAACGTTTGATGAAACTGATTGTTGGAGAAATGTGCTTATTATGGAAGTATCTCATAAGCCTGGGAGTATGGATCTTATCCTGACAAAAGCTGGAATCTCATGTCATAGCATAAGCTGAACTATCAGGTCATAGTGTGAGCTAAAATATTAGGTCACCTCATAAGTTGGAATATTATGTCATGACTACTGACCAGATTAACAATAATAGGATGTTGTGTTGATCGATCAATTTTTAGTATTTCTCATAAGGCGCTGACAAATCCACCTTTCAGAAAATCTTTCTTAATTGCTCAAAATAATTACTAGCATAGGCTTTCTATTGCGATTACCAATATTCTAAGTATCAGACATTGGAATCATATCGGATGGACAATTTTCATATTACATAGTGGGATATCAGACTATATTGGAGACATGAGCCAAAGTCGGATTTTATATCACATCGATAGCCTCCAAAATAATATATCGAGTGATATATCATTCGTCACGACTGATATTTAGAACAATAGTTATTATGTAATCTTTTATTATTATTATACATATATTTTTAATTTAATCCTTTCGGTAACATCTTAAATTTCCTCCAAATCCAATGTTCAAATCTCAGACTTCTTCCTGGAGGATGAGTAACTGATATTTTTTGTGACTTAAAATTATATGTTAATCCGGGACTAATTATATATCATTGGCATCACAGATAGGATAAATACTGAAAGAACTTAACTCATGTAGATTTTGTAAGCCGATCCACTATCACCCATAATCTTGGTGATGGTTTATAGCATTGAACAATGCATATTTTGTTTGATATATATTTCAAACATATGAGTTTCTATGTGAATATCATTGGTATAATATACCTTGTTTAACTTTATAGACATTACAAATGCAAAGTATATTGATATTTTAATTGGACATACTTTAATTAATATAAGTCTATATTTCATATAATATACATATGGACTATCTATTTAAATACTGGACTATATATTTTAAAGTGGTCACCAAATAAGATATTTTGGTGCAGAAACATAATTTAGTTTCAAACACTGAATATGAAAATTTACAGGAACTAATAATTCAATTTGAGGTTTAAGTATATGTAGGAACTAATAATTAAATTTGAATTATGTGCTATAATTAAATTTTTAAGGATGATTATATTCCAATAATACTCATGATATGAAATTATACACTTCATGTACATATCCAGGTGAAACTAATATAATTTCTAAACTAGAAGTCTATAGAATTAACTATGATATATATATATATATATATATATATATATATATATATATATATATATATATATATATATATCATCAAAATATCATAGTTAAACAAGCATATCATGTTTTAATTATTTTGGCATATGTGTTAATATTTGTGAGTCCAAACTCAATTATATTCTTACCCTAGCCACATTACAGTATAATTATATTTCACGTTTTAACCAAAGAATATTAATTTTATATATATTCCTAGCAGTATATATAAAATTCCACTCAGGTATAGATAGTGAACGCAACCTACATATATGGATTTGTTTTAACTAGATATTCAAATGCATTTACGGGTCATGTGCTACCAATGTATTCCCCTATGATCCAAAATACTGTCATATTGGGTTCTATATATAACTATTTGATAAGAATATCATCAATATCTGGATAAATATGATAATTTACGACAATAAAGTAATAAACATATATTACTCATAGAGGACAAGAATGGAATCGAGATTAGCAATAAATGATATAATATAAAACAAGAAAAGAAAATAAGGAAATGTTAATAGTTATTGCTTACATGAATATGGCAGAATCTTAAGGTCATAGGTCCAATGATCATATAATGGCTACTCTGATATCACTCTGTGATGCCCCAAATTACACTGGTGGATTCAAGTATGCGTTCCAATAATGGATAGAGTGTCACCGATAGGTATTCTCAATTCTGAAGTGCGCGAGACTATTACATCATATAATCACAGGTAAGAAATATGAAAGCATGAAAATATGATATATATACTACAGATTTGAATTTATCTGCCACAACATTACAGGCATGAATATAGAAATATTAAAAATAGGTATGCTAGAATGATATGTAAAATGTACATCAAAAGATTGCTTATATAGAGTTAAGTATAATATCAAAATAGAGTAACGTAACTACTAAATATTTATAAGAGTGCCCAAATAATATGGACATAATTAGGAAGTAGAATATATATACACAGATAGCTGAAGTGAAATATACAGAAGAGAGATGAGGATCCTACGAGAAGCTGACTTCTGATGCTCGGCCTACTCCTGAAAATATGGATCCGTGAGGGATATGTTCTCCTGCTTGGACACTTCAAGCACAGCTACTGGATCTGAGATTTAATAATCTGAGGGTCAGAACCCAAATAAGAATACAAATTCAAATTTCTGCAACGCTATAGAACCATATCAAAGTGTGACATTTTAGTAGGAACAATGTTAAAGATGTATGCATGTGAATTATGAAATACATGATATGTATAATATAACATGAATCACGAAGTACATAGCATATATATAATATAACACAATAATGCATATAGTCTATGAAGTATAAGGTATGCATAATATAATTTGAATCAAGCAAGTGGATGCATATTCTATTCTATCGGTTTGGAACTAAATATTGGGAATACTCACATATTGTAGAAATGTATCGTGCATACTCAGTATCCAGGCCCCAAGTACCGGTCCTCATACGAATCAGATAACACACTGCTAGGTGCAATAGAAACAAGATTAGAAACTCCCACAATACGTAGTTTAATCCACCATTCATTTTCTCCATACCCACAATATAGTAAATATGTTTCAATAATTCATGTATTCATAACCATGTGAATATGAAACGACACGCACGACGATACTGGTAAGTGCAAAAGTTATAAATTATGTTCATGTGTTTGATGCATCATTTCCGAGCAATAACACCATATGTAGGTAACAATATGAGTAATTAAATGCATGCATATATGTCACATCATAAATAGAGTTTCTTATGCATGAACATGGCATCTGTGCCAGTGCTGTTGCAATTTGATGGACATGTCAGTCTTCCAGCTCTTATTTGACTAGGGTAAAAGTAGAATTTGAAGCTAAAATTTGGTATAACTATAGAAAATCCAATTATCTTTCTTGTAAATCTTAAATAAGTTTAATTGGAGCTCTAAAAAAAAGTTGTGTTTATTTTATCATGGACATTCTACTACTAATCTAGTACAACAGTAAAGGAAACTTCTAGGTTTGATTTGAACAAGGCAAAAATTAAATTAGTGAGTAAAAATTTAAAAAATTGTATATAATTCAATTATCTTTTCAATGAAAGTTGAATTAGCTCAATTAGAGTTTATGGCAAAAATTATGACTATTTAATTATAAACTTATTGTTGCTGAGCTGCTAACCTCGTATACTAGCCATAGATGAACTTCTAGATTATTTTTGGGCATGAAAATGGCTAAATTAGGATATGCTGTAATGAAAGAATTATAGTTTAATGAATTGTCTTTCAAATAGTACTAGAATAAGGTCAATCGGAGGTAAGATACAAAAGTTGTAGTATTTCTAATATGGACTGTTGCATGTGTCTGGATAGCGATACAGTATGTGCACATATAACATGTACAGTGTGACACATGCTATAAAATTCAAAATAAATGCAAGTATAAGCATGTATAATTTTGAACTTGGGTTAATAATATATATTATATCATATGTAAGGAGATTATATTAAGAAATCACAAGTTTAAGAGATTTAAGAGTGTATTCTTATCTCTTATTGAGTCCAAATTGAAAAAGAATCGATATTGTTGCAATTACCTTTCAAAAATAGAGAAATTTCTCAAGAATCATATTAGAAACTAAGCACAGGTACTGAAAATGGTTCCCCATGTTAATGCAGGAGATTGGTATTTATTTGAAGAAGGAAAACATAAGAACAAAATTCCTAGAGCAATATAGTAAATTTTCAATCCATCCTTAAATTGATTATTTGGCAATTTATTTGAGAAAATTTGATAAGGAATTAGGATTTGATGTGTGAAGAGAAAATAAAGAGGAAAACAAGAGAAATTTGCTTGATTTTTTTAGATTTTTCTGAACTTATGTTAGGGTAAAACAGTTGCTAGAAGAAATGTATGCTGACATGTTAAAAACTCTTAAGTTCATCTTAATTATAAATTTGTTATTGGGTCAAATTCTATCCAAACTTAGCCAAATAAGGATGTTGGGCTGCTGGAGATAGATAAGAGATAGAAAATGGTTAAAATTAGAATTTTAGATTTAATTTATTTATTTTAATGAGGTATTAGTCTAAAAATTGGCTGACCCTGAATAATTCTAGAATATTATGAAAAAGATCCAAAAATAATAAGATAAGATATCTCCATTCTGCAGAATTTGAAATTAAAGACTACAAAGAAAGATATACTTCAATTTACTCAATATGCACATGTATTAGTATCCAAACTCCAGAGTTAATATAGATGCTATGAAATAAACATATAAAAAAGCTTAAGGCCTAGGATCGTTACAATACATATTCACATGAATAATACTTATGGACTTTTATAGCAAATATTAGCTTAGTAATTGGGCATTTTACCTTAGAAAGCATAAGTGCTTATATGAACGGTAAGTGCCTGTAAATAAAAAAAAAAGAAAAAAGAGAAAAAAAAGAGTTCCTATAAATCTGACTAGAGTTTGAAGCTTAATTGTCTAATTCACACGATCACAAGAGTGCATAGGAGTGGAAAATTAATAGTTAAGTGTATCTATCATTAGATTTAAAAGAAATCATAATAGGATACTTAGAGTACTGGATTAAGGATAAGATTTTAAGATTGAAACCTTTTAAGTATCCAAGTGCATGTTTTAATTAAGCGTGATACAAAAAGAAATGGAAGTAAAAAGATTTTCTTATTTTTTAGTTTTTAGTTTTTTATTTTTTATTTTACACTCATCCTTATTTTTCATTTTATTTCTTTCTTTATGCCTAAATTTTTTGATATTTGTGCATAACATTGCTGAAAGCTTCACTAGACAATACTTGTCCACTAGAGTAACCTAGCGGTTTAAAGGCTTGTTGCATATGCTAAGTGCAACTGTGATTTTTAGAATTTTAGAGAGTTTATGAGATCTTGAATTTTTATACTCTCTCATAGTTATTTAATAGAAGTATTTTTATTCAATGAGTATGAAAAGTATGAATGTCTAAATTTCTTATTGATTTTGGATAAGCTAACAAACCTTTGATGATGATTTGATATGAGTTATTGTTTTTTATGCTTAATTTTTTTATATGATATTTTTCCTAATTATCTTGTTAGGCATTAAATTTAATTTTTGAGATTTTGATGGTTTATAATTTGAAGATATAGTTGTTGTTTAGTTTCTAATATATCATAGACTCTTAGGCATGGCGTATGGTTAGACTTTGAATGGTCATTACTGTTATTCATAAATCATTTTCAAGGAATTAGCTAATTATCAGTATTATAAATTTTTTAATTATGTGCTCTCAATGATTTTTTTTTTGCTGTATAAGACCACATAATCTATATTACTGAAATAATCATACGATGGTTCTATCTTGGGGCATTAATCCATATAAGCTAGTTTAACTCTTTAGTTTATTTAAAGTTTATTTTTAATACTAATTTCAAACCAATCATCTCCAACGGATCATACTTTTTCTTTTTATTTTTCGTAACCTATAATATTAGAGTCAAACATGTCACAAAGTATTCTATCCTCAAGATGATGATCTTAAATTTACTTCTCGAGTACTACTTGTCGATCTCCTGTGCTTATGAGTACCCGATTCAGGTTACATCATCTATCAAACATCTCCTTACCTACCGTGTTCTCAGTCTCTAAATAGACAAAACACTACCATATATTTGCATGCTATTAGCCTCTAAACAGACATATTCTTACTACTTTTTGTCATGTTCTCAGCCTCAAAATAGCTACTATAACAACCCTATCATTTTAAAGCCCACCAGTTATAAGTTTCTTTCAGTTTTATTTTTCCTCTACTTTCATTTTTGCCTTGTGACATGATCAATTGACTTGAGTCAAATGATAACTAGAGGCACTCTTGTAATTTGCAAGATGGATTGTTGGAAAGAATACATTCTCTCATACCTCCTTCATGCCCATCACCATCTCCCTCCACTTCCCCTTACTTGAGTACATAATACTCAATCTTCTCCTTGTATCGCATCTCATCTCATCCACTTCATCCTCCTCTGCATTTTTGCTCATCTTATCAAAAGGTTCAAGCTATAGCTCTAAGGGTAATATCTTCTCCATGCCAAAAATCTTCGTCAAGACTTTCATCAAAGCCTCTTCTACAAGCCTTGCATTTTTATATGGTTATCTGTCTCATTAAAACTTTTTTCTTCACCCGCAAGCATTTCAAACTCCATAACTCATTCAATCTCCCAAGAACTCAAATTTTGAATATATCAAGACAAGAAATCACGCATCTCACTCTCTCTAGCAAGAAATCATGTATTTAACTCTTTTAGTAAGAAATCAAGCATCTCATTCTCTCTAGCAACAAATCACACATCTAATTTTCTTCTCTAGTAAGTAATCAGGCAACTAACTCTTTCTAACAAGAAATCTCGTATATGTATCTCTCTAGCAAGATTTCATGCACTCTTGTATTTTAGGTGAGAAACCTTGCTATCCACCACGGTAGCGCTCACTAAGGTTGTCATATCTTTTAATCATAAACCCAATTAAGTTGAATCTTTTTTATTTGAAAGATAATTCAATTTTCTATAGTCTTTACTTTCCTTCTAATTCTCACTTTAACCCCTTTAAAATTGGGTTCAATAGCTACGATTGCTTTTGTGTCCTCATGAGAATCATTATAAATTACTTTATCTCTTAATAGTCTCACATCCGATGTGAGACTATTAAGAGATAAAGTAATTTATAATGATTCTCATGAGGACACAAAAGCAATCGTAGCTATTGAACCCAATTTTAAAGGGGTTAAAGTGAGAATTAGAAGGAAAGTAAAGACTATAGATAGGGTGTATTAGAGCAACATGCAACGCAGATGATGTCATCCGTGTTTGCTAGTGAAATTTCTCATAGCTTACTATTTTCCCTTGTGAGCTTCATCTAATCATGGAGCATGCCTATGAGCTCCATCTTAATCTCATTTGCATGGTTTTGATATTACTTATATTATTATTTCTCAATTAATCACTCAAACTCGTGATAACCATATAATTTCATGTCAACCATCACTCTTACTATGTCATGCACATGAGTCGAGCCACGAGTGTGCCTTTTACCTTACTTGGATATGTAATTGGATCTTGATTATTATTTAAATGTAATTATTTGACTAAAAATTACTCGATAGTTCATAACTCTACTCGAACCTTATACGGACTTAATATGAATTGTGACACTTGATGTGAACTACTACTCATTTGAGTAATACTCACGGAGATTAGTATACATGGAGCTAAGTGCTACATGGAGTAAAGTACACAACATATGGTGGAAGTTACCACTTAGGCTCGTGGGAGCCACTTTTAGGATCCATGGGAGTATCTCCAAGGTCCGTGATAGCCATTGCCGGAACTATTGGGAACAACTGAATATAAGCTGAGATTGGTACAAAGGTAAGTACACATAGAGCTAAGTGCTACACAAAGTAAAGTGCATCCCATTTGGCATGAGTTACCTCTTAGGTTCGTCGGAACCAACTCTAAGAGATCCATGTGAGTACCTGTAGAATCCTATGCAAATTGGTGACATGTTAGTGTTCGATCATAAGAACCTCATGTTTTGACTAAGAGTACGCATGGAGCTAAGCACTACAAAGAGTAAAGTGTGACGAGAGGATTATAGGTCTGTGGGAGTCACTTCTAGGATCTATGAGAGTATCTCCAGAGTTTTATACCAACTAGTGATGTGATACTTTTTTTATCAATAGAACCTCATGTTTAGGCAAATCAATCTAAGTAAACTTGCTACCATGCATGAAAATTCATACGCATTTTTATTTAATTATTACAAAATAATTTCAAAATTTATTCATCTAGTCTATAATAATTTACAAATATATCTTGAATACATGCTATGCTATATGACATATGGTTTTCTCAGTTCTTCCTGAGTTTATGGATTTTGCTTTATTATGTTGAGCTCTTGCATTTTGTTTTGATTTATGTTGTCTTAAACTTTTTATAAGTTGTACTTTTTAATCCTTTATGCCTTTACTGAATCCTAGCACATACTCGATTCTATTTCTTGTCAGGTCTGACCCTTACGTTACCTCTACATACCCAGTTGCTAGAAACTTCAAGGAAGAACTGTCAACTAAAGATTATTCTTTCTAGGAGTAAGCAAACCTAGTAGATTGTTGGAGACATCTTTTTTAGTAAACATCCTTTATCTTGTCGTTGTGTTGTTCAGTCTTACCTTATATCCTTATTGTCCAACAAGTTGTTCTTCTTTGTTATTATATACTCAATTGTGGGAAATGCCCAATGTAATCATCTGTTTACTAATCTTCTTCAAAATTATTTGGGATAATGCAATGTAATATTTAGGATCGCAACAATTTAATTTTCTATTTATGCACTCTAATTGCATGGTTTTTTTAATTATAAAAGGTCTCGTATATCTGCATTTGGGGTACCCATCGGTAACGCGTCATCCACAAATGGAAAAATACTGTCAAACTTTTGGGATATAGTTTGGAGTATTATCACAAAGCGTTGAACATTTTTGTGTTGCAAATTTGTTCTTGCTGCGGGCAAGGGCTTAACACAAAGCAAAACGACAGGGAAGTCCAAATCTGATGACTTTACATTTGAAGTTTAATTCAAATGACCAAAATGCTCTTGATGGACATAACAGTGTATTGATTTTTGATACTTCAAATGAGGCTAAACAACACAACCACAAAGGTAGAATTTTTACACTGTAATCGAATTTAGATGAAAGCCACACAATCTTTCATACTTCAAAGTAGTTCAACAGTACACTCATGAATATCAAGAAAATTTATGGATAATATTTGACACTTTAAAGTTCTTTTAAGGTTCAACAATATATCTATAAGAGCCATATAATAGAAAGATGGTGATTCCAGAAAGCTGTTTTACAACACATCATGAAGATTGCAAAGTATGAGCAGTCAACCCATCATCATAAAATCAAGAGTAGGTAGAAATCCAAAGTGTTTTGAAATCCATTCCAATATATTGCAGAGTTTTGAAAAGTTTGAATAAGTTTTTGTAATGATCCTAATCTTTAAATTCTTGTATCGATTTATTTTATATCATCCATATCAGTTTGGAAGTCCGGCCACTGATACAGGCAGATACTGAGTAAATTAAGTTACATCCTTTAGTCTAGAATTCAATTTAAAATTTCAAAAAGCGAGAATATCATATCTTATTATTTTGAATATTTTTATATTTTTTTTGAATTATTCCGTATCGGTCGATTTTCAGACAAATGCCCGATTAAAATAATCAGTTTAAACTAGGAATTCCAATTTTAACCTTATCACAACTTCAAATTTATCTATAGAAGCCCAGTAGTCATCATTAACCAAATTTGAATAGAGTTGCCTAATGGCAATATTGTAATTAAGATGAAACTTAAGGGTTTTTAATAAGGTAGGGTAAGTATCTTCCAATATCTATTTGACCATCGAAATAAATTCAAGAAAATCTAAAAAAAAAATTAAATCTCCTTCCTCTCGTTATGTTCTTAATTTTATATTTAGACTACAGACCCTAATTCTCAATCTATTTTTCTCAAATAAATTGCCAAATATTCAGTCTGAGAGTGGACTGAAAATCTACAAAATTTCTATATTATACTTGTTCTTGAGTTTAATCTCCCAAATCAACTCTAAACTTCTCTAGTACTTTCCCTTATTTCCTTGAGTGATTCTTGGAGAATTTTTCTACTTTTAAGGAATAATCACATTAACATCGGATTATTTCTGATACGGGTTTAACAAGAGGAAAGAATATACTCTCAAATCCTTTAAACTTGTGACTTCCTTATATAATCTTCTCATATATGATATCAGAAGTGGTTTTAAGCTAATTTATTAATTATACATACTCTAACTTGCATTTATCTTGAGTTTAATAGCATGTATCATACCGTTCATATTACATGTACATATATCGTATTGCTACACAGATATATACAACAATCCATCTTAGAATTGTCATAATTTTTGCATCTTAACTTAGATTGACCTTAATCTAAGGCCATTAGAAAGATAACTCACTAAACTATAATTCATTCTACTATATCAGACCCTAATTTAGCAATTTACCTAACCATAAATAACCTAAAATATCATTACTTAATACTGTTTAGAGTACCAGCACAGCAGTAGCAAGCAATTGTAAAATGGTCATAACTTTTATTCTAGAAGTTTAATTGAACTTATTAAAGTTTAATTGGGAAGATAATTTAATTATCAATTTAATTATCTATAATTGTTCTAAATTTTAGACTCTAATTTAATTTTTATCCTGGTCAAATCAAATCTGCAACCCCTAACTATTGTACCAGGTCTGTGCAATATGTCCATAGTAAAATAGGCATAACTTCCATTCTAGAACTCCAATCAAGTTCATTTAAAGTTAATTAGAAAGATAATTGAATTTTCTATAACTGTACAAAATCTTACCTCTAATTCTATTTTTCGGTAGTCAAATAAAACCTAAAAATATAACATGTACACTGAGTTGCAACAATATAAGCTTATATATCATGTCCGTTGATACACTGCTTGATTATTGATGCGATACACACGTGCACAGATTCAATTATCTTGTCACTATATATACATGTTGATTTCAGACCTATCATAACTCATGTCTTTACATACATTTCATGTTTATGCATATACCACTCGACACAAGATATAATATACATGCACGCACATTTAGTTATGCATGTTATTACATATACATGTTATTCTTACTTGCAAATGATACCCCACGTATGCGAATATATCCTATAACTCTTATATCTGCTAGTATCACCCTTGTACTTGCTAGTATTACCATGCTTGTCATTTTATATTCAAGTTTCTATTGATACATATACCATTATTGCATATATCAAATTGATACTTAGCATACATTAAATTATGGAAGCTTATAGTTGATGAATATCATATATTGTATTTTTCCTCTCATACTTTATCTATTTTTGTATATAAATAAATGCTACTCGGGTATTTTTAGTGCCTTTTTCAGGTAATTCGATTCATACAAGGAGATGGCAAGAAATCAATGTTGGAGTAGGAAATCAGAGTCCGAAAAGTTTCTAAAGTGAGAAAAACTACGAGATTACGATGTTACAGAGATGTAAAGTCAAATACAGTCAAGGAAATATAATGAGCAAGACACGAGACGGACGTGGAAGAAATTTCAATTGAGTTACTCGAAATAAAACCGCTATTTAGCGGGTTTATCCGCCATTTAGCGGCCAACTGTGGGCCCCACATGCTGAATTTTCTTCCCTGGCTTCGATGTAATTTTGTGGCTTTATAGTTCTGCTAGAATTAGGGTTTGATTTCCGAAGCCTATATATTGGCCGTATCCTTGTATTCTAGGTTTTATGCAGCAGTTAATGTAGATTAGGATTTAGTTTGTACTCGTATTTCATTAATAAAATTAAGGTTTTGCTGAAGGGGTGGCGGCCAACACACGTGCACGTAGTTGTATAGGAGCCAATGAATTATCTGTTAGTAGGTATTGAAAGATAGGATTTAAATTTTTGATTAAAATGATAAGTGTATCTGATATGACGCTCGATTTGAAAATTGATAATCTAAATGCGTTCTTGAGTTTGTATATTAGTGAGATTAATTGATGAAAATATCATAAAAAAAAAGATTTTTCTTTCCTTTGTATAAAATTTCTATTTTTCTTGATTTTTGGTTATCCTTATTTTTCTTTTCTTTATTCCTTAATCTATTTTCTTCTTGAATTTTGTGGGTATATTCACTGCAAACCCTCACGAGACAACACTCGTCCACTAGGGTAACCTAGGGGTTTAAAGGCTTATTGCACGTGCTAAGTGCAATCGCGATTCCTGCGAAAGTGAGTTAAGATTTTTATTTTTCTTTTTAGATTTAGGTTTTGCTCGAGGACTAGCAAAAGATAGGTGTGGGGGTGTGATGAATATCATATATTGTATTTTTCCTCTCATACTTTATCTATTTTTGTATATAAATAAATGCTACTCGGGTATTTTTAGTGCCTTTTTCAGATAATTCGATTCATACAAGGAGATGGCAAGAAATCAATGTTGGAGTAGGAAATCAGAGTCCGAAAAGTTTCTAAAGTGAGAAAAACTACGAGATTACGATGTTACAGAGATGTAAAGTCAAATACAGTCAAGGAAATATAATGAGCAAGACACGAGACGGACGTGGAAGAAATTTCAATTGAGTTACTCGAAATAAAACCGCTATTTAGCGGGTTTAGCCGCCATTTAGCGGCCAACTGTGGGCCCCACATGCTGAATTTTCTTCCCTGGCTTCGATGTAATTTTGTGGCTTTATATTTCTGCTAGAATTAGGGTTTGATTTCCGAAGCCTATATATTGGCCGTATCCTTGTATTCTAGGTTTTATGCAGCAGTTAATGTAGATTAGGATTTAGTTTGTACTCGTATTTCATTAATAAAATAAAGGTTTTGCTGAAGGGGTGGCGGCCACAATACCGTGCTCCAGAGGTAAGCCATTGTTTTGAGATCTTTATTTGCTTTCTAGATAGATTTAATTGCTTTCTAGTATAGATTTATTTGCTTTCTAGATTAGATTTTATTGCTTTCTAAAATCATGAGTAGCTAATTAGTCTAGCTCTAGGACGTAGATGAAACTAAGATCCACCATGTAATTTCTTTCTAATGTCTTTCTTCTTGAATAAAAATAAATAATGACATGATTTTTCTCTAAAAGGATTAAAATACAAGAACTCGAAAATTAAGACTTTGATAGGTTATACTTGAATTAGGTTTCTTGATAGCCTATGCTTAATTAGGGTTTGGGGTTGTTGATTTTATCTTTTTCATTGAATTATCTAAATATTTAGTTTGTTTTTATGAGAAGTAGTATCTTTGATGAGTTATACTTGCACACCACTTGATAGCTCATACTTAGGGCACTTTAAATAAAGATTAAACTAAAAAGATCAAATTTTTATGAAAGAAGAAGATAGTAGAAGTAAATACATGGTTGGAAACTAGTGGATTCTAGATCCTAGGCTATTTAGATTAATCCAACTTCAACCTAGAATCCTTTGTTAATCCGCTAGACTAAGGAAAGAGTAAGAATCGCAAAAACACCCTAGATCCCTGTGGGACGACATGTACAGCGCTACACCGATACTGTGCGCTTGCAGTAATTTATCACATCAATAGTCTAATATTTAAATTTTCCTGGTGGCATGCCATTCGATTCATGGAAGCCGGTAGTTGAGTCATGATCCCGGTATGAATGCGATAGTAAATTACCTTAGCAACATGCCATCCAATTAGTGTAAAAACTGATACTTGAGCTGTGATCCCGAGAATATACGGGATATCCAAATTTGCCAAGGGCATGCCATCTGGTACGTGTAGAAATCAGTACTTGAGCTGTGGTTCGAATATGTACGGGATATCCAAATTTAATAGGGTACCATCTGGTTCGTGTGGAAATCGGTACTTAAGTCATGGCCTGTACGAGATATTCAAATTTGCCTATCGGCTTGCCATCTTTTCATGTGGAAACCGATACTTGAGCCGTGGCCTCGAGTATATACAAGATATCCAAATTTGCCTACTAGCGTGCCATCCGGTTTGTGTGGAAAGCGGCACTTGAGCCGTGGTTCCGATTATGGATGATATATCCAAATTTACCCAGCAACGTGCCATTTGGTTCGTGTGGAAATCGGTACTTGAGTCGTGGTCTCGAGTATGGATGGGATATCCAAATTCGCCTAGCAGCTTGCCATTCGGTTGATATAGAAATTGATACTTTAGCTATGGTTTCAGATATATACAGGATATCTAAATTCGCTTAGCAGCGTGCCATCCGGTGCTTGTGAAAATCGGTACATGAGCCGTGGTCCCGAATATGCGTGAGATATTAAATTCGCCAGCACCGTGCCATCAAGTTCGTGTGGAAACTGGTACTTGAGCCAGGTCCTGGGTATGTAGGGGTATTTAAATTCACCTACCGACGTGTTGTCCGGTTCATGTGGTAACTGGTACCATATGATTCTTATTATTTTTAGCATATCTTGTTGCTTGATCTTGTTATATCATACATACAATGTAGCATATGATTCTTGTTATATTTGCTATATCTTATTGCTTGATCTCATTTTATCATGCATACTATATATCATATGATTCTTGTTATAATTGGCATACCTTGTTGCTTGATTATGTTATACTATATATATCATGTGCATCTTGATTCATGTATATTTAGCATATTTTAACATTCAAACGCATACACCTCTTATATTGTCTTGTACTAGATTGCCCAACACCACTCTTTCATATAGTTTCCTTTAGAATTGTACAAGTTTGGATTTGTATTCTTATTTGGATTCTGACCCCTGGGATTGTCACACCCCAGGTCTAGCAGCCAATATAATAGTAGCTGAGGTTGAGGAACAACCCCTTGAAAATTCTCACTTCCAGGAGTAGGCCGAGCACTAGTAGCTAGCTTCCTATAGGATCTATATCTCCTTTTTGTATTGATTATTTTGATTT
>JAYEPQ010000003.1:34142935-34170435 GCA_036321105.1 Dracaena cambodiana | reverse complement strand
ATCAGTAGTTGAGCTATGGTCCTAGGTATGTATGGGATATCCAAATTTTCCTAGAGGCGTGCCATCCAGTTCGTGTGGAAACTGGTACTTGAGCCGTGGTCCCGGATATGCACAATATATTAAATTTGCTTAGTGTCATGCAATCCGATTCGTATGGAAACTGGTACTTGAGCCGTGGTCTTGAGTATGTACGAAATATGTAAATTTGCCTAGCGAGGTGCCATTCGATTCATGTAGAAACTGCTATCATATGATTCTTTTTATATTTGGCATATCTTGTTACTTGATCACGCTATATCATGCACACTATGTACTATGTTATTCTTGTTATATTTGACATACCATGTCTCTTGATTCGTTATGCACACTATGTACCATATAATTCTTATTATAATTGGCATACCTTATTGCTTAATTATGTTATACTATATATCATGTAAATCTTGATTCATTTATATTTAGCATATTTTAATATTCATATGCATACATCTCTTATATTGTCTCCTATAACACGCCACACACCACCACTTTTTATGGTTTCCTATAGAATTGCACGAACTTAGATTTATATTCTTTTTTAGTTTCTGACCCTTAGGATTATTATATCCTAGGTCCACCAGCCGAGACAATAGTAGCTAAGGTGGAGGATCAACCCCTCGAGGATCTTCATTTTCAGGAGTAGGCCAAGCGCCAGTGCCAGCTTCCTTCATGATGTTCATCTCTTTTGTGTATTTTTTATTTTGGTTTGTAAGTGCATATGTATCCTACCTCCTAATCCTGTCCGTGGTATCCAGACACTTATATATATTCAATACTTATGTTACTATATTCTAATACTATACTTGACTCTACATGAGTAATCCTTGATATATATATATATATATATATATATATATATATATATATATATATATATATATATATATATTATATATATATATATATATTATTTATCATTTCCATATACCCATTTTTGAATAGTGTTATATTCATGCATGTGATGTTTGATAGATAGATTCAGACCTATGATATAAATATCCCTTATTTGTGCGTTTCCATATCTCTTTCCTATGATCGTTTGAAAGGAAAAATGACATCATGCACTCCGGTATTGAGAATGCCTGCCGGTGACGCCCTACCTATTATTGAGATACACACTCCAGCCCACTAGTGTGCTTTGAGGCATCATAGTTTTATAGGTTGGTAAAATATATACCATGCAAGCAGAATGAGCAAAAGACATATGTATTATCATAAATTCTCATGATGTAACATTCCAAACTATATCCCAAAAGTTTTGGCGATGTATCCCATTTATGAGTAAGGCATTACCAGCGGATATCCCAAATGCGGTACACGTGGTCTTTAATAACAAAGAACTACGCAATCAGAGAGCATAACAGGAACAAATTATATTGCTACAATCCAAAATATTTCATTGCATTATTCAAAACAATTTTGAAGAAGATTACAATAGACATGCAAAAAATAAATAAAAACACAACATATGCGTAAATGAAAGTACTTGCATAGAAAGTCTAACAGAATGATCTCAAAGGAATGACATAATAAATAAAAACACAACATTCATGCAAGATAAATTAAAGACGTGATGATCAACAAGATATAGAATAATATGTAATTATATTAATGTTTGTAAGGTCAATTCCTAAAGTGATCCACATGTCTCCTGAATACTTAGGCAAATTGGAGGAAGTTCCTATTAAGCATAGCATGGTAATATCAACCTAACTAGCTATCAATCCCCATATGGTACTAAATTAATGCTTGATGGAACTGACTAGTGGATAGATTTCATGTGTTTTAGAAGTGGTACCATGCATACCTACTACTACAGCCACAGACGCTGGTCTCCATTGAACCAACTGCACTGCTAAGTGCAAATTATCCCGTGTATAACTGGGATCATGTCACAGACGTTGATATCTCTTGAACCAGCCGCACCGCTAAGTGCTAATTATCCATGCATACTTGGGATCACAGTCACAGACACTGGTCTCTCTTGAACCAGCCACACCGCTAAGTGCTAGTATTACCAAGAAATAGTTATCGACAATACGGAGTCGAGGTGGTTACGCAACCTAACTTCTACAATACATGTTTTATTCCACCATTCAATTCCCTATAACCCATTATTTTATTAATGTATTTGTTCAAGAATCAAGTCACGTCAAGTAATAACCCGTATCATGCAGAGTCAATATTACGGTAGCATATCACACAGATTAAGTCAGGTCCGAAGATGAAATATTATAACCAAGTTAAGATCCAAGTACATGTCTAGGTAGAGTAGGAGACTTACCGATGATATGACATATTTACATGAAAAGAGTCAATTAGATATAGCATGTTGTAACATTGCAAGACCAAATTAATATATGGTATAATGATTAGTCAAGTAAAATGTAACCGTTCTCACTAAATCTGAGAGGATAAGAATTATCAAATAAATAATCAATTAAGTAAGGCAACTAAAATAAGAAAATAATGAATCATGCAGTTGTGTAATAGGGTTGACCTCCAGCTAATTCTTAACAATAATAGTTAACGAGTTTAACTACTTCTATAAGGATTGGTATGGAGAGTAGAGTTGGAATGAATACTAAGATAGAATTGTTGTTAGAAGTGAGCCAAGTCGGCAAAAGTAATGTGAGTTGGCAAAGTTAAATAGCCTTAACTCAGTTGGAAGAGACTAGTGGTGTTGCCAAGGGTAGGTAGTGTTGGTGGAAATTAGTAGTGTTGGAAAGAATGAGTAGAATTGTCAGGATCAATTGTGTTGGCAGGGGTTAGTTATGTTGGCGGAGTTAGCAAGGATAATTAGTCTGGTGGAGTTTGTGGGATAAGTCAAGAAATAAATAACCAAAATAATATAACAATCATGCTAACATGTTGGGAGTAGAATTCATGGAGGGAATCGTGGTTGGGCGAAGCTCGTAAGGGGGGACGACGAACTACAGGGGATGTTAACAACTTCATTGTTACTCAACAGTCTTGCACCTACTGAGACACTAAATGATTTTTATCTTTTTGTATGATTAGAATTAGAAGAAAAAGTATAAATGTGAGTTATAGAGGACTGAGTTCTCTTCCCAACAAGTCATAGATGGAACTAATCGGTGTTCAGAATCAAAAGATGTCATTGATTTATTGAACATGGTATATGACCCTTACTACTATGCAGCAACTTAATTTTGAAACTAAGATTTGATAAGATAGAGTGAACTTAGAAAGGCAGCTAGTCAGAAAATTTTTTGATCATTGAATGCTCTTTTCAACGAATCTAATATCAGCTCAATCAGAATATGTAGATAAAATAAACATTTTAGTAAGACTGTACTATCTCCTTAACTAGCAGCGCCCCATAGTTCTGGCAGAGCTCAGCATGTTTTGGCGAAGCTAAGCATGTTCTGGTGGAGCTAGCATATTTTGGTTGAGTCAAGTGTGTTCAGAGCTAACTGTATTCTGGTGGAGCTAAGTGTGTTCTGGCGAAACTAACATGTTCTAGCCGAGTTAAGTGTTCGGCGGAGCTAAGCTCTACACACAAGGTCAATTTTGAGAGCCTTTTTTTTGGGTTAGAGATGGTTATGTTATATGAAAATTTAACGCAATTGAATTTTTTTTCTAATGAGACCAAAATCAGCTTATTTAGAGTTATAAATCAAAAGTTATGATAAAAAAATCTGAAGGTGTGTCCATATTAATAGCAGATTTGCGGTTGCAGAAGTGCTGACTTCAAACCCAATTCGAAGTGGTTACAGAGAGAGTTAGTAGGAAATAATATTTGAAATCATAGATAATTAAATTATCTTTCTACTTAGACCAAATTGAGTTTCATTGGAGCTATATAGGGAAACTTATGGTCATAATACTGGGAGGGTGTATAATGGGTAACTCTGTACTTGCTGTGTTCACTTCAATTTCTACCAAAATTTCAACTGGGCTAAAGATAAGATTGGGAAACACAAAGTAGAGAGATTTGTAGAGAATTGAATTCTAATATAATCTCAGAAACAATGAATTCATTTGGACTCCTATAGCAAAAATTATGATCGAAATACTGCAAGGGTGTGTGAGTGACAACATAAAGCAGCAGGGCAACAACTTGATTTCTACTCGGATTTTGACTAAGTTAGAGTTAAAATTGGCGAGGGTGGTAGAAGGAAAAATATAGAGAATTAATTTCTTAAATAACTAAATAAAGAATAGACTCATTTGGAGTGGTGAGCCAAAAGTTATGTCCATCATGCTAAGATCAGTTGAGCTAACAACTAAATCTCTTCGTAGGGACAAATAACTCGGAGATTGGAATACTCGGAGATTGGGAGACCCGAGTGTTGTTCTTCTTATTGGAGAAACTTATAATAAGAGTTTCTTAATAAAGATATGTTTTTATAATTACGCCCTTTATATAATTAAAGCGTGATTTCTTGCTAGTGAATGAATGATGTATGTGATTTCTTGCTAAAAGGAGAGCAGTGTAATTTCTTGCTAAAAGGCGCTGAGGGTGATTTCTTGCTTTGAGTTCAAAGGAGTGTCTTGGCACGGTTTTGCTTAGGTTTGGTTGGAGCCAAGCTTGAGCTTAGTACTACTGGAACTTTAGCAAGAAAAGAGATGAAGAATAAGAAGAAGAGGAAGAAGAAGATAGGAGTTTAGAGATGGTGTTGAAAATGAGAGGAAGGGAAGAGGTTGACGGTACATGTTTTCATGGTATGAAGTTGAGGGAAGAGGAGTGGGGTATCATGGAGGATGTATGGGAGAGTGTCTCAACCAGTATCTCTTACTATTTACAAGAGTGCCATGGCACAATTTGATTCAAGCTTATTGGGTTTATCATTGAACAAAAATAAAAAATTAGAGGTGAAAGAAAAAGTGGATTTTAGAATAATAAGGTGGTTATATTCTATTCACCTTACAAAAGAATTTCGTCATTGAAATCTAAAGGAGGTGTGATACGGTAAGGATTATAACAATCACAGGTACAGAGTTATAGGCAAGAAGTAATATGGAAGGACGGTGAAGTTAATCAAGAATGCTATGATAGGATGATACATATCAAATTGTATCTCACGCCATTCCGATCGGAGTCCAAAAGTGTGTCATCAACTATACTGTAAGTCTAATTTATTCTTCATCGAACTAGTGTCGGTGTCTGAGTCGTGGACCGATATAGCTGATAAAGAGTAAACTGATAAAGGAGACGTAATTAGTTAGGATTATTCTCTCCTACCCACCATACAAAAGTTTCCATCCTCGAAATCTAATTCGAAGATGACAGTAAGATGACAATAATGGATAAGGATCTGGATCTGGAATGGCTGCATCCTAACGGTCTACTGCACCATCTATTATTCAGGAAAAGTAAGGAATATCTAGCAAGCTTCACTCATAGAGATTATAATACCAAGCTACGATAGTTGCTAGCAGTGATTATATCTCACTGTTGCCATGCTAGGGATTAGATCTCAAAATGGCAAAAGATGCTAGTTAGTTATTAAGGATTGTAAAAATTCAAGTTTCATTTGTGTTTTGGATGAGGGAATGATTAGGAGAAAAGTAGCAATTCAAGATAAATTTACTAAAGATAATAGATGTGGATGATGTGTCTAAGATGGAGCAAAGATGGATATGGTAGTAGTTAATAGATGGATTGTGCACAAGTCACTATATTACTAGTACTGAACGATCTGCATCATTGAGTGACCTTGTTGATCTCATAAGCACAGCTCCTTCATGACCTTATTGTTGGCCAACCCTAGTTTAACCGGTTTCTATTGTGATTGTATTTGTTGCACTTGTCATACTTATTCGGTGTCTCTCGAAGATGGCTGATTATTTTTCTCAGGATTATCTCCCATTGATTTCTTCTGTGGACAGTCTAACTTTATATGGTCTATTGTTGGCTTGTTCAGACACAATCCACGTGTCCTCCTACGTTTCTCTTTATCATGTCCAATCTTCTAGCAGTAACTATGAACCACTGGGTGCTAGATATTTAGAGGTAAGCAGCTAGTGTTTCTCTACATGTGTCACTTTACCTCATGCTCCTATCATTTGACTAACATTATGCTTTCGGGTTCCTAAACTTCTTCCTTTTAGCAACCTACTCGCCACAGTTTGTTTCGCTCAGGTGTTAGGAATTTGCCTCTAAAATCACTATGGTTGGTCCAATCAATCCTTGTTGCACTGGATGCTCCAATAGTTCAATGATTCTCGAGCATTGTTATATACTTACTGAATTGCTTGGCCTCTCCATACTCCTCTAGTGAGTACTTTCTCAAACTTGGTGTATTGTTATTCTACATCCTCATCATAACCCAATGGCCTTCCTACAAGCACTCCGGGTGTGTTCTGATACTTGGCAAAAATTGTAGATTACCGTCTTGTACAGGAATCATTGTACTGACTATCATCATTTTCATATTTTGATTTAGCAAGACCATGCCATTGTTGTGGTGGAATTGGTTAAACAAGGCTCTATTATTGTTGGTAATGATGGTGAGCCTATTGTGCCGATATTGTACCACCTGGTCCCTCATGGATCCCCTTGCAAGTAAAATTTTCTAACTGATACTTGGTTGCTTTGCAAGCAAGCACAATCTAAAAGTTCTCGAATAAGTAGTAAGGGTATGTCCCAGTATCTGACTGAAGTTGCACACTAGTTGACATTTTCTAAGGGTCTTCGGGTCTTTCTTCTGAAGGGACTTAGTACCTGATCTTCTTACTTCTTGATTATTGAGATGTCTTAATTATTGGGACATCCCAATGCCGATCTCTCCCTTCTTATTAAAAACCCATTCATGCCTCGTAGCATCACTATTGTTCTCGTTCTCCAAAAGTAACAATCATATGACTTTGCCCAATCATCTATTAAAGAATGGAGATAAGAACCAAATACAGAATCAAAGGATTGAATACAAACACAAAGATTATGATATGAAGGTGAGGATCATGAAGTAGATAATGCAATATGGATGTAGCAATTTCTCTTAGGTTGAAAATCAACCAAGCTACAAATTAATCTGGATCACTTAGACTAATTTGCGAAGCCTGCGCTCTAATACCATTTTGTAATGTTCCAAACTATACCCCAAAAATTTTGGTGATGTATCTTATTTATAAATAAGGCTAACAGCAGGTAGTCCAAATGCGAGTACATGAGGCTTTTAATAACAAAGAACTAAACAATCAGAGTATACAACAGGAATAAATTATATTGCTACAATCCAAACTATTTCATTGTATTATTCAAAATAGTTCTGAAGAAGATTACAATATATATGATTATAACGGACGTTGCCTAGAATAGAGTATTTTAAAATAAAGGAGAACAACTCCCTAAACAATAACTATACATGGTTGAATATAACGATTCCCAATATGAGATGACTTCATTAAAAAGGAGAGTCTTCAATGATTCGCTGGGGTCAACTTGCTCCTAAAAGTATGAACCTTCAGCTGGCAAGCCCCCTTGGAGTTTCTAATATCTAGGTGTGTGGAGGTAATCCAGGGGTCATACCCGCCAAGAAATAGAATCGCGCACATGACAAAAATAATATTAAAAGAAACCATAACATACACATAAATGAAAGTACTTGCATGGAGAGTCTAACAAGATGATCTCAAAAGTATGACATAATAAATAAATACACAATATTCATGCAAGATAAAATACAGATGTCATGTATAATAAGATGTGAAATAATATGTAATTGTGTTAATATTTGTAAGGTCAAGTCCTAAAGTAATCCGTATGTCTCCTGAATACTCAGGAAAATCGGAGGAAGTTCCCATTAAGCATAATGTGTCAATATCAACCTCAATAGGTATTCAATCCCCATGTGGTACTAAGTTAATGCTTGATAGAATTGATTGATGGATAGATCACATGTATTTTAGAAGTGTACCGTGCATACTCAGTATTACGACCACAGACGTTGGTCTCCTTTGAACCAGCTGCACTGCTAAGTAAAAATTATTCCATGCATACGCGGGATCAAGGCCAGTAATGTTGATCTCCCTTGAACTAACCACATTGCTAAGTACTAATTATCCCGTACATACCCGAGATTATGATCACAGACGCTGGTTTTCTTGAATGAGCCACACTGCTAAGTGATAGTATTATTAGGAAATAGATATCGACAACACAGGCCAATGTGGTTGCGCAACTTAACTTCCACAATACATGTTTTATTCAATCATTCAGTTCCCATATAATCCATTATTTTATTAATGTATTTGTTCAGGAATCAAGTCATGCCAAGTAATAACCGGTATCATGTAGGGTCAATATTATAGTAGCATATTACATAAATTGAGTCACGTCTAAAGAGGAAATATTACAACCAAGTTAAGATCCAAGTACATGTCTAGGCAGAGCAAAAGGTTTACTGGTGATATGACATATATACATGATACGAGTCAATTAGATATTAGGCAAGTAGCATGTTATAACATTACAAAAACAAATTAATGTATGGTATAATGATTAGTCAAGTAAAATAAAACCGTTCTCAGTAAACCTGAGAGACTAAGAATTATCAAGTAAATAACAAGTTAAGTAAGACAACTAAAATAATAAAGTAATGAATCATGCAATTATGCAATAAAGTTGAGTTCCAGCTAATTCTTAACAACGATAATGAACGAGTTTAGCTACGCCTATAAGGATTGGTAAGGAGAGTAGAGTTGGAATAAAGAGATCTAGTAAGGTAGAATTGTTGTTAGATGTGAGCCAAGTCGGCAAAAGTATTGTGAGTTGGCAGAGTTGAGTAGCCTTAACTCAGTTGAAAGAGACTAGTGGTGTTGGAAAGGGTAGGTAGTGTTGGCGGAAATTAGTAGTGTTGGTAAGAATGAGTAGAATTGGCAGGATTAGTTGTATTGGTAGGGGTTGGTTATGTTGGCGGAGATGGCGAGGATAATTAGTCCGGCGGAGTTTGTGGGATAAATCGAGTAAAAATTAACCAAAATAATATAACAATCATGCTAACATGTTGGGAGTAGATTCATTGAGGGAATCGTGATTGAGCGAAGCTAGTAAGGGGGGACGACGAACTGCATGGGATGTCAACAACTTCACTATTACTTAACCGTCTTGCAGTTGTTGGGACTTTAAATGATTTTTATCTTTTTGTATGATTAGTATTTAGAGGAGAAAGAATAAATGTGAGTTATAGAGGACTGAGTTCTCTTCCCAACAATCTTAGTTGGACCTAATCGGTTTTCGGAATCAAAAAAATATCATTGATTTATTGAACATGGTATAAGATCCTTGCTGCTGTGCAGCAACTTCATTTTCAAACTAATATTTGATTAATATGGAGTGGAAATTAAAAAGGAAACTAGTTAGAAACTTTATAGATATTGAATTCTCTTTCCAACGAATCTAAGATCAGCTTAATCGGAATTGTACATAAGAAGTTATGAATTTTTTAGTAAAACTGTACCACCCCCTAAACTAGCAGCACCCTATAGTTCTGGCGGAGCTAAGCATTTTCTAGCGGAGCTAAGCATATTATGGCACAACTAAGTATGTTCTGGCAAGAGTAAAATGTTCAGGCAAAGCTAAGTGTATTCTAATGGAGCTAAGTATGTTCTAGCGAAGCTAGGCGTGTTCTAGCGAGCCTAACATGTTCTGAAGGAGTTAAGTGTCCGATGGAGCTAAGCTCTGCACATATAGTCAAATTTGAGAGCATTTTTGATAGGGTTAGAGACTTAATTAGAGATCATGTAAGTATGAAAATTAATAGAAATTGAATTTTCTTTCCAATGAGACAAAATCAGTTTATCTGGAGTTATAAATCGAAAGTTATGAAAAAAAAACCTAAGGTGTGTTAATATGATAGCAGATCTACAGTTACACAAGTGTTGACTTCAAACCCAATTTCGAAGGGGTTAGAGGAGGTGTTAGGAAAACAAACAATATATGAAATCATAGATAATTGAATTATCATTCTATTGAGATCAAATTGAGCTTCATTGGAGTTATATAGAGGAAGTTATGGTCAGAATACCGAGAGGATATATAATGGGTAACTCTGTGCTTGCTGTGTTCACTTCAAATTCTACCTGAATTTCAACTAGGCTAAAGATAGGATTGGGAACACAAAGTAGAGGGATTTGTAGAGAATTGAATTCTAATATAACCTCAAAAAGAATGAACTCAATTGGACTCCTATAGCAAAAGTTATGGCCGCAATACTACAAGGGTATGTGAGTGACAGCATAGAGCACCAGGGTAACAAGTCAATTTCTACTCGGATGTCGACTAAGCTAGAGTTAAAATTGGAGAGGGTGATATGAAGGAAAATTATAGAGAATTGAGTTCTAAAATAAATTAAAGAAGAATAGATTCATTTGGAGTGGCAAGCCAAAAGTTATGTCTATCGTACCGAGATCAGCTGAGCTAATATCTAGATCTCTTCGTAGGGATAAATAGCTCGGAGATTGGGAGACCCACGTATTGTTCTTGTTGGAGAAATTTATAAGAAGAGTTTCTTAATAGAGATTTTATATATATATATAATTATGTCATTTATATAATTAAAGGGTGATTTCTTTATAGTGAATGAATGATGTATGTGATTTCTTTCTAAAAGGAGAGCAACATAATTTCCTGTTAAAAGAAGATGAGCGTGATTTCTTGCCTTGAGTTTGAAGTAGTGTCTTGGCACGGTTTTGCATGGGTTTGTTTGGATCCAAGCTTGAGCTTGGTATTGTTGGAACTTTAGCAAGGAAAGAAGAAGAATAAGAAGAAGAGGAAGAAGTAGAGAGGAGATTAGCGATGGTGTTGAAAATGAAAGGAAGGGAAGAGGTTGAGGGTACATGTTCTCATGGTATGAAGTTGAGGGGAGAGGCCGGGTGTCATGGAGGAGGTATGGGAGAGTGTACTCTCCCAACCACTCTCTCTTAATATTTACAAGTTTGTCATGACACAATTTGATTCAAGCTTATTGGGTTTATTATTGAACAAAAATTAAAAATTAGAGGTGAAAGAAAAAGTGGATTTTAGAATAACAGGATGGTTACAGAACTTGAGGTTAGAAATATCTCGCATGGAAGCCAAAACGCGAAGCTGGAAGCCAAAACGCGAAGCTAGAAAAACAGCCTTATTTGGAAGCTAGAATACAAGGCTAATGTTAACATCCGGTAATTGTTAGCCTTGCGTAAATGCAAGTCTTGCATTATGAGACATGCGTAGCCTCATGTTTGACTGATTCAAACTAAGAAATAGGGGCAATTGCCCCCCAGTTATATCCCTATTATCTTCATTTAATAAGGGATTTTAGTCCCCATTATGAAGAAAATTAAAGGATGGGTGGTCAAATCTCTCGTCTTATAAATAGTTCTTAAAAAAATGAGCTTTGGGGAAGACTTTCTGCAGGGAGAAAGGCTTTTCCAATAAGGGGCATGGCTACAAAGAGATTGGCTTCTTCAGCCTTGAGGCGAGACATTTAGTTGGAGCAAGTGGATCTCACACGGTGATCCTTGAGAGTCCTTGAGAGATTGTAGATGCGAGCATAGCTGCAAACTATCCAACTTGAAGAGGAAATGAACAACTGGAGGTCCAAGAATAGCATGATTGGATCATCAACGGAAAATAAGATCAACTCCTATCACCACTCCAAGAACCCGATATTAAACAAAAAGAGATCACATCTATTCTCCCCCATCTCTTGTAAAGAGATCCTCTCATAACCATTCTTTCAAATTGATAACGAATTTGAAAAGACATGATTTCTACGCAAACAGTTGCCACAAGAGAAACATATTGAGAAGACGTACATGAGGCGATTCTTTAAATAATTGAACATGATGCAAGTGCACTATATTATCTACTATGTTAGTTAAAGTACCATCAATTTGGATAAGAATTTGAGTTGCTATTTAAGCACATTGATGTGAGATATTATTAGATATGAGACATATATTAGATAAAGTTATTGAAGCTTGTGAAATTCACTTTGATAACAATGTATCAAATGTGCTGACTAGGGACTTATTGAAGGGAAATAAGTATGTTGTTGGAAGGTAGACGATCTGTATGATAGCCATGTCGACTTCCCTTGGAGCATGGAGGGAGAGATCGCTAAATTTGAGTCTATACCCATAAGTTGAGCCAACCGCTTGGCCTCTTGATATTTGTTAAGGAGAAGACCTACTTTTTGGTCTAGTTTGTTCAACCCAGTGCAGAGCTGGGACAATTAGTGGGACATTTGCTTGTGCTTTGGATTGTTGTGGTTTATTGTGACCATGTGCTGAGCATATGATCAACCCACGTGCTGACCAACTTATTGCGAATGCAATGTTAGTGTTACAATTCTTGTTGTGCTCTTCTTACATGGCTATAAAAAGTTAAGGTTAAAAGCTAACTTAACAGTTATTATCAGTAACTGAGTTAAGAGATATCTTTGCATTTATTATAAATAAATATTATATGATATAGCTTTTTAATATTTTATATTTTGTTTATAAATTTATTTGTGTATATATAATAAAAAATATTATTTGTCGTGTCCTCATCTTACTTTTAATTATTCTGTTGCGTCTTGTTCCGTGTCCGCTTCCTATTGTATCCAAGTTTCGGCCCTGCTCCATATTCTCTGATTATGATTTTCCACCAAATAGCAACTATACTTCTCATATTTTTATTTTTGTGAATAGGTTGCCTGTCAAAAAAAGAGAGTTGCTAGATGTGTCCCCATACTTTTTCTACTGAGCCCCAATTATTTAGTGAGCCCTAAAAAAATTTAAAACTTACTCAGTTTTTCTTAGTGAGCATCATATTTTTTTCGATATTGCTCATTTTCTCTCCTCTCTTTGCAGCACTACCAGCAGCAGCAACGGCGGTGACAGCGGCAACAACAGCGGCAGCCGTAACTGTCTCCTATTGTTGCAGCAGCGGCTGCGGCAGTAGCAGCTGCTGCTTGCTGCTGTCGTCGCCGCCGCCGCAACAGCAGCTACAGTGAGCCTGCTACTGCTGCCGCTGCGACGGCGGTGGTGACAACAACAATGGTGGCAGAGGTGGAGGAAATTTTTGGTGGAGAATAAAGGGCTGAGGGTTTCTGTAATACCCCAAAATTCGAGCAAGCTGTATTGTTCTCTTGAGGACACCGAAATAAATTTCGGTGAATGTAATTTTAAATCCACAAGCCCAAATGACATTCGGTCTTCGCGATTATTAGTTTTATAATATTTAGGATATTTAGAGATTTTTCTTACGAAGCCGAAAAATACTCCCAAAATTACTAATTTAATAATATTAAAATCATCCTTCTAATTATTTCAATATTTCGATTCATTTATTCCGAAAATCGAAACAACAAATGGATAATTTTGTAGCGTTTCTCTCGTTGAGCACTATGCCCTACATGAATTTGGTAGTATTCGGAGAACGTTACACGGAACCGAAATTACTAAATTAATAAATAAATAAATAAATAAATGGATTGAGTTGGTGCCTCGCAAGCCACCACCAAACATGGGCGGTGGCTGCGTGAAAATCCAATTGAAAAAAATAATAAATAAATAAATAAAACAAAAAATAAAAACACAACACCCACTCTTTCTTCTCACTCGCTGCCTCACTCTCTACTCTCTTCTCACTCTGTCTCTCTGTTGCACCTACAGAGCCGAAAAAAAATAAAAATAAAAAAAAATAGAGAAGAAGAAGGAGAAGGAGAAGGGAAAGAAACGAGATTCAAAAAATCGAAGAAAACTAAAGAAGACCCAATATAAGTAAAACACTTCTCTTTGTGGTTATTTCTTTTTAATTGTATAATTTTTTTTGTTGATTATATTATTGTAGAAATGATTAAATATTTGCTATTTTATTAAATTAACAAAATTAAGTTTGGATTCCGAGTAGAAATTTTATTTTTGGTATGAGAGTGCTCATATTCATAATCATGTTTCCTTGTGATAATTTATGCCAATAGATAAAAATAAAAAAATAAAAATCAAAGGGAAAAAAAAAGGAAAGAAGAAGAAGAGGAGGAACAAGCAGAGAGAGAGAGATAAATAGGGGTGAGCATTGATCGATTCGGTTCGGTTTTTTGAAAAAAAATCCCAACCGAAAACCAAACCGAACTTATAAAACCGAAACCGAACCGACAAAAAAAAAATGAAAACCGAAAACCGAACCAAATTTTTGGTTCGGTTCGGTTCGCTTCGGTTTTCGGTTTTTAGGGTTTGAAATTAATTATGTGATAAACGCATGTTTTTTATAGAAAAAATAATAATTTTCTTTCCATTTTTTTCTTTTTCTACTTATGAAAATAACAATCACATGTTTTTCATTAAAAATTTAAAAGAAAAACACATTGAAAATAAATCAAAGAAAAAAAATAAGCTATAATTCTAAAAGTTCGGTTTTTCGGTCGGTTTCGGTTGGAGCTAAAGCCACCGAAACCCGACCCGAAACAGAATAATAATTTCGGTTTTTAAACCGAACCGAACCGAAAACCGAATAAACCGAACCGATCGGTTCGGTTCGGTTCGATTTTGCGGTTCGGTTCGGTTTTTTCGGTTTTATGCTCAGCCCTAGGATAAATCAGAAAGGGAAGGGTTTTGGTAGATTGGGCTGGAAAGGAAAAAGGAAAAATAAATAAATAAATAATATGGGCTTGGGCTTGGGCCGGGAATTGAAAGAAAAAAATATAAAATAGAAAAAGAAAAGAATATGGAAATTGAAAGAAAAAAATATAAAATAGAAAAAGAAAAGATGCTGGGCCTGACCCAGCCCAGTAAAATAAAAAAAAGTAGTGGGCTTGGATTAGGCTTGAGCCAAAAAAAAAAAAAGAGAGACTGGGCCGGCCAGCCCAGACCAGTAAAAGAAAAAAATTATAAAAACAGTGGGCTTGGGCCTGGACCAGACAGAAAAGAAAAATAAAAATAAAAATAAATATATGATTAAGTAAAAATTTAGTAAGTTTGGACTTGAGAGATTGGACTTGGACTTGGTTTGGATTAATTGAAAATAATTGATAGATTGGAAATAAAATAAAAATGATAATAGTAATAAAATTAAAATAATAAACAATTGATGGGTTGGTTTGTATTTTAATTAGAAATTAATCAAAGAGAAATATATATTAATATATATGATTGAACCTAGAAATGTAATAAATGCATAAGTTTGGGTTTAGAAATAATGCGGTATTATTATATGATGCATTTGGTTCCCAAATTGAACAATTGATTGGTATTGAGAATTGAACCAGATTATTGAAATAATTTTAATGATATACATTGTGATATAATTGTGTACTAATATATCACGTGCTCATTTATCGTGCTACAAATCATGTGCTTTGATATTACAAATTATGTGCTATAATACTACATGTCATGTACGGTCATGAAAATGCAAGTATGTGATCATGAATTGAAAAACAATTAAAGAAGAGAAGGGAAAAATAAATAAATAAATAAATGTAAAATAAAATTTTCATGTGTTTAATGTATTATGAACACGGGGATGGGATAAACTATATGATAGATAAGAGGCATGCCGCATAAGGATTGATTGTAATGTTAGGGCCGAGATTCTTTTACTGCAACTGTCTGGGTAATTACTAGATCACCAATTGATAATTATTACCCAGAGTGGTATGTCTGCTACTGTAAAACGGTACGGAAATTGATTGTTGTGCCTAGCGGCATGTCATGGTTCAGCTCCATGAGCATTGAGGCAGGGTCCCGGGTCTGCGCGGGCACTTATACGACAATGAAGAATAGCGCTATCTTATCCATTAATACAGTTTCTACAATTAATTGGATGGTGACTTAGACCAATAGAATATAGGATTAAATAGATAGATCATTTATTGTCATGTTTGTTTATTTATTTATGTTCTCTTTCATATTTAATTTATATGTAAACGAACAACACTGACATAAACATGCTCACACACACTGATCTTTATATACTATGATAGTACACATTTTCTCTTTTTAAAAATGTTACTTGCTAGGTTTAATCCCCTAGGTTTTGGATCCAGATTTGGAAGATGAGAAGGGGATTCAGCCCCAATTAAAGACCTATATTTCGTTGGACAGATTGAGTGACAATAGGCAAGCGATGTACCCACTGGAGAACCTTTATATATTTTGTTTATATTTCCTTTTGTCTGGGCACTGCTTTCTCTTTTGATTCTTTTGTGTTCATATTTAAAACAGTGTGCTATTTTATGTAATGAAATCTTTGTATAAATAAATTCTTTTCAGTTTCAGACATGTTATTTATTTATCTGATTGTGGTAATAGTTATGGTTATTCCAAGATCCTGTGACTGTTGGATTGTCTAGTGCAAGTATTAAGTAGCATTCTCCGTTTTGGGAAGCAGCTGAAAAACGGGGGATTATAGAGTGGTATTAGAGTCTAGATTTAGGTGGAAGACTATAAAAATAGTGCCACATAAGAGCATGTCTGTGACTTATTTGTAATAATTATTTTTTATTCTTTGATATCTATCAGATCTAGTATCGTGCCTATCATATTTTTTTCTATTCGTTTGAGTTATCTGTCTTGAATTCCTTTTATTGATTCTTATCTAGTTCGTTGCAGAATAATGTCGACCCGATCTTCTGTGAGTACGAGTTCGAGTACGATAGATGAGACTTCTGACCTTAGGAGCCCAATGCAAAAGGTAGCACGGATGCAGAAGACAACGACGATAATATTACATAGAATGTTGCAATCTAAAGAACCAGAAAGAATCGGATTGGTGTCAGATTTCTGAAAACTGCAGCCACCACTATTTTCTGGGACAGAAGGGCTACTGAAGGCTGAATAGTGGATTGTAGATATGGAGAATTTTCTAAGGGCTGGAAGAATTCCAAAAGAAAATTGAGTAGAGATAGTATGTATACAGTTGACTGATATAGCTAGAACGTGGTGGCTTGCTGAAAAAGTAAAGCACCAGGAACCCCTAACGTGGGAGAAGTTTGTGAAAGTATTTCTTGCCAGATTTTTCCATGCATCAGCAAGATAGGAAATAAGAAAGAAATTTCTAGTACTACAGTAAGAAGATCGGATTGTAAATGTCTATGCTACAGAGTTCGTGAGGCTCAGTCGCTTCACTCCAAACCTGGTAGCTGATGAAGAAGAGCAAGCACATATGTTCCAACAAGGATCGAGATATCATCTAAGGGAGCATCTAGCAGGTCATAACTACCGGACTTACTCGGAGATATTTGAAGCAGCGTGTCGCCTGGAGCAAGTAGCTAAGGAAGGGAGGCTGGCTACATTTTAAAGGCCATTTAATTAGGGAGCAAGTTCTTCCCAGAGGTTTGGAGGCCCTCCGGCAAAGCGACAAGAATTGGTTAATAAAGGAGGTCGTTTAGTGTACAATTTCTACAATATGCCGGGGCATGTTCAGAAGCAGTATAGAAGAGCTTTGCGGCTATGTCTGATATGCGGGTCAGTGGATCATCAGGCAACTAATTGTCCGAGGGCACAATCGAGACAACAACCAGCAGGCAGAGTTCCTTATTAGCCAGCATCGAGATCGGTTGCAGTCAGACCTCCAGATCGGATGACTGAAGGACCGAACCAAAAAAGATTTTTGGAGACACAACAACAAGCCTATGCCAGAGCCCAAGGGGGAGCAGGACAGAGGCAGGGACAAGTTAGACTAATGAATGCTGAGGAAACTCAAACCACTGGAGGAGTTATGACAAGTACGATTTTAGTTGGCAATACACCGAGCTTCACACTGTTTTATCTCTATCATGTTTGTTTCCCGCAATTCTATTGATTTTGCAATCTTACTTGCGGGGTGGGATATTAAGACTGGGAACGGTAATATCATGACTAATAAAGAATGTAGACTATGTCCCTTAGTGATTAATAGAAGAGAATTTTATGCCAACTTGTCAGTTATCAACGGAGGAGGATATGATGTTATCTTAGGTTTGGATTTGTTGAGTATCTTTCACGCAGTGATAGGTTGTAGGAGAAAAAGAGTAATATTTCAGATTCCTGCCTGTTCAGAATTTGAATTTATTAGTGGAAGTCAATATCTAGAACCAGCTAAAGCTAAAGTGTCCCCAAAAGGAGGAGTTTTGGAAGCTATGAAAGTAAGAGAAGGAATGATCCCAGTAGTATCAGAATTCTTAGATATATTTTCTGAAGAGATTCCTGGACTACCACCAGAAAAGATAGTAGAATTTACTATTGATATTATCCCTGGAGCTGAACCAATATATATGCCACCTTATCGAATGGGAGTTGCAGAACTAGAAAAAGTTAAGAGACAAGTAGTTGAACTACTGAAGTTGAGTTTTGTGAGGCCCAGTGTTTCACCTTGGGGAGCTCCAGTGTTATTAGCAGGAAAGAAGGATGGGAATTAAAAACTGTGTATGGACTATAGAGGTTTGAATGCAATAACAATTAAAACCAAATATCCATTACCAAGAATAACTGATCTGTTTGATCAATTGGGAGGAACAAAGGTATTTTTGAGAATAGATCTTCGTTCTGGATTTCATCAGGTAAGGGTCCTAACAAAAATATTCCAAAAACTACATTTAGAGCCAGACATGGTTATTATGAATATTTGGTGATGCTGTTTGGAGTGACTAATGCTCCAGCAGTATTTATGAATTTGATGAACCATGTTTTTGCTCGGTATCTAGATAAATTCATGGCAGTGTTTATTGATGATATATTAATCTACTCCAAGAATAAAGAAGAGCATGCTGAGTATTTGAGAATAGTTTTACAGATTCTGAAAGAACAAATGTTATATAGAAAACTGAGTATATGTGAGTTTGGGTGGATAAGATTGCTTTCTTGGGTCACATAGTTTCAGGAGATGGTGTATCAGCTGATCCTAAAAAGATAGAAACTGTAATGGATTGCCCTGTAACGAAATCAGTGTCGGAGATTCAGAGTTTTCTGGGATTAGCAGGATATTATAGGCAGTTTGTATAAAACTTTGCAAAAATCGTGTCTCCTCTAACTAAATTGACTAGGAAAGGAGTGAAATATGTCTGGACAGAGGAATGTAATAAGACATTTGAAAAATTAAAACGGAGACTAACAACAGTGCCAGTGTTGGCAATTCCAGACAATTATGGGGGAGTGAAGGTCTATAGTGATGCTTCAAAACAGGGATTGGGGTGTGTATGTTGACACAAAATGGAAGAGTATTTGAGTTTGTATCAAGGCAGTTGAGACGCCATGAGAGAAACTATCCGACTCATGACTTGGAACTAGCAGTAGTGATTCATGTTTTGAAGATTTGAAGACATTATTTATTGGGACAGAGAGTAGACGTATACACTGATCATAAAAGTTTGAAGTATATTTTCACTCAGAAGGAACTGAATATGAGACAGAGGCGATGGTTGGAGTTGGTAGCAGATTATGATTTAGAAATTAAGTATCACCCATAAAGGATTAACATGGTGCCAGATGCACTGAGTAGGAGGCCTGAAGTAGAAAGATTAACTCAGCAAAAAGAACTTTTAACGGAGATACAAAGGATGGAATTGGAAGTAATTTTACCAGGAGGGACAACACAATTTATGGAAATACAGTTACAATCACCATTGATCGAGCAGATTAAGCAAGCTCATGTTGGAGATGAAAATTTTCAGAGATGAAAATTTTCAGAGTTTAAAGAATAAAATAGAAGCAGGCAAGAGATCAGAAATAAAAAAATGTACTCAGACAAGGCTATTAGGTTCAAAAAAAGATTATGGGTGTTTAAGGGGGACGTAACAGATAGAGTTTTAGAAGAGGCTCATAAAATCAACATATTTTATTCATCCTGGAAGCAATAACATATATAAGGATATGAAAGGGTATTTATGGTGGCCAGGCATTAAGAAAGAGGTCGCCAGATATATATCTAGATGTTCCACTTACCAGCAAGTGAAGACTAAGTATCAAAGAACAGCTGAATTGCTCTAATCCCAAGCAATACCGGAGTGGAAGGGGGAACAAATATCAATAAATTTTGTTACAGGCTTACCCAGGGGCACCAAAGGCAAAATGCAATTTGGGTAATTATGGGCTGACTAACTAAATCGGCTTATTTCATTCCATTTAGAGTTGGTCAGTCAACAGAAATATTAGCCAGGAGATTTATACAAGAGATAGTGAGATTGCATGGAGTTCTAACCAGGATTATATCATATCGAGATACAAGGTTCAGATCATACTATTGGGAGAAATTAATGGATAGTCTGGGGACACATTTGGATCTATTTCAGCTTATCATCCACAAACCGATGGTCAATCAGAATGAACTATCCAAGTACTTGAGGATATATTTAGGGCATGTGTGTTGGATTTTGGTGGATTTTGGAAAGACTATATGTATACAGTGGAATTTTCTTATAATAATAGTTATCAGGAGAGCATCAAAATGGCACCATTTGAAACTTTGTATAGACGAAAATGCAGATCTCCATTATGTTGGGACGAGGTTGGAGAACAAAATATTTTGGAGCCAGAGTTGATTACTCAAGCAACAGAGCAAGTGAAGGTTATCAGAGAATACATGAAGGCGGCTCAAGACAGACAAAAGAAATGGGCAAATCAACGCAGAAAACCAATAGAGTTTGAAGTAGGAGATAAAGTATTTGTTAAGATATCCCCGATAAAGGGTGTGATTAGACTTGGTAAGAAAGAGAAGCTCAGTTAAAAATACATCGGGTCATTTGAGATCATACAAAGGATTGAAAATCTTGCTTATAAATTATCATTACTACCAGAGATAGAAACTGTTCATGATGTGTTCCATATATCACAACTGAAAAAATATTTGGGTGAAGAGTATAAAGTAATAGATCTGTCCAATATAGATTTAAAATCAGACCTAAAGTATGAGAAGCAGCCCGTAGTAATTATTGGTTGATGAGATAACAAAGTGATATCGTTGGTCCTTATTTCCTGAGTACACAATCACTAAAAGATTCAACTTGAGAGTTTGAAAAAGATATCAGGACAAAGTACCCATACATTTTCTCATGATCAGGTATGTCAATTGAATTTATTTTTATTTATCTGTAAGTACCTGTGAATACAAGCACATCTTCTGATTTGAAATTTCGAAAACGAAATTCTTTTGTTAGGTGGATAGGATATAATATCCCAAAATTTGAGCTACCTGTATTGCTCTTTTGAGACCAGTCGTGCTGAATAAGTCCACCGAAGTCAATTTTGGACACCGAAATAACCTTCGGTGAACGTAATTTTAAATCCACAAATCTAAATGACATTCGGTTTTCGTGATTATTAGTTTTGTAATATTTAGGATTTTTGGAGATTTTTATTACGAGGCCGAAAAATACTCCCAAAATTGCTAATTTAATAATATTAAAATTATCCTTCTAATTACTTTAAAATTTCGGTTCATTTATTCTGGACATCGAAACAACAAACAGATAATTTTGTAGTGTTCCTCTCGTTGAGCACTATGCTCTATATTAATTTGGTAACATTCGGAGAACATTACACGGAACCGAAATTACTATATTATTAAATAAATAAATAAAATAATAATTAAAAAATGGATTGAGTTGGCTGCTTAGCAAGCCACCGCCAAACATGGGCGGTGGTGGGAGTTTCCAAAGGAGCACCCCATTTTTCCTAGTGAGCCCAGTTTTCCTAGTGAGCCCACCCTCTTTTTGTAAAAGAGAGGATTTTCCTAGTGAGCACACTAAATATTCCAATATTACCCGCATTCTCTTTCTCTCCCCCTTTTTCGCTGCCTTCTCCCCCACCTCCATTCTTCTTCTCCCCCACCTCCATTCTTCCTTCCCTCACCTCTCCAATTTTAGGGCCGGCCAAATTTAGAACCCAAAAACCCAACTCCTCTCTTCCCTCCCCTCTCCCTCTCCCTTAATCCTTCATCTTACTCTTCTCCTTTCCTACCTCCTCCTTCCAAATTTTTTTCTCTCTCTTTGATTTGCCCGTTGCCGCCGCCGATCCCGCCGCCGATCTACCATCGTCGTCGGTGATCCAGCCCACGCCGCTCGCCCGCCACCCTGCTGTCGCTTCTTAGGTCGAGATGGGTGAGATCTCTTTCTCATTTAGCAATTTTTTAATTTTATTTGGTCTCTTTTTTTGGAGCAAAGAATGTGAGGTTTTTGGATTTGATGGTCTTCTTGGCTTGGAGAGGAGGAAAAGGGGAGGAGGAGGAGGTGGAGGGGTTTTGATGATAAAATTGATGAAGCATTGGGTTTTTGGAGATGGAGGGTTTTTTTATCATAGATGAAATTTATACTTTGATTATTATTATTGGAAAAATTAAATATTGTAATGCTAGTTGTAAAATATGCAAAATTCCATTAATTTTCCAATCGTGGACGATAATGGTAAATTTTAATATATCATGAAGTTTCTAGCATTGTCGTAATGGTTGATTAATTAGTAAAAGAATATTTGAGTGCGTTTATACATGTATTTTACATTCTACTACAACATCAAAATTAGACAAAATTTGATATTTGTACCAGATGTAACTACTTACTTACACATAGAGAAGTCATTGTTATGATAACTATTATTTATAAATAAAATTATACGTATTAATGCTATTATATTTGTATTTCATAGATGGATCCAGCAGAATCATCTCACGTACGATCAACTGCCTCGTTGAGGAGAAAGAAAGCAGTATCTCGGCCACAAATGCGTCGCCCGATATGAGAGAGAAGATGAACTTGCTGTATATCCTGAATTAAATTTAGAAACTCTTAATCTGCTCAGATATGAAAGTGCAAGGTAAGAGGGAAGTAATAATGATTTAGGAGACTCTGAAGATAATCTTGAATGGCCAATATATCGAATAATGGGCTAATTTATTCATGATTGTTATTATATAAATTTACATTGTTGTTTGAATTTGAGTTTCGTATTTATGTGTTATTGATGAAATCTCTAGTTTAAAAGAGATAAAATTTGTGTACAAATTTGAGAGATGAATAAATTCTTTGTATTTTTTGCATAATCAATTCTTGGATGCAATTATATTTTGATTTCTTCATCTAATAGGTTTTTATAACAAAATGGTTTTCAAGAAGGGGCATGGGGTATTGTTTAATACTCTTGTGAAGATTAAAACATATAACATGTTATAGATATGTTATAGACTTTTTTTTTATAGACTTTATGATAAACTTCTTTTGTATTTGCTTTATAATGGATATTATTATGAATTTTTGTGTTTTATGTTGTTCGAGTACTATATTTGCATAATATGTATCTAATAATTTCTCTAGTTTTAGACTAATATGAATCTTTAAAATATTGTATTGTTGATTATATTGTCCCCTTTTACTTTCTTGGTTTCCAATTGGTTTCTCCAGTGATGATTAGGATGTTAATGTTAGATGATTAACCTATCATTATGTATTTCAGCTAATTTATCTTTGAATTGGAATGAAATAGTGGCTAAGGAAAAAAAATTTGTTTGAGTCAAGAATTTAATTAGATTCGTAACAGTTACATTTGTAATAGTTGCACAAGAAAATGTATTTATTTGAAAAAATAAAATAAAGTAAAAAGAAAATGCAAATAAAGAAAATGCACAAGAAAATGTATCATTATGTGTTTCATCTAATTTATCTTTGAATTTGAATGAAATAGTGGCTAAGGAAAAAAAAATTGTTTGAGTTAGAGATTTAATAAGATTCATAATAGTTACACTTGTAATAGTTGTATAAGAAAATGTATTTATTTGGAAAAATAAAATAAAGTAAAAAGAGATTTGCTATTGCCGGGAATCAAACCAAGGCGCTCACATATGAGATAGGAATACTCACCACTATACTACAACAATTTCATGAATAATGGAACGAAAAAAAAGAATTTATAACTGTCTGGACTGGAAGTCCGGACAGCACCATTCTGTCCGGACTTCTAGTCCAGACGAAATTATTTTTGTCCGGACTGGAAGTCCAGACAGGGGAGAGTAGTCCGGACAGGGGAGAGTAGTCCGGACTATCAGTCTGAACTTTGAGCTTTTTTAGATTCATATTTTTTTTCAATTTGCACAGTTTCTAGGGTTTTTGAGTAAGCAATGCCTAATAAAATTAATTTTCAAATTTAATTTGTGAGATAATTTAATATAGGAGGAGATTTGATAGAATTGTTGTGGGTTTTAGGTTTTTTTTTTTTTTTTTTGTTAACTAATCTGTAGTTTGAGAAGAGAAGGAGAAGAGAGATTGAAGAAAGTGGCATTTTAGTCCAAAAAATTTGATGGCAAACTTGTAATATGTATGAAGTTTTTAAGCGGGCTCACTAGGAAAAATGGTGTGCCCCTCTAGAAACTCCCGCGGTGGCCACGTGAAAAATCAATTGGAAAATAAATAAATAAATAAATAAATAAAACGAAAAATAAAAACCCAATACCCACTCTCCCTTCTCACTCTCTACCTCACTCTCTACTCTCTTCTCACTCTGTCTCTCGGCTGCACCTACAGAGCCGAAAAGAAAATTAAAAATAAAAAAAAATAGAGAAGGAAAAAGAGAAGGGGAAGGGGAAGAAACGGGATTCAAAAGATCGAAGAAAACTAAAGAAGACCCAATGTAAGTAACACACTCCTCTTTGTGATTATTTCTTTTTAATTGTATAATTTTTTGTGTTGATTATATTATTGTAGAAATGATTAAATATTTTTCATTTTATTAAATTAAGTTTGGATTCGGAATGGAAATTTTATTTTTGGTATGAGAGTGCTCATATTCATAATCATGTTTCCTTACAATAATGTATGCAAATAGATAAAATTAAAAAAAATAAAAATCAAAGGAAAATAAAAAGGAAAGAAGAAGAAGAGGAAGAAGCGGAGAGAGAGAGAGAGAGGGAGAGAGAGAGATTAGAAAGGGAAGGATTTTGGTGGATTGGGCTGGAAAAAGGAAAAGAAAAAAAAAATTAAATTATCTAAGCTTGGACTTGAGCTGGGAAGTGAAAGAAAAAAAAAATAAAATAGAAAGAGAAAAGAAACTGGGCCTGGCCCAACCCAGTAAAATAAAAAAAGTAGCGGGACTGGATTGGGCTTGTGCTAGAAAAAAAATAAAAAAAATGAAAAAAAAAAAGAGACAGGGCTGGCCAACCCAACCTAGTAAAAGAAATTTTTTTTATAAAAACAGTTGGCTTGGACCTGAGCAGGACAGAAAATAAAAATAAAAATAAAAATAAAGATATGATTAAGTGGGAATTAAGTGGGCTTGGACTTGAGGGATTGGACTTGGACCTGGTTTGGATTAATTGAAAATAATTGATGGATTAGAAATAAAATAAAAATAATAATAGTAATAAAATTAAAATAATAAACAATTGATGGGCTGGGCTAGGATTTTAATTGGAAATTAATCAAAAAGAAATGTATATTAATATATATGATTGAGCCTAGAAATGTAATAAATGCATAAGTTTGGGTTTAGAAATAATGCGGTATTATTATATGATGCACTTGGTTTCCAAATTGGGCAATTGATTGACATTGAGAATTAAACCAGATTATTGAAATAATTTTAATGATATGCATTGTGATATAATTGTGTACTAATATATCACGTGCTAATTTATCGTGCTATAAGTTATATGTTTTGATATTACAAATCATGTGTTATGATACTACATGTCCTATATAGTCACAGTCTTGGAAATGCAAGCATGTTATCTGAATTGAAAAACAATTAAAGAAGGGAATGGAAAAATAAAAAATAAATATAAAATAAAATTTTAGTGTGCTTAATGTATTATGAATACGGACATGAAAGAAACTATATGATAGATAAGAGCCTTACCGTATAAAGATTGATCGTAATGTTAGGGCCGAAATTTTTTTACTGCAGCAGCCTGGGTGATTACTGGATCACCAATTAAAAATTATTACCCAGAGTGGATATCCGTTACTGTAAAACAGTAGAGAAATTGATTGTTGTGTCTAGCGGCATGTCATGGTTCAGCGCCATGAGCATTGAGGCCGGGTCTCGGGTATGCATGGGCACTTATATAATAATGGAGAATAAAACTATCTTATCTATTAATACAGTTTCTACAATTAAATTGGACGATGACTGAGACCAATAGAATATAGGATTAAATAGATAGATCAATTATTGCCATGTTTGTTTATTTATTTATGCTTTCATGTTTAATTTATATACATGAAAAACACTGACATAAACTTGCTCACATACACTGATATTCATGTACTATGATAGTACACATTTTCTCTTTTTAAAAGTGTTACTTGCTGGGTTTAATCCCCTGGATTTTGAAACCAGATTTGAAAGGTGAAGAAGGGGATCCAGACATGTTATTTATTCATCTGATTGATAGTTATGGTTATTCCAAGATCCTATGACTGTTAGATTGTCTAGTACAAGTATTAAGTAATATTCTCCGTTTTGAAAAGCAGCTGAAAAAAAGGAGTGTCACAGTTTTTTAGTCCAAAAAATTTTATAGCAAACTTGTAATTAAGTCATGGGGCTCACTAAGAAAAAGCTAGGGCTCATCTAGCAACTCTCGTCAAACAATCGGAGTGGTCTTTTCATCATTGCTCATGGTAGAAATTAAAATGGTCCTCCGAAGCAGCTGTGTTCGCATCAAAATCAGAATAATGAGTCAAATTGTAACTTCAGTTATCTGTTTTCTCAAGCCCCTTAACCTCACTTTTCTAAATATATAAATTTGAATTTTTCTAAACCATAACTATTCCTCTATCTCGTGAATTATTCTACTTCTATACTTGTTTACAGGACAAAATAGAATAAAATTGATTGGAAGTGCTGAACGTTATTTCTCGGAAAATAAGCTGGAAGTTGGGGAAGGTATTGAATTTGAAAAACAATTAAAAGATGTATCAGCATTCAAATATGCACATGTAATGTAATATCATTCTTCTCTGCACTCATTCAGATTTATTGTCAACTATCCTACTATGAAATCCTTCTCAACAGTTGGATTTAAGTTTGCTGACAGATCATTCATTTGCTTTGTTTTGAGAAATCGGCAGATCAACCCACCAGTGATAGATCATTCATGTCATTTTATTTTTCGAGTCCTTCCATAGTTTGCGATGGGGCAGGAAAATAAGAAAATCTGCTACTTTTAATGCAAACCTTCTAGGGTTCGTAATTGGTTTTATGATGATTTTGTTTTACTTACACGTGTTCCTCTGAAATATCCAAAAAGTCATAAATATGCAAACCTTCAAGTGTGTACACTTGTGTCATAGGTTTACGCTTATTTGATAATGAGAAAGGGTGCCGCGTCCAATGAATCAAGCTGACTAGATGGACGACAGGTGCAAGTGGGGAATATATCTAATGTAAAATTAGACGGTATGCGTTTTTGTATTTGCTTATTTGTTTTTCTTAGTTAATTTGGTATGAGTTCCTGGAGACCACACCCCAGAGGACCACAAAAAGGGCTGTTGGTCTCAGCCAGTTATTATTATTCTTGGTTCATCTTTTTTCTCCATTATTTCGCATCCAAAGTCTGGAATCCA
>JAYEPQ010000003.1:34057935-34135435 GCA_036321105.1 Dracaena cambodiana | reverse complement strand
TGTTGATATCTCCATTTTTAAGGAGATGCCCTATTAAGTTTTCGTGCTATGTTAGCATGAAAATCATATAGAAGTGTTTACTATTTTTTAGCTATATTTGCTTGCCTCTCGTGATTTCGAATCCCATTTGAAAGAATAGGGGGTAATTAGTTGGTTGCCTTGTACCTTACTACATATATAGTCTAAGTGCGGGTATGGATATGACGGTTCATCTTTTTGGATGAATATCCTCTGTGGTGTTCCTTAAGATAAAAAAACCTGGGTAATTATTGTCAGGTTGTCTTCTAATTGGTCCAAAACTTGTATTTTATTTAATTTAATTTAAATTTATGAATAGGCCGAACGAGTTGATCTTTGGGCTGCTCATTCTCACACCTATGCTCAATTTATCCCACTCTATTTTTTCTTGCGTGACACATACTATATGAATCTTAAGCCCTGGGTGTGTTTGTTACAAAGTGAAACATAAGTTCATAACGCGAATAGATATACATACATGCATGCAGTGGAAACTCACATATAAAACCTCATCCCTCCAGGCTTCATAAAAAGATAATAATATAAAAATGATACAATCTAGGAATCTAACAAAGTTGATGATGATTTATCGGACAGTAGCATATCTAATTATTTCTGTCCATTCGCAAGAATCAACAGTCGAAGCCGAAACCTTTCCACCATGCAACTCTCTCTTTGAAAACTAAAGTACCACCTATATATGTACTTCCAATCAAACTACGCTCTCAAACTTCAATACATTTGAATAGACTAGAGACAAGGGAAAAACATTACACCTCTAAATCTATATATAAAATATATCGCTCTAAATCTCACGGATTTGACAGGTTATTCATTCATGCTAATTTACATAGAAAAATATATATAATCAAAAACCGAAAAAAATATTTAACAACGCTCTGGCTAACTTACATGTGTATCACCACCATTATCTCTTCGCAGAAGAAAAGGAAATATTCTTAATTAAAATAAGATGATATAGCAAAAAAGAAAGAATAATTAAAAAAGAAAAAAGTAGAAAAGCAAGATGGTTTATGCGTATTTAAGAAACCCACATGCAAAAGAGAGATTAAAAAAATGTATGGTTCCCTTTTAGCAATCAGACTCTATCCGATGCTTATATATTTGATTTTTATATATAAAAGTTTGATTTCAGGAAATAAGTAATTACCAAGTGATCCCTTAAGGACCCACCAACAAAGCAGGCTATGGTAGGTGTAGCTTCTGCATAAAGTTGGGAATGGATTCGGGCCAGTGCAAAGCCTAATCGGATAGGTCTGAAAATGCTGAATTTTAGACTGTCCATTTTAGTTTTGGACCATATTAGATCGAAACAATTTGAACTTTTCTCTAATAGAATTGGATTTGGACATGTCCAAATCTATCCAAACCTGCCCATACCAGCCCAAACTCTCCCAAAGGCAACTCACCTCTCAGGAACTCTGTTGCCTCAACCGTCATCATCAGCTCCTCCACTGGCCGGACGAGATACCGGCCTCTGTTGGTCCCTCGGGTTCGGATCCGGGGTGGGATCCGACCCGAGAAGGCCGGGGGCGAGCTCCGCCAGACTGGCAGTTTGCTTCATAATTCCCGACGACAGTGCCTGCGGTCTCTTTCCCAGCAACATCATCCCCTTCGTCGTTAGAATGGAGCAACGAAGGTGAGGGATGGGAAAGCTTGGGTGGTCACTGGACTCAGAGAGGGAAAAGATCTTTTCTATACTTTTTTTTTTTTTTTTTTAAAAAAATATTAGAGAGAGAACAAAGAAATGGAGAGGATAACAGAATCGGGATCGTCGGGTGGCGGTGCTTGCATCTTTTAGTACACGTAATGAGCCATTCCATTTTTTTTTTTTTTGGCTTTATTTTTGAGATTTTTTAAAAACAATTTTTAAAAAGATCAAATGGATTTGTTTCCCCAAGATCCAAATTCTTGGCTAATTATTATGACCAAAATAAGCAGTTGAAAATTATTTTACGGTCATAGTATAATTTTTTTTTTTTGAATTTTGATATGAGCAGATCTAAAAAGTTCATGAGCTGTCCGAAATCCATTGGACCAATTTGGATTTTTTTTTTTTTTTTTTTTTTAAGAATGGTCCATTTGGACTTTAAATCAGTCCAAAGTCCAAAATTTTAGTTTGGACACTCAACGGATCCAGTTCGGCCCGATCCGGCCCTGCCAGTTCTCATCTCTACTTCTGCATGCATTTCTTAATCCCTTTTAAACACCCCAACAATAAAGTATATACGAACCAATCTGAGCCAAGTTGCTTCTACCTTATTACAAAGAGAGATTACTGAATACATGAGAGTATGAGGTCATCGAATTGCATTCACAATTATATAAATAAGCTTTGGTGATTAGTTAAGTATAAAAATAAAATATATAGTTTGCGTTCAAGCAAGAGCGATCAGCGATAGAAACTATTTATTTGTTGTGTTTCCTTATAAAGCAATTTTGAGAGAGATGTAGAGATTTGCATATAGTTTTTATTGATTTGAAAAACACTTATGATAAACTATCGAGAGATATTGTATGGTGGATATTGATAAAGAAGTGAGTCCTTATCAAGTATGTTGACATAAATAAGAATATATCTAATGGAGCAATGACAAATGTGAGAACTTATGGTGGCTTAACTAGTATTTTTTTTAATTATAATTGGATTGTATTAAGAATCTACATTGATTCAATTCTTACTTCTATATTGTTGGATGAGCTTAGTAGAGCTATTCAAAATGAAATATCTTGATTTATGTTATTTACTAAAGGATTATTTATGTGAATGATGCAACGTGATTCTGTTTTGGTCTAGGTACCTATACAAAGTACTTGGATAAAATCTTTAATTTTTATTGTAATACCTGATTACAAGTAAAAAGTTAGCTATTTTAGTTTATTTTATATACTCGTAATCCAATTTTGGTGATTATACATGAAATTAATGACAAATTATTTTTATTAATTAAATTCTCCACTTTAATATTTTTCTAGCGTTTTATAGTTTTTATGTAAGGTCTATATAGTAGAAAATTGAATAATTGAAACATATTTCAAATATCAACTTAGAACTATTAATTTACAGGTCTGGTTGTCGACAATCCTCTATTGGCTGTTGACAGCTAGCAACTAGAATGCAATCCAAGAGTGACTATTAGAGCAGCTTTGGAAAGCCATAGTTGCAGAGTTAATTTTTGAGGCTTTTTTGAGATAAAAGAGAGTTTTCTTGTGATAGAATTCTTAATAGGTTTAATATCCCAAAGTTCATACTACATATATTCCAGTCTGATCGTGCCGAATAGGGCTATCGATGTCAATTTTGGAAACTGAAATAATTTCGGTAGACGTAACTTTAAATTCGTAACTCCAAATGACATTGAGTCTTCGCGGTTATTAATTTTCTAATATTTATGATTTTTAAAATTTTTCCTTGCAAGCCCAAAATTTTTTCTCAAATTTGTTAATTTCATAATATTAAAATTATTTATCTAATTACTTCAGAATTTTAGTTCTTTTATTCTGAATATCAAAATGACAAACGGATAATTTTCTGGTACTTCTCTTGTTGAGCACTACACCCTGCATTATTTTGATAGTATTTTGAAAATGTTATACGGAATTAAAATATTAAATAAATAAATAAAATAATTAATTTAAATCATCTTATGGAGAGGCGGTGGGATTGGATGATAGAGGCAGTGGTCTCTTTGGGGGCCAATAAGTATTTGGGGGGTAGTTGAGAAGATAAAAACCAAAATTAAAAAGAGAAAGAAAGAAAAGCCATTCACCACTTCACTCTTCCTCTCTTCTCACTCTCTCACACCAGAACTAGAGAGAAAAAAAAAAAAGAAAAGAAAAACAGAGAGAGAAAAAAAAATGGGAAAGAAAAGAACAGAAAAGAGAAAAATCGAATCAAAGAATCGAAATCAAGAAGAGATAAGTAATATTGTTATTCTTTGTTCGTTTCTTTAAATTTTTATTTATTTATATATATATATATATATATATATATATATATATATATATATATATATATATATATATATATAATGTTATATTTACTTATTTCTGATATTATCTAAAAAAAGAAAGAAAAAAAAAAGCAAAGGAAGAAAGAAAATTGCTATGGTTTAATGAATATTACTAATGACCCAATAACTGTAACTGTATTTCTTTTGGCTTTTAATCTCTCCCAACCTTACTGAAGGTTGGATAAATAATAATAAATGTATATTAATGTGATATACATAATATGGCATGGTTTATAATGTATTATAAACTCAGAGATGGAGAGAATCTATATGATGGATAAGAGTCATATCGTATAAGAATTATTGTAATGTTAAGGCCGAGAATCTTTAACTGCAGTAGCTTGGGTGGCATTGGATCACCGATTGATAATTGACACCCAGTGTGGTATATTTCTTACTATAATGCAATACAAGAAGTAATTTATAATATCTAGCAGTATGGCATGATTCAGCGCTATGCGATTGAGGTCAGGACCCGGGTATGTATGGGAACTAATACGACAAAGAGGAATAATGTTATGTTATCTATTAATATAGTTTCTACAATTAATTTGGATAATGACTGAGACTAATAGAATATATAATAAAAATATATAGAGTAATTGTTGTTATATTTGTTTATTTATTTATGCATTTACATGTTTAATATATATGTTCATGAACAAAACTGACATAAGCATGTCATGCACAGTGATACTCATGTACTATGATAGTACATATTTTCTCTCATTAAAGTGTTACTTGTTGGGTTTAATCCTCTGAATTTTGAACTCAAGTTTGAAAGACGAAGAAGGAGAACTAGCTCCAACTAATAACCCGTACCTCATTGAGCAGACCAAGAGACAGTAAGCAGTGAAGTACCTTTTGGAGAACTTTTGTATATTTTTGATATTTTCTTTTGTCTTGACACTTTTTTCTCTTCTGATTCATTTGTGCTCATATTTAGAGCAATGCGCCATTTTATATAATTAATTCTTATATAAATAAAATCTTTTCAATTTCAGATGTGTTATTTATCAATCTGAATATGACAGTAGTTACGTTTATTCCAATATCCTGTGACTGTTAGGTAATGTAATGCAAACTTTAAATAGTGTTCTTCATTTAGGAAGTAACTAAAAAACGGAGGTATTACAGGGTGGTATCAAAGCCTAGGTTAGGTAAAAAATTATAGGACTGCTACCACATAAGAACATATCTGTGACTTATTCTTTCTAATTATTCCTTATTTTCTTGATATCTAATTAATCTAGTATTGTTCCTGTCCTATGATGTCTTATTTGTTTGAGCTGTCTATCTTGGAATTCCTTTTTATTAATTCATATCTGCTCCGTTGCAAAGTAATATCGATCTAATCTTCTGCGAGTACGAGTGTAAGTCTGATGGATGAGACCTCTGAGCTTAGGAACCTAGTGCAAAGAGTAGTACAGACACAACAGACCAAGATAATATTGTTAGAGAGAATGTTGCAGTTTAAGGAGCCAGAAAGGACCGAAATAGTATCAGATTTCCTGAGGCTGCACCGCCAGTGTCTTCTGGGACGGAAGGACCATTAAAGGCTAAACAGTATATTGTAGATATGGAGAATCATCTAAAGGTGGCAAGAACTCCAAAGGAGAATTGGATGGAGGTTGTGTGTATTCAGTTAGCTGATATGGCTAGAACATAGTGGCTTGCCAAAAAAGTAAGGTACCAGGAATCTCTAACCTAGGAAAAGTTTGAAAAGTATTTCTTTCTAGGTTTTTCCCTACATTGGAAAAACGGAAAATGAGAAAGAAATTTTTGGAGCTGCAATAAGAAGAATGGACTATGGATGCATATGCTGCTGAGTTTGTGAAACTCAGTCATTTTGCCCCAACCCTGGTAGCTAATGAAGAGAAGCGAGCACATATGTTTTAGTAAGGATTGAGGTATCATCTAAAGGAGCATCTAACAGTCATAACTACAATACCTACTCAGAGATATTCGAAACAGCATGTCGCCTAGAGCAAGTAACTAAGGAAGGGAGACAGACGACATTCAAAAAGATTATTGCAAAGTGACAAGTAGTGACTAATAAAGGAGGTCCTTCAGTGTGCAGTTTCTGCAACATGCTAGGGCATGTTCGGAAAGAGTGTAGAATAGCTCTGAAAATGTCTGATATGCGGGTCAGCAGATTATTGGGTAACTAATTATCCAAGGGCACTGTCAAGACAACAACTAACAACTGGAGTTCCTTATCAGTATGCACCAAGATCGGTTGCAATGGGACCTCTCTTATAATAGGCACCAAGACCGGTTGCAATGGGACCACCGGCTCAGAGTATTGAAGGACCAAACTAGAAAAAATCTTTGGAAACACAACAACAAGCCTATGTCAGAACCCAAGGGAGAGCAGAACATAGGAAGGGACATGTTAGACTAATGAATGCCGAGCAAGTTCAGACCATTGGAGGAGTCGTAACAGGTAAGATTTTAGTTGGCAATACACCAACACATGTTTTATTCGATTCTGGAGCTTCATACTATTTTATCTCCATCATATTTGTTTCCCGCAATTCTATTGATTTTACAATCTTACTTGCGAGTGAGATATTAAAACTGGAAATGGTAGTATCATGACTAATAAAGAGTGTAGATTATATTCATTGGTGATTAATAGTAGAGAGTTTTATGGCAACTTGCTAGTTATAAATGGCGGAGGATATATATAATGTTATTTTAGGTATGGATTGGTTGAGTATCTTTCATGCGGTAATAGATTGTAGGAGAAAAAGAGTAATATTTAATATTTTTTGTTGATCAGAGTTTGAATTTTGGTGGAAGTCAATCCTTAGAACCTGCTGAATCAAAGGTATCTCTAAAGGGAGGAGTTTTAGAAGTTATGAAAATAAGAGAAGGAATGATTTATATAGTATCAGAATTCTTAAATATATTTTCTTAAGAGATCCTGAACTACCACCAGTAAGGACAGTAAAATTTACTATTGATATTATCTCTGAAGATGAACTAGCTTGTAGGTCATCTTATCGAATGAGAATTGCCTAATTAGATGAAGTTAAGAGACAAGTAGGTGAGTTATTGAAGTTGAATTTTGTGAGACCGAGTGTTTCATATTGGGGAGCTTCGGTATGATTAGCAAGAAAGAAGGATGGGAGTCAAAAATTATATGTGGACTATAGGGGTTTGAATGCAGTAACAATCAAGAATAAATATCAATTACCGAGGCTAATTGATCTGTTTGATCAACTGGAAGGTGCGAAGGTATTTTCGAGGATAAATCTTCATTCGGGATTCCATCAAGTAAGGGTCCGAATAGAAAATATTTCAAAAACTGCATTTAAAATCAGACATGGTCAATAAGAATATTTGATGATGTCGTTTGGAGTGACTAATACTCCAGCAGTATTTATGAATTTGATGAACCATATTTTTGCTCAGTATCTAGATAAATTTATAGTGGTGTTTATTGATGATATATTAATCTACTCCAAGAAAAGAGAAGAGCATGCTGAGCATCTGAGGACAATTTTGCGAATTCTTAAAGAGCAAAAGTTATTTGGAAAACTGAGTAAATGTAAATTTTGGTTGAACAAACTTGCTTTCTTGGGTCATATAGTTGTTGGAGATGGTATATCAACCGACTTTAAGAAGATAGAAGCTGTAATGAATTAGCTTGTACCAAAATTAGTGTCAGAGATTCGGAGTTTTTGGGGATGGCTGAGTATTACAGGCGGTTTGTACAAGATTTTACAAAAATCGCATCCCTTCTTACTAAATTGACTAAGAAAGGACTGAAATATGTCTGAACAAAGGAATGTAATATGACATTTAAAGAATTAAAACAGAAGCTAACAACAATGTCAGTGTTAGCCATTCTAGACAATACTGGAGGAATAAAAGTTTATAGTCATGCTTCAAGACAGAGATTGGGATGTGTGTTGACACAGAATGGAAGAATAATTGAGTTTGAATCAAGACAGTTGAGACCTCACGAGAGAAATTATCCGACTAATGACTTGGAGTTAGCAGTGGTCATTCATGCTTTCAAGATTTGAAGAAGATTTTGAGACATTACTTGCTGGGATAGAGGGTAACAGTGTATAATGATCATAAAAGTTTGAAGTATATTTTTACTCAAAAAAATTGAATATGAGACAGAGACGATGGTTGGAATTAGTAGCAGATTATAACTTGAAAATTAAGTATTACCCAGAGAGGATTAATATAGTTCCAGATGTAATAGAGAGATTAACTCAACAAAAAGAGTTTTTAATAGAGATGCAAGGGATGGAACTAGAAGTAATTTTATCAAGAGTGACAATGCAATTTATGAAAATACAGTTATAGTCACCATTGATAGAGTAGATTAAGTAAGTTTAAGTTGGAGATGAAAATTGTCGAAGGTTAAAGAATAAAATAGAAGTATGCAAGAAGTCAGAAATGAAGATGTACTCTGATGAGGCTATTAGATTCAAGGAAAGATTATGGATTACTAAAGGGGAGGCAAGAGAGGATTTTTGAAGAAGCTCATAAATCAACCTATTCCACTCATCCCGGAAGCAATAATATGTACAAGGATATGAAAAAGTATTTCTGGTTCTAAGCATGAAGAAAGACATTGCCAAATATATATCTAGATATTCCACTTGCCAGGAAGTAAATGCAGAACATCAGAGAATGGCTGGATTGCTCTAATCACTAGCAATACCTGAGTGTAAGTGGGAACAAATATCGATATATTTTGTGACAGGCTTATCTAGGAACACCAGAGGTAATAATGCCATTTAGGTAGTTGTAGACCGGCTGACCAAGTCGACTCATTTCATTCCATTTAGAGTTGGTCAGTTAACAGAAATATTAGCCAAACGATTCATGTAGTAGGTGGTGAGATTATATAAAGTTCCAGTTAGAATTGTATCGGATAGAAATACAAGATTCATATCACACTATTAGAAGAGATTAATGGATAGTCTGGAAATACATTTGGATCTATATTCAGCTTACCACCCACAAATAGATGGTCAATCAAAATGGACTATCCAAATACTTGAAGATATGCTTAAGGCATGTGTGTTGGACTTTGGTAGATCTTCAAAGGACTATTTGTTTATGGTATAATTTTCTTATAATAATAGTTATCAGGAGAATATCAAAATGGTACCATTCGAATCCTTGTATGATTGGAAATGCATATCTCCATTGTGTTGGGACGAAATTGGAGAACAAAGTATTTTGAGATCAGAGTTAATTACTCAAGTAACATAACAAGTGAAGGTTATCAGAGAACATATGAAGGCAGCCCAAGACAGACAAAAAAATGGACAGATCAATGCAGAAAACTATTGGAATTTGAAGTAGAAAATAAGATATTTATTAAGATATCCCCAATTATGGGTGTGATTAGATTTAGTAAGAAAATAAAGCTCAGTTTAAGATACATCGGGCAATTTGAGGTCACGGAAAGAATTGGAAATCATGCATATAGATTATCATTACCATCAAATATGAAAACTGTTCATGATGTATTTAATGTATCACAGTTGAGGAAGTGTTTGGGTGAAAAACACAAAGTAGTAGATCTGTCCGAGATGAATTTGAAATCAAAACTAAAGTATGAGAAGCAAACCGTAGTAATTATCGGCCAACGGGAGAAAGCCCTGAAGAACAAAGTGATACTATTGGTTCTTATTTTATGGGATGCACAATCATCAAGAGACTCTACTTGGTAACTTGAGAAAGATATCAGTATGAAGTACCCATACCTTTTCTTATGATCAAGTATGTCAACTGAAATTATTTTTATATTAGTATATATATGTATAATGTCATGTCTTTTAATTTAAAATTTCGAGAACAAAATTCTTTTGTTAAGTGGGTAGGATATAATATGCCAAAGTTTGTGTAACCTGTATCCCTTTTTTAGTCTGATCGTGATGAATATGGCTACCGAAATCAATTTTGGATACCGAAATAATTTTCAGTTGACGCAATTTTAAAATCGTAACTCCAAATAACATTTTGTCTTTACAGTTATTAGTTTTCAAATATTTATGATTTTTAAAAATTTTCCTTGCAAGCCCAAAAATATTCCTAGAACCAGAGGGAAAGGAAAAGAAAAGAAAAGAAAAACAGAGAGAGAGAGAGAGAAAGAAGAAAAAGGAAAATAAAAAAAGAGAAAAATCGAATCAAGAAATTGAGATCAAAAGGAGCTAAGTAACACTACTATTCTTTGTTCGTTTCTTGAAAATTTTATTTAGTTTATATTTGTATATGTAATTTATTTGGTGAATATTCTTGGTTCACAATTTGAAATATTATTTTGTAAAAATTCTCGATTTACAATTCAGATTATTGATTGGTATTGAGTGCTAAAGCAGATTATTGGGTCAATTTTGATATATATAAATATTGTAATATTTACTTATTTTAGATATTATCTAAAGAAAGAAAGAAAAAGAAAAAAAGGAAGCAAGAAAATTTCTATAGTTTACTAATGAGCCAATAACTGTAACTGTATTTCTTTTGACTTTTAATCTCTCCTAACCTGACTGAAGGTTGGATAAATAATAATATATATAAATTAATGTGATATACATAATATGGCATGGTTTATAATGTTTATAAACTCGGGATGGGGAGAAGCTATATAATGGATAAGAGCTATGTCGTATAAGGATTATTGCAATATTAAGACCGAGAACTTTTTACTGCAGCGGTCTGGATGATACTGGATCACCGATTGATAATTGATACCCAGTACAGTATATCCGTTACTATAATACAGTATGAGAAGCTATTGATAATAAGTACCGGTATGTCATGGTTCAGCGCTATACGATTAAGACTGGGTATATACAGACACTTATACGACAATAGGGAATAGCATTATATTATCATTAATATAGTTTCTACAATTAATTTGGACAATTACTGAGACCAATATAATATATGATAAAAATATATAGAGTAATTATCGCCATGTTTGTTTATTTATTTATGTAGTTATTTATATTTGTTTACATGTTCAATTTATATGTACACGAACAATACTGCCATAAGTATGCCCACACACACTGATGCTCATGTACTATGATAATACATATTTTCTCTCCTTAAAGTGCTACTTATTGGGTTTAATCTCCTGGGTTTCGAACCTAGGTTTGAAAGGCGAAGAAGGAGAAATAATTCCAACTGAAAATCCGTACTTTATTGAACAGACCAAGAGACAGTAAGCATGAAGTACCTTCTGAAGAACCTTTGTATATTTTGTTTATATTTCTTTCTGTCTGGACAGTTTTTCTCTTTTGATTCTTTTGTTTTCATATTCAGAGCAATGTGATATTTTATGTAATTAACTCTTATATATATATATATAATCTTTTCAATTTCAGATGTGTTATTTATCAATCTGCATGTGGTAGTAGTTACGGCTATTTCAAGATCTTGTAACAGTTGAGTAATATAGTGCAAATTTTAAGTAGTGTCCTCTATTTGAGAAGCAGTTGAAAAATGGGGGTGCTACATTAGGGTTTTGTGAGGCTGTAAATACATGGCATAATTTAGAATTATATAAGCAATTTATAAATTTTATGAGATATACAAGATATTAGATATTTTAGTTTTTATACTCTTTCATAGAAATCAATAAAAGAATTTCTTTTCCTTTAGTCATGACTATAATGAGTATGAGTGGTTAAATTCTTCCATTGAATCAAATAAGATAATAAAGTCTAGAAAATCTACTGGTATGCGATTTATTTGTTTATTATGCTTAATTGATTTATGTAAATTTGATTTTTTTTTTTTTATTCCCTATTATCTTGTTAGATTTTAACTATGATTTTGAGTCTTTGATGATTTATCATTTGACGATATATTCATTGCTTAATTTTTGATATACCGTAAACTCTTTTGGCTTGGTGCATGCTTAGATTTTGAATATTTATTCTTATTATTTATATGCATATTTAGATAAACTCAAAATTCATATAGATTTAATTGGAGGAAATTATTCAAACTATTAAGTTCACAACTTTGTATGATTTATACTATAAAATATACTTTCCGGTTGTAGGAAGATCACTTGATCTATGCAACTAAAATAAACAAGTATAAACACATCCAGTAAATGATTCTACGGAGGAGTAAACCTATATGACCAACAATTTTATTTTAAGTAATTTAAAAACCTTCAATATTTATTTTTAATTAATTAAAAATTCAATCTTTATTTTAGTTTCGTAATTTATTTTTCTTTAGTGTCTAACACAATAATTAAAATGATTCTCAAGAGAATAATCTTGAATTACCGCCCTTATACTACTTGTTCGAACTCTTGAACTTGGGAGTGTACAGTTTAGATTGGAATCAATACCTATACATTATGAAGAACAATAGGAGATGTGTAAATTTTTAATGTGAAATTAAGCTTGTTAACTTCAAGCATTCATTGTTAAGTTGTAGTGCTTTGTATGTTTATAGGAAAGACAGTTTTGATTCTACTTTTAAATTTTACTTAGGAAAATGAAGAAATATATAATATTCCTAACCAGTCAGCTGTCAAACCAGTGTATTTCGTAGTAACACATCAACCTGCAGATTCTAGGCATTTATGGTAGTCTAATATATTATTTATTAGTTCAATTTTGTACTTCTATACCAGTTTCTGTGCGTTAATCGAACTAGAAGTCCTTGCTTGGCCCTATCGATAACCGATATGACTTCCGAAACAGTCATCTTGAAATATGTGACCCAAAATAAAATTTTAACTACAAACTCATCAATTTTTTGTTTTTCCAGATTTATAGGGATTCTCAGAATTTTCTGGGAAGGTTCAAATCTAACCAATATGGGGATCGATTGGATTTTCTATAGGTACAACATCAATTCCATAACTCCAAATAATATTCCAACTTTAGGATTTATTATTTGTTAAATATTTTTTTATTTTATCATTTTACCTGAATTTTCTAAGACCTTTTAACAAGCTACCTAATTTTAATTTGTCGGTTAAGCTTTGATATTTTTTTCTTGCAAACCCTCATCCAATAATTATTTTGATGAATTGCACTGTGTTTTTCTTTTTTCATACTATCTTCATTATGCTTTTGAGAATTATTTGGATACGGTGAATTTTTCTGATCCAAAAACCTTAATTAATTTACTTTCTTCCTTTTCTTTCTTTTGTTTTTCTCTCCACCCATATAGAAATTAGTCACTTCACTTTGACCTGCTAAATAGAAGTAAGAAACACTCTTAGAACATGGGGATGAGGCGGCTATTGAAGAGGACATGTGATATATATAAATAAATATATATATATATATATATATATATATATATATATATATATATATATATATATATATATATATATATATATATATATATATATATATATATATATATATATATATATATATATGAGGAAACGGGAAATACACGGGCGGTGAAGGGAGTTCCTTCACCGCCGCTTAGGTGGCCCAATAAAATGATTACACGTGGCACCACTTAAAGTAACAAATAAAAGAACTCTCTTAAATACCCCTTGAGTGGCGCCACATGTAATAATTTTATTGGGCCACCTAAGCGGCGGTGAAGAAACTTCCTTCACCTCCGGTGTATTTTCCGTTTACTCTATATATATATATATATATATATATATATATATATATATATATATATATATACACACACACACACACACACATACATACACATACACACACACACACATTGGGATTATTTTAGGTGAGCCGCAAGCTCAGGAAAAGTTGTGTGAGCTAGCAGAAAAATTATAATGATCCAATGATTTTTTTTTCAAAATTTTTTATAATTACTATCTCTACCTCCTTAACTACTTTCAAATTAAATTTCATAAATTTTGGAGTTTATTTACTATTTCATCAAGTGCATACATAATGTTTTATTCATTGAAAACCCTTAATTTTGTATTAACTTGATGGAGGACTAAATCAAAATTAAAACCCAAGAAATTGGGTATGAGTGAACCCTAGGGTGTCGAGATCATAATACAAAAGAAATTTCTTAAGGAAGATTATTGGAGATAGTGGAAATGAACTGCAGCTCAAGTAACGTTCATTAGCTGTCAGTTCATTTTCATTTTCCTCATATATATATATAACATAATATAATATATATATATATGAGATTACTGTAGGTGAGCCGCCAGCTTAAGAAAAGTTACGTTAGCTAGCGGCAAAACTATAATAATCCAATATTTTTTCCTATTTTTTTTTAACAATTACTATCTCTACTTTCTTAACTTCTTTCGGATTAAATTTCATAAATTTTAGAGTTTATTTTACCCTTTCATCAAATGCAGACAAAATATTTTATTCATTGAAAACCGTTAATTTTGTATTAAGTTTATGAAGGATCAAATCAAAACTAAAACCCAAGAAATTGGGTATGAATAAACCCTGGGGGGTCGAGATCATAATTCAAAAGAAAATTTTTAAAAAAGATTATTGGAGATAGTGGAAATGAACTGCAGCTCAGATAACTTGCGTTAGCTGTCAGCTCATTTTCAATTTTCTCATATATATATATGTGTGTGTGTGTGTGTGTGTGTGTGTGTGTGTGTGTGTGTGTATGTGTATGTATATATGCATGTATGTATGTATGTGTGTGTGTGTGTGTGTGTGTGTGTGTGTGTGTGTGTGTATAGGGATTACTGTAGGTGAGCCGCCAGTTCAGGAAAAGTTACGTGAGCAAGCGGCAAAACTACAATGATCCAATGACTTTTTTTCAATTTTTTTTAACAATTACTATCTACACCTACTTAACTTTTTTCATATTAAATTTCATAAATTTTGGAGTTCATTTACCCTTTTATCAAGTGCATACAAAATGTTTTATTCATTGAAAACCGTTAATTTTGTGTTAACTTGATGGAGTACCAAATCAAAACTAAAACCCAAGAAATTGAGTATGAGTGAACCCTAGGGGGTCGAGATCATAATTTAAAAGAAAGTTTTAAAAAAAGATTATTAGAGATAGTGGAAATGAACTGCAGCTCAGGTAACTTGCGTAAGCTGTCAGCTCATTTCCATTTTTCTCAATATATATATATATATATATATATATATATATATATATAGAGAGAGAGAGAGAGAGAGAGAGATAAACGGAAATGAGCTAACAGCTCACTCAAGTTGTCTGAACTGCAATTTATTTCCACCATTTCCAATAATTCTTTTTTAAAATTATTCTTTTGGATTATAATCTCAACCCCCTAGGATTCTCCCATACCCAATTTCTTGGGTTTTAATTTTGATTTGGTCATCCATCAACTTGACACAAATTTTAACGGTTTTCATTGAATTAACGTTGTGTATGCAATTGATAAAAGTGTAAATAACCTCTAAAATTCAAGGAATTTAATCTTATTAGAGTTAAGGAGATGGAGATCCTAACTCTAGAAATAATTTGAAAAAAAATTATTGGATTACTCTGTTTTTGCCTCTAGCTCAGGTAATTTTTTTTGAGATGGCGGCTCACCTGTAATAATCTGATACACACACACACACACACACACACACACACACACACACACACATATATATATATATATATATATATATATATATATATATATATATATATATATATATATATATATATATATATATATATATATATATATATATATATATATATACATACATATTTATATATGTATGTGTGTGTATATGATGAGTGCCATATATTACATATTTATTACCTTCATATTATCTATTTTTATATATAAATAATGCTACTCAGGTGTTTTGAGTGTGTTTTTCAGGTTGGACCTATTCCTACAAGGAGATGATATAAACTTAGAAACGAATTAGGAAACCAAGTTCAAGAAGAGTTAAAAGTGAACAAAACTATAAGAACATGAAGCTGCAGAAAATCAAAGTTAAATACAGTCATGCAAATCAAAGGAAAAAGACTATAACTTCATGCAGAAGAAACCAGAAACCAAATACTTACTATTTTGCCACCAATTGACAACCATTTGGCGGTAATGTGGCGTCCAAAAATGTTAATATTTTTACAAGGACTTGGTTGTAATTTTATAGTTATTAAGTTGTACTCAGATTAGGGTTTAGTACTCCGAGACCTATATATTAGCCGTATCCTTGTAATCTAGGGTTTTTAATGTAATTTTGTACTCTTGGTGATTAATAAATATTAGGATTTTGTCGAAGAGGTGACCGCCACCATACCAAGCTCCAGTGGTAGCTCCATTATGTTCAAATATTTTCTAGTGAGTAGAGATATTTTTCTTTGCTTTTTAGATATATTTAATTGCTTTCTAGGAAAAAAGGATTTTTAGTTGTTTTCATAAATAAAAATAGGATCTTATTATTTAGAAGTATCAGTAACTAATACACTTAGTCCTAGGATTAGATGAAATTAGGGATCAATCTCATATTAATCTATTTATGTTCTTTCTAAAATAAAAATAAAAAGATATGATTTTTCTATGAAACAATAAAAAATACAAGAACTCATAGATTAAACTTTGGCAGGTTATGCTTAATTTAAGTATTTTGATAGCCTATACTTAATTAGTATTTGGAGTTGTTGGTTTTTATTTATTTTGTTGAATTAATCTAATGATTTGGTTTATTTATATGAAAAGTAATTTTTTTTATGGATTATAATTGCCCATAACTTGATAGTCCATACTTAGGATGTTTTAACATGAAATTAAACTAAACAATTAGATTTTTATGGAAGAAAAAAGATGAAATAGATAATATTTGGTTGTGAACTAGTAGATTTCATATCCTAGGCTAATTAGAATAACAAAACATCAACTTAGAACTCTTAGTTAGCTCATTAGAGTAATAGGATTAGCAAGATAGTAAAACACCTTATATGCTCATGGGAACGACCTGTTTGCGCTACAACTAATGATGTGCATTTGCAGTAAATTTCACTACAAGAAAATGTGTCTTTAGTGACGATATTTTAGTGACAAGTATTAAAATTGTCACTGAAACTGAATATTTGTGACAAAAATTAAATGTTGTCATAAATATTGTGTTTTCTGCGATGGAGAGAAATAATTGTTACAAGAACATAATTTTTTGTGACAACCGATAAAAACTTGTCACAAAAACATAGTTTTCAGTGATGAGAATGAATAATCGCTACTAAAATATATTTTTTTTAGTAACAACGACTAAAACTTGTCACTAAAAAATAGTTTTCAATGACGCTAACAAAAATTTGTTGCTAAAACTTAAATATTTCAGTGACAACAAATATAAATTGTCACTAAACATAATTTTCAGTAACGAAGACTATAAATCGTCACTGAAAAATAATTTTTTTCTATGACAACTAAAAAAATTGTCACTAAAACTGAGTATTTAGTAACAGAAACTATATGTCGTCACTAAAACATAAATATTTTCTGTGACAACGAAAACGCACATCACTAAAACTAAGTATTCAGTGAAGAAAACCCTAGTTCGTTACTAAAACAAAAATTTTCGGTGACAAGTAAAATAATTGTCACTAAAACTAAGTGTTCAGTGAAGAAAACTAAATACCATCACTAAAACATAAATTATTTTTGTGACAACTCAAAAACTTGTCACTAAAACTAATTGCTCAGTGATGAAAACTAAATATTGTCATTAAAACATAAAATGTTTTAGTAGCAAATATAATTACTTGTTACTAAAATTGAGTTTTCAGTGACGAAAATTAAATATTGTAACTAAAACACAAAATTTTCAATTACAACGAGAAAGAGTTGCCACTAATACATGGAAATCAATTATAACTATTTTTATTGGTCACAAACAATTGTTTTGTGAGAGATTATATTGTCACAAAATTTATTTTTATTTCTAATTACTTCTATAAAATTATCAACTTACAACAATCATGAGAATTCAATTATTTATTTATTTTTTTACACATAATCTTGGTCGTCTATCCATATCCTATTATAATAATAACTCATTGAACTATTATAAAAATAATACAATTAGAATTACAATGATTAACCTAATGTATATATATTTAACCTAAATTTATCTCGGCCATTTATTCAGATACTATATGATAAAATAACTTCTGTTTTATATTGTAATTGGAATACAAATAGAATTATAATTCTTAACTTAATCTATATATTTAACCTAAACTCTATCTTAGATCTTATAATAACTAGATATCCTCTAAATCTATTATAATTATAATACAGATAGAATTATAATTATAATACAAATGTTATTATTATCATTATATAAAACCTATCTAGCCGCAACAAATTTCACATAAACTTCGCAATATCTAATCGATACTTCCCACGTTTGGCCAGCGTGCTCTCCCTCAGATCCGCAAGGAGCGGCTACGCCCCTCCCCCCGCAGCGTAGGTACGCCCCTTCCCCGCAGCCCCCCAAACCGCCTCACGCATAACCGCCGCCGCCACCCCCCCCCCCCCCCCCCGCGCCCCTCCCCGCATCCCCTCCCCGCAGCCCCCCTCCCCCACCCCACCCCCCCCCCCCCCCGCATCCCCTCCCCGCAGCGCCCCCCCCCCCCCCCCCCCCCCCGCGCTCCTCTCCGCATCCCCTCCCCGCAGCGCCCCCCCCCCCCCCCCACCCGCCCCCCGGGCCACTCCCAGCAGCACCCCCACCCCCCCCCCCCCCGCAGCCCATGTGTTTGCTCCCCCGTACAGCCCTTTCCCGCATCCCCTCCTCGCAGCCCCTCCCCTGCGCATCCCCTCCCCACTGCCCTCTCCACAGTCCATCCTTGCGCAGGTGTATTTTTTTCTAAAAAATTCACATTTAACTTTTCAGAGTAAGATTGAAAGGATAAATTGTTATATTGATTTATACCAGATGCATCCTTTATATTAGTTGTTCTTATTAGTGGAACCAGGATAAATTGATCATGCAAAATTTTAGGAAGTGATATCCAGGTGGTTGTAGTTGTTATGTGTGCTTAATTACTTATCTTGACAATTTAGTGGAATGTCAAGTTGAAAATTGGGTTTTTCACTGATATAGTTCACCATGATATTACTAATTTCTTGCTTATAAGTTATCCACATTTTCTATTTGATATAATTTAATTCGAGTTGTCAACACTGCTTAGTCGTCTTGTCTGCATTATCCTATCTCATCAATAATCTGTTTTCATGTGCAATGCTTGCTTTGTTTATGCAGAATGTTGTTGATTCTGTAGCATGTTGCTGCTTATATGCGGAGTGAATCTTCGTAACAATTCTTAATCCACTTCTTACTGTTTCATTAATTGTAGTTCTTCTTAATTCAGAACTATGTAACCGAGTCACTCATACTAATCGTCCAATAATCCCCTCCTTATTTATACTATGACAATATAAATCATATCTTCATTGGTCTACAAATATTTTGATTATAACGTAATAATACATGTCTCATAAAAACAGAGGGATCCAATAACGGGTGAGAAAGCAGCACCAGATGATATTTGGTTAAAACAACACACCAAATTGAATGCGCAAGGAGATATACAGTGGTCTGATGCAAAATCACAAGAAATACATGTAGGTTTTTACATTATCCTACTTTATATTTCACTTATTTCCATTCATTTCCATATATTGGTTATAGTGCATGTCATATGTATGTCATGCAATTAAGTGTGTCAAATCATCAAAGCTTACTCTATAATTTTATATTTTGTTTTAGGATTTTGTGTTTGTACTCTCACAAAAATTTCACATAAAGTGGCTGACATTTTGATATGAAAATTGTATCAAATCACGATAGATAACTTTAAAATTTTATTTTTTGTTTTAAGAGTGTATTTTCATACTCTCATAAAAATTTCACAGTAATTGGTTAAAATTTTGACTGATAACTAAATATATTTCTCAGTTGTGTCCATATCTGTCCGGAGCTTAAGTTGTGCACTTTATTAAGTAGAAAATATACCAAATCACCATGAATCACATTAAAATTTTATATTCTGTTTTAGGAGTATGTTTTACACTCGCATAAAAATTTTACATTAATTGGTTGTGATTATGACATCAAACTAAATATTTTCTCTGCTGCACTGGTATCAGACTAGTGCATAAGTTGTGCACTAAATTGATTAGAAATTATACCAAATTACTATAGATAACTTTAAAATTTTATATTCAGTTTTAGAAGTAAGTTTTCATACTCTCATAAAAATTTAACAATCCTTGGTTGATATTTTGACTGATAAGTAGATATATTTCTCAGTTATATACATATCTATTCGGAGTTTGAATTGTACACTTTATTAAGTAGAAGTTGTACCAAATCACCATAAATCGCATTGAAATTTTATATTCTATTTTAAGAGTATGTTTTTACACTCTCAAAAAAATTTCACATTAATTGGTTGTGATTATGACCTCAAACAAAATATTTTCTCTGCTGCACCGGTATCGGACTGGTGCATAAGTTGTGCACTAAATTGATTAGAAATTATATCAAATCACCATGGATAGCTTTAAAATTTTATTTTCTATTTTATGAGTGAGTTTTCATACTCTAATAAAAATTTAACAACAATTGGTTGATGTTTTGACTAACAAGTAGATATATTTCTCAGTTATATACATATCTGTTCGGAGTTTGAATTGTGCAATTTATTAAGTAGAAGTTGTACCAAATCACTATAAATCACATTAAAATTTTATATTCTATTTTAGGTGTATGTGTTTACACTCTCATAAAAATTTCACATTAATTGGTTGTGATTATGACCTCAAACTAAATATTTTCTCTGCTGCACCGGTATCGGACTGGTGCATAAGTTGTACACTAAATTGATTAGAAATTATATCAAATTACCTTGGATAAATTAAATATTTTTTATTATGTTTTAGAAGTGAGTTTTCATACTCTCATAAAAATTTAACAGCAATTGGTTGATATTTTACTGACAAGTAGATATATTTCTCAGTTGTACCCATATCTGTTCGGAGTTTGAATTGTGCACTTTATTAAGTAGAAGTTGTACCAAATCACCATAAATCACATTGAAATTTTATATTCTATTTTAGGAGTATGTTTTTACACTCTCATAAAAATTTTATATTAATTAGTTGTGATTATGATCTAAAACTAAATATTTTCTCTACTGCACCGGTATCGGACTGGTGCATAAATTGATTAGAAATTATATGAAAATACCATGGATAACTTTAATATTTTATATTCTATTTTAGGAGTGAGTTTTCATACTCTCATAAAAATTTAACAGTAATTGGTTGATATTTTGACTGACAAGTAGATATATTTCTCAGTTGTATCCATATCTGTCCGGAGTTTGAATTGTGCACTTTATTAAGTAGAATTATACTAAATCACACTTATTCACTTTGAAATTTTATATTCTATTTTTGGAGTATGTTTTTACACTCTCATATAAATTTCACATTAATTGGTGGAGATTTTGCCCTCTAACTTAAATTTGTATTTTGTTTTTGGAGTTTGTTTTGACCATTATTACTAATGTCTTTAATTATTGTTATTTAATTGCAGGAAAAACTATATGAGCTTGTCATGAGACAAATACAAGATGATGAACCTTAGATGTTTCGTGATGACATATTGCTTCATGTGCTTGGTGAGAAATTAGGATATTTTCGAGGAAAAGTAGCGGGAAAAGGCCTCTGAGTAAAAGACCTCGGTAAGATGTTCAAGAACAAATAGAGAAGGCTATAAGTGATGCTAGAGAGACAATGATGGTTGAAGTGGCTCAAAAAATTAGAGAAGAAGTTCAGACTGAGTCTGATGAGAAATTAAAGAAACAGCTAACTGAGTCGGATGAGAAATTAAAGACACAGCTAGATGAATCAGATAAGAAGTTGAAAACAAAGCTGCAAGAGGTACGAACTGAAATTAGAGCTGAGATGCAAGCTGAGTTCGAGTCCATATTTCAAGAGCGAATGACTTCTCTTTTTGGTTCTATATCACAATCAAAAAATAAATTTTTATGTGTTTATATGGATTTAATACTCTGCTTCGAACAAAAACAAGTTACAATTTGTGCAAGACTGGATCGTTTTTCTTATGAATATTTTAGCATGTTTATGTGATGAATTTTATTTTTCTATTGTACATCATTGATATATATATATATATATATATCAGCTAATTATAAAACATCTCCTGTGAATATAGTGTTTGAAAATATGAATGATTTTATATATTGTATTTGTAACAGCTATTTATATTAGCTATTTGGGAATGAAGTAATAATATCAATAAATCGTCACCAATAAATTTATTTGTGACAATTGACAGTGTCACAGAATTTGTGTTTTAGCGACAATAAACATTGTTGCAAATTTTAACTTTTAGTGACACTATTCAAAATTTGTCACTAATAATTACTTATTTGTGACAATATTTGTCGTCACTAATTTTGTAGTTAATGTCATTATATAATATTTTATATACATATAGTGACAAATAATCATGTTTTCTGTGACACGTATTATTATCACAAATACGATTTAGTGATGACGAACGTCGTCACTAAAGAGTCATAATAGTGACAATGTAATAATTTTTCTGTAACAAATTTTATTGTCACAAATACAATTTAGTCATGTTGAAAGTCGTCACTGAAGAGTCGTAATAGTGCCTATATAATAACCTTTTAGTGACAAGTATTATTGTCACAAATATTAATTAGTGACGATATTAGTTGTTACAAAAAAAATGTTATAGTGACAATCTAGTTAGTATTTTGTGACAAGTAGTAGTTATCCCTGAAAACTATTTTCAGTGACGGACACTAAAAATCGTCACAAAAACCTTTAGTGATGGTCACATAATCGACGACACTTAGTCGTCACTAAACTCGTCACTAAATGTTTTCAGTGACGACTATTGTCGTCACAAAAAACCAATTTTCTTGTAGTGTTTCTCACATCAATATATATATATATATAACCCTCACGCACCTTGTATTCTCCTGAAAATTCGTCTTCCCTCTTTCCCCCTCTTCTAACTCCGTTAAGCTCGGTAGAGAGGAAGGGCTTGTAGGCTTGGATGCTTGGATTGGAAGGCTTAATTAGTAAGGAAATTTTGATTTAACTTTTTTATATATGTGAAACTTTGTTTTCAACACAGCTCTTCTCAGCCATCATTCCTCTTTTCTGCATTCACCAAGAAGGCTAGGAAGCCAAGAGGACTACAGTAAGAGGGAGGAGCACCATTAATAGAACTCGGGGCAAGTAGAATGATTCTCTTTACTATTTTTCTTAATTCTTTGTTGTTCTAGGGCTATAGCCATGTATGGTGTCTGAAATCTTATTAAATTCATGTTTTTGGAATGAGAATATGAAATATTGTATGGTGTAAAAAATTGGTAAACTGCAAAGCTGGCAGGATCATCAGGCTGCGGCATTTACCACTACCCAACATCCTGCCCAAACCCGATGGGCTTAAACCTTCTTCCATGGTAGTCACTTGGTGATTATATTTTCCTGGCACGTGTTTTTATCATTTACAATGTCAAAGTGAAAAGTTACCATAGAGAACAGAAAACAAAACAAAATTTTGGAATTGAATTGCAACACTTTAGATTTACTTTCTTTACGAAGAGTTGATGACTCTTTACAATCAAATCAATGTTACAATTTGTGAGTCTGGAGAGTATGACAATAGAAGTAAATCATAATGATCTTTTTACTTATATTGATGATCCCGCAAAAACTTGAACTCTCTGCGTCTTTTCTCTTTTTTTTAAAATTTTTTCCAATGCCCCTATTTTAGACCTGGAGTCACCTTTATAATTGAGAAATATCGTAACCATTCCCATAATTTGCAGATATTGTGGCAGTTTTTTACCCATGATCTAATAAATTTGAGTTTTCCTTTGGTGAGGTTAATGATAAGACTAGTTGGACGCTCCTGGAGGCTAATCTTCCATTCTGGCGAAATTAGCCAATTCTGGCCAGGCTAGACTCGTTCTGGCGAGGCTAGTCTCGGTCTGGCGAGGCTAGAATCATTCTGGCAAGGTTAGTCTCATTTTGTCGAGCCTAGTTTCGTTCTGGCAAAGCTAAACTCTCACTGGGCCATTATACTAGCTCCCGATCTGTGACATTGCTAGTTCACTAGGCACGATTTTTTTATAACCTCCAAGACCCCCTTCAAAGTTTTTAATATGAATCATTTTCATTTATTCCTATCTTAGAATACTTTGAACTCTCTTTATATAATTTGTGCACTGTTTCTTTAGTTGGTATTGGTTCCAAATGGGAAGTTCTGGCAGAGTTAGCGCATGGTCTGTCCGGTGACATTAATTTGTTCCTTTTTTTTTTGTGATGCCTAATTTCTCGCAAGGTCTTTTGGGATTCTCCTCTTTAAATAGTTTAGGTACAAAGTAAAATTCCTTTTACCCGTGTCTCTGCTCTCATTCTTATTTCAAAACTCTTTGTCAAAGCTTTCTTTGTTAAAAATTCCACCTTTCTTCCAAACCTTCAGATCTCATGGCACCCAAGTAGATAGCACAAAAAAGGCAGTGGGGATGAGTGGATCTTTCACGGCGATAATTCCGCCATTGACTGCAAGTAAAACTTTTTTGACTCGTGATTAGTATCATATTTTTACATTTTTCCTCCCAGATTTTATCAATTTTTGTATACAAATAATTGATACTTGGGTATGTTTAGTGTGTTTTTATAGGTAATAAAGAATTTGTAAGGAAGAAAAGAAAAAAAAAAAAGCAAATTTGTTAAGAATATGAGCAAAAAAAATCAATTAAGGTGAAGACAGAAACTCAAGTGCAGCAGTAGTAACTTCAAGAATATTTTCAGCCAACAGAAAGCTTGAACTAAAAATATTTGTGCAGGTGAAATTTGTAGATCTCGGAATTATTTTTTAGCAAGCCCAAGAAAAGCTTAATTTGAGTTCGTATGCAAAAATTATGGCCATTTTACTGAAATACTGCAGAATGGAAAATCCAATCCAGCGGGCTACGGGTGTGCTTAACTTAATTTTGGATTTTGGACCTGAAAATTAGTATTTTATGCTATCTAATCTCAACCATTAGTTTCTAATACCTATAGATTGAATTTGATTTATATATCTTCAGATTAGTTTGTATTGGATTAAAATTATATCTTTTGTACTGAATTTTAGTAGAAGTAGAATAGTGTTTGGGTTACAAATACCCATGAATTCTTGTAGATTAAGATAACTTTTAGATGTAATTTTGAGATACTTTTGATTAAATAAAAATTAGGGTTTTGCTGAAGGGGTGACTGTCATCATTCCAACCTCCACAGATAATTCAATTATTATTAATTGCTTTCTATTATAGATTTATTTGTTTTCGAGTGGAGATTTCTCTTACTTTCTAGGAAAATAGAGTTTTTACGGCTTTCTGATGTGATAAATTACTGCAAGCATACAGTGTCAGTTGTAGCACTATACAAGTTGTCTCGCAGAAATCTCATGTGTTTTGTGATTCTTATTATTTCTTTAGTTCTAGTGGATTAACAAAGAATTCTAAGTTGAAAAGATGAGTTTTAAATTCTAATGATTAGCATAGGATTTCGAATCCATTATAATATAGCCTAACAATAAATTATCTCTTTCTTCCTATCTTTTTAATTATGCACGGTTAAGTAACATATTAAAAGGTGATCTTTTTAATTTAATTTTAATCAAGTGCCCCTAAGTATGACCTATCAAATGATGTGCAAGTATAAACCATCAAAAATAACACTTTTCTTAAAAACAAATCATATCAAGTAGAAAATCTTATAAACAAAAGAAAATAAATAAATTTCAAACCCTAATCTAAGCATAGGCTATCAAAAGACCGAACTTAAGTATAACCTATCAAACAATTTAGATTTACAAGTTTACTCAATTCAATTTATTTATAATAAAATCTTTATTGATAATTCTAAAAATAAACAAAGAATAAGAATTCCAAACTTTATCTAAGTATAGATTATCAAAATATTAATTAAGCATAATCTATCAAAGAATTATGATTTGAGAACTCTATCTTTTATTTATTTATAGAAAAATCATAACTTTATTTGTTTTTAGAAAGAAGATGAGATAAATCCATATTAGATCTATTAAACTAACTTCATCTATATCCTAAGGCTAAAGAAATTAGCTACTCATAATTTTAGTAAGCAAAATCCTATTTTTATTCATGAACACAATAAAATCTAATCTAGAAAGAGAGTAAATCTATACTAGAAAATAATTAACTCTATCTAAAAAGCAAATAAAGAATTAAAATCAATGACGTACCTCCGGAGCACGGTATTGTGCCGTCACCCCTTCAGCAAAACCCCAATTTTATTAAATTAAAAACGAGTACAAAAACTTACGGGATTCCTCTAGAATACAAGGATACGGCCAATATATAGGCTTCGGAAAACCAAACCCAATTCTAATACAATTGTGAAACTACAAGATTACAACAAAGCCACGGGAGAAAACTCGGATAGTGGGGCCCACTTTTGGCTGCTAATTAACGATTTTGTCAATCTTGCATTTAATCTCTCCATCTTGTTTTTGAATTTTCTCAATTTATTTCTACTTTTCTTTTTTTATTCAATAATAAAATTTTGAAATTGGAAATCGTACTTTTATCGTCGATATTTGACCCCCGAGTATCTTTCATAGCAGTAAGTATTTTGGTTTTATTAACTTGTGAAATAGCATACTCACATTGATGTAGCGGAAACATGAGCTCGATTTTAGATCGTCCTTCCAAATTATTAGGTACCATAACTCTTCCTTTTGTAGTTCCTTTCAATCTTCAAGTATTATAGGCTTGTCATGCAAATTTTTTTCAATTCTGTCATCAAAATTCTCAAAAGAAAATGCTATACTATTGGACTTATCATTAGTCAAGTTATTATGAAGGGATAAAAATTCTTCTTTACAAATTTCTTCACAATTTCCATCAAAAGAATCAAATGATAATGTGTCACTAGTAAGCTCATCATGAGGCAAATCACCAAACAAAATATTTTCTTATCACCAGTTTCATCATAATTACTTTCACAATGGTCTAAAATAGGTTAATCACAATGTTGAATTATAGACTCATCATGCATTAAATTATTTAACTCATTTTGAATCATATCTACTTTAAAAGATAACTGAAGTGGTTGCTCATTGGAGTCAGGTATGTTCAAACTATTAGATGGTTGATCTCCAAAAAGTTTAGTTTGACAAATCGCTTTGAGAAGATCTTCCATGCAAGCTACAGTTTTAGAAGATGAATTTTGAAAGGATGATTTTAGCAAACCTTCTATACCTTCCTCAATTCTTCGTTTTCGTTCCTCAGACTCATGATTGTAATTTTTCTTATTTTCTTCAAATGATTGTATCTTGAGATCATGAGTGAAATTTGATGGTAGATATGATAGATCTGTATACATATTTGATGACAGATATGAGTGGTTGAAGGTAAATTCTCATGACATGAATAGTTTGCTTCTAATCTTTTTAATCTTTCATCTAACATATTCAATTGAATATCTTGTTCATGATTGAATGTAGAACATGAAGATGAATAGCCCATAAAGAAAGGATCAGATGGAAAACTCTCTTGGTATGGCTCTTGATTATATACAATATTAGAATTATTCATCCATTCATAATTATAATTTTGTGTATAATATGCGCTCGTAGGTTTATTATATGTGTTATGACTTTGATTATGATCTAGTCCTACCGAACTTCCTGTCCATAGACACTGATAATAATTATGATATAGATTACGACAATGATAGCAACCAGTTTGATTTTGAAATATTTTTTTAATTTTTTTTGAAAAGGTGAAGAGGGAGAGAGGTGGAAAAGAAATAAAAAAAGATTGATTGTTTTTTTTAGAACGAGGGAACAAAAATACAGAACTGGAAAAAAAGTGGACTCAGTTTGTACTTGCCTTGCCGCCAACTGGCGGTTTTTGCCGCCAAATAGCGGCAAAACCAGAGAGCTTGACTCTCTGGTTTCTGTTGCTTAGTCCAGAGGCTCTTGTGATCCCTTTTGTCTTCCTGTATCTACAATTTACGTTCCCTGCACACTCAATACACACTGTTAACCCGTAAAACTTTAGAAAAGCAAGAAAAATATTGTCGATCCCCGGCAACGGCGGCAAAAACTTGTGTGATAAATTACTGCAAGTGTACAGTGTCAGTTGTAGCGCTATACAGGTCGTCCCACAGACATCTCAGGAGTTTTGCGATTCTTACTATTTTTTTAGTTCTAGTGGATTAACAAAGAATTCTAAGTTCAAATGATGAGTTTTAAATTCTAGAGATTAGTTTAGGATTTCGAATCCATTAGAATAATAACCTAACAATGAATTATCTCTTTCTTCCTATCTTTTTAATTATGCACGGTTAAGTAATATATTAAAAAAGCGATCTTTTTATTTGATTTTAATCAAGTATCCCTAAGTATGACCTATCAAGTGATGTACAAGTATAAACTATCAAAAATAACACCTTTCTTAAAAACAAATCATATCAAGTAGAAAATCTTATAAACAAAAGAAAATAAATAAACTTCAAACCCTAATCTAAGCATAGACTGTCAAAAAACCGAACTTAAGTATAACATATCAAAGAATTTATTTATAATAAAATCTTTATTGATAATTCTAAAAATAAACAAAGAATAAGAACTCCAAACTTTATCTAAGTATAGATTATCAAAATATTAATTAAGCATAATCTATCAAAAAATTATGATTTGAGAACTCTATCTTTTATTTATTTATAGAAAAATCATAACTTTATTTCATTTTAGAAAGAAGATGGGATAAATCCATATTAAATCTATTAAACTAACTTCATCTACATCCTAAAGCTAAAGAAATTAGCTACTCATAATTCTAGTAAGCAAAATCCTATTTTTGTTCTTGAACACAATAAAATCTAATCTAGAAAGCGAGTAAATCTATACTAGAAAGTAATTAACTCTATCTAAAAAGTAAATAAATAATTAAAAGTAATGGCTTACCTCTGGAGCACGGTATTGTGCCGTCACCCCTTCAGCAAAACCCTAATCTTATTAAATTAAAAACGAGTACAAAAACTTACAGGATTCCTCTAGAATACAAGGATACGGCCAATATATGGGTTTCGAAAAACCAAACCCAATTCTAATATAATTGTGAAACTACAAGATTACAATAAAGCCACGGGAAAAAACTTGGATAGTAGGGCCCACTTTTGGATGCTAATTAGTGGTAATTACCGCTAATTAGCGGTAAAAATAATGATTTAATTTTTGATTTTTTTCCCTCGATTATTTTCTCCTTTTGAGTTTATTTTGATTACTGTATTACACTTTTACTCTCTGCAGCATCATAGTCTCGTAGTCTTGCCCACTTTAGAAACTTTTCAGACTTTGATTTCCTACTACAATTCTGATTTCATGCCATCTCCTTGTATGAATCGGATTACCTGAAAAATACACTAAAAGTACCCGAGTAGCATTATTTATATACAAAAATAGGTAATGTGAAGGTTATAAATATGCAACATATGCACTCATCACTTTCATAAATAAAAATAGAATCTTGTTAATTAGAAGTATGAGTAACTAATTAGCTTAATTTTAGGATGTAGATGAAACTAGGGATCAACTTTATATTAATTTATTTGTGTTCTTTCTAAAATAAAAATAAAAATGATATGATTTTTCTTGTTGAAAATAAAAATAAAAATGAAATAAAAATTAAGTATAAAAATACAAGAACCCATAGATTAAGACTTTAATAGGTTATACTTAATTTAACTATTTTGATAGCTTATACTTAGAGTATGGAGTTGTTGGTTTTTATTTGTCTTGTTGAATTTATCTAATGATTTGGTTTATTTCTATGAAAAGATGGATTATACTTGCACATAATTTGATAGTCCAAATTTAGGATGCTTTAAGTAGAAATTAAATTAAAAGATTAAATTTTTATGAAAGAAAGAAGATGAAATAGATAATATTTCGTTGTGAACTAGGCTATTTAGAATAATAAAATATCAACTTAGGACTCATAATTAGCTAGTTAGAATAATATGATTAGCAAGATAGATAAACATCTTAGGTACTCGTAAGAACGACTTGTTTGCGTTACAATTGATGCTGTGTGTTTGCAGTAAATTTATCACATCAAATTTTTGATGGCGTTGATTTTTTCTAATGTTTTATAGATTAACAGTGTGTGTTGAGTGTGCAAGGACTTTAAATTGCAGATATAGGAAGCTAAGAGGGACGAAAGGAATATTTGTGAAGCACTATAAAAACCAGAATACCAAATTCCTTGAATTTACCGCTAAACAGTGGTAATAGCCGCCGTTTAAAAACTCTGCCCCATTTTAAAAACTCTGCCCCATTTTAAAAACCAGTGGTAACAGTAGCAAAATTTTAAAACATTATCTTTCCTCTATTATTTTTTTGGTCTCTGGTTCTATAAAAAAAATTAAAAAACTTTTCGATTTTTTTCTTTTTCTTTTCCATCTCTTCCCTCTCCACCTTTTAAAAAAAATCTTTAAAAAAATATATTTTAAAATCAAACTGGATACTATTATTGTCGTGATCCATACCACAGTGTCCATGAATAGGAAGTTCATTAGGACTGGTCATGATCAAATTCACATCACATATCATGAACCTACAAGTGCTTTCTATACACAAAATTACAATTGTGAATAATGAATTATTCTAATCAAGAGTCATATCAAGAGAGTCATCAATGTGATCCTTTTATCATAGGCCAATCATCTCCATATTTTAAATTCAGTCATGAACAATATATTCAATTGAACATGTTAGATGAAAGATTAAAAAGATTGGAAGCAAAATATGTATGTCATGAGAATTTACTTACAACCACTTCACATCTATCATCAAATATGTACATAGATTCATCATATCTACCATCAAATTTTACTCATGACCTCGAGATACAAGCATTTGAAAAAAACAATGAAGTTTACAATCATGAGACTGAGGAGCGAGCACGTAGAATAGAAGAAAGTATGAAAGTTTTGCTAAAATCATTCTCTCAAACTGCATCTTATATGGAAAATTTCCTCAAACTAATTTCTCATAATAAGCTTTTTGAAAATCAATCATCTAATTGTTTGAACATATCTAACTCTAATGAGCAACCACTTCAGTCATTTTTTGAAGTTGATATGATTAAAAATGAGTTAAATAATTTTGTGCATAATAAGTCTATAATTTGACATTGTGATCAACCTACCTTAGACCATTGTGAAAATAATTATGAAGAAACTGGTGATAGAGAGAAAATTTTGCTTGGTGATTTGCCTCGTGATGAGCTTGTTAGTGATATATTATCTTTAGATTATTTTGATGAAAATTGTGAAGAAATTTGTTGATAAGTGCCATATATTGCATATTTATAGTCTTCATATTACCTATTTTTGTATATAAATAATGCTACTCGGGTATTATTAGTGTGTTTTTCAGAAATTTTATTCGTATAAGGAGATGACATGAAATCAAAGTTGAAATCGGAAATCAGAGTCCGAAAAGTTTCTAAACTGAGCAAAACAGCGAGCATACGACGCTGCAGAGACTCAAAGTAAAATACAGTCAAGAAAATTAAACGTAAAAGTTAAGACGTTCACGTGGAAAATTTTTCTTAATATTGTGGAAAATTTTCCACTTGAGCAGCTAATTAGCGGTTATGGCCGCCATTTGGCGGTCAAATGGTGGACTAACATGTGGATTTTTCTCCCACTGCTTCGTTATAATCTTATAGTTTCACAATTGTATTAGAACTGGGTTTGGATTTTCGAAACCTATATATTGACCGTATCCTTGTATTCTAGGGTTTTATGCAGTAGTTAATGTAGAGTAGATTTAGTTTGTACTTTGTACTTGTCTTTCATTAATAAAATTATGGTTTTGCTGAAGGGGTGGCGGCCACAATACCGTACTCCAGAGGTAAGTCATTGCTTGTAATTCTTTATTTGCTTTTTAGATAGATTTAATTGCTTTCTAGTATAGATTTATTTACTTTCTAGATTAGATTTTATTGCTTTCTAGAATCATGTATAGCTAATTAGTTTAGCTCTAGGATGTAGATGAAGTTAGGATCCACCATGTAATTACTTTCTAATATTTTTCTTCTTAAATAAAATAATAAAGACATGATTTTTCTATAAAAAAGATTAAAATACAAGAACTCGAAGATTAGGACTTCGATAGGTTATACTTGAATTAGATTTCTTGATAGCCTATACATAGTTAGGGTTTGGGGTTGTTGATTTTATATTTTTCATTGAATTATCTAAAAATTTAGTTTATTTTTATGAAAAATAGTATCTTTGATGAGTTATGCTTGCACACCATTTGATAGCTCATACTTAGGGCACTTTAAATAAACATTAAACTAAAAAGATCAAATTTTTATGAGAGAAGAAGATAATAGATGTAAGAATATGGTTGGAAACTAGTGGATTCTAGATCCTATGCTAATTAGAACAACCAAACTTCAACCTAAAATTCTTTGTTAATCTGTTAGACTATAGAATTAGTAAGAATCGCAAAACACCTTAAATCCCTATGGGACGACCTGTATAGCGCTACAACCGATACTGTGCGCTTGCAGTAATTTATCACATTAAGTTTTTGGCGCCGTTGCCGGAGATCGACGGTATTTTTCTTGTTTTTTCTAACATTTTACAGGTTAACAGTGTGTGTTGAGTGTACAGGGAATAGTAAATTCAGATACAGGAAGATAAAAAGGGTTAGAAGAGTCTCTAGACTAAGCAGCAAAAATCAGAGAGTCAAACTCTCTGATTTAGCCGCTATTTAGTGGCCAAAACCGCCAATTGGCGGCAGGTAAAGGTGATTTTGAACCCAATTTTCCTCCTGTTCTATGATTTGGTTCCCTGATTCTATAAAAAAAAATTCAAAAAAAAAATTTTATCTTTTATTTTTATTTCTTTTCCATCTCTCTCCCTCTCCACCTTCTTTTCAAAAAAAAAAAAATTAAAATATTTCAAAATCAAATTGGTTGCTATCATTGTCATGATCCTTATCATAATTATGATCAGTGTCCATGGATAGGAAGTTCGCTAGGATTAGGTCATAATCAAATTAATAATACATATAATGAGCCTACGAGCACTTCTTATACACAAAATTACAATTATGAATGGATGAATAATTCTAATTTTGCATATAATCAAGAGCTATACCAAGAGAGTCCTCCATCTGATCCTTTCTTTATGGGCTATTCATCTTTATGTTCTACATTCAATCATGAATAAGATATTCAATTGAACATATTAGATGAAAGATTAAAAAGATTAGAAGCAAAATATGCATGTCATGACAACTTACCTACAATCACTTCATATCTATCATCAAATATATATACAGATCCATCATATCCAACTTCAAATTTCACTCATAATCTCGAGATGCAATCATTTGAAGAAAATAAGGAAATTTACAATCATGAATCTGAGGAACGAAGACGTAGAATTGAGGAAGGTATAGAAAGTTTACTAAAATCATCCTCTCAAAACTCATTCTCTAAAACTGCAGCTTGTATGGAAGATCTTCTCAAAGCGATTTATCAAACTAAACCTTTTGGAGATCAACCATCTAATAGTTTGAACATATCTAACTCCAACGAGCAATCACTCTAGTCATCTTCTGAAGTAGATATGATTCAAAATGAATTAAATAGTTGTGTGCATGATGAGTCTATAATTCAACATTGTAATCAACCTATTTTAGACCATTGTGAAAATAGTTATGATGAAACTGGTGATAAAGAAAATATTTTGCTTGATGATTTATCTCATGGTGAGCTTGCCAGTGACACATTATCATTTGATTCTTTTGATGGAAATTGTGAAGAAATTTGTGAAGAAGAATTTTTATCCCTTCATAATAACTTGACTAATGATAAGTCCACTAGTATGGCATTTTCTTTTGAGAAATTTTGTGACAGGTTTGAAGAAAATTTGCATGACGAGCCCAAAACATTAGAAGAATGGAAAGAAGCTCAAAAAGAAGAGGTCATGGTACCTGATGATTTTAAAGAGCCCTCCAAAATCGAGCTCATGATTCCACAACACCAAAGTGAGAATGTTATTTCACAAGTTGATAAAACCAAAATACTTACTAATATGAAAGATGCTCGTAGATGGAATATGAACGATGGTAAAGGTACGCTTTCCAACTTCAAAATTTTATTATTGAATAAAAAAAGAAAGGTAGAAATAAATTGAGAAAAATAAAAAATAAGATGGAGAGATTAAATGCAAAATTAACAAAAAGGCTAAGTTCATCCTTATCAAAACATAAAAGGACATATTATGAGAGTGAAAAGCGATCAAGAGGTCGTAACCCTTTGAGTTTTCTAATAAGTATAAAATATTTGTATAATAGTTTTCTTTTTTTTTTTAATTTTACCACCTTTGGTTTGTGTAAGAGGGCATATACGAGTCTAGGTATGGGGGAATGGGTTAGGATATTTTTTTCATATTTTTCTAGGATTTTAAATTTTTTTTTTTTAGATTCTTTATTTTTTTATATTTTTGAGTTTCTTTATTTTACACTTTGGGTAGTTTTTAGGGTAACTAACTGAAAAAAATATAAAAAAACTGAAAAAAATTAAAAAAAAACTGAAAAAAAAATAAATTAAAAAAAATTTATGTATTTTTATCAATAGATCAACCTAATTACAAATAAAAGAATAAATTTAGATTTGAAATTAGATAGGAGAGTAGATTGGATGATACACTTTGATTTTTATGAAAAAGATTAAAATCTAAAAAATAAATACCGCCAATAGTAGTTTTGAGGCAAGTATACATCTATTTTTTACTTCACAATAGTTTATTAGGTTAAGGATAAAAATGATAACGATTGAGTAAGTCTTCTCTCTCTAAACAAAAAAAAAGAAAAAAAGAAAAGAACAAAGTGAGAATAAAATAATGGGGTGAGCCTGGTATGAAGGCAATAGCCTCGAGAGTGATAAAATAATGGGGTGCGCCTGGTAGTAAGCCAATAGTCTCAAGAGTGAAAAAAAAAGTATGATCCAAGTAATCGGGTACTTTGCGCCTAAGCAAGTGTGAATATTCGCATGAAAGGTTAAATATTCTAAAAAAAGAAAAAGAAAAAAAAAAGTATGAACCGAGTAATCGGGTACGTTGCGCCTAAGTAAGCGTAAATATTCGCATGAAAGGCGAAATATTCTTTAAAAAAAATTTAAAAAGAAAAAAAAATAAAAAAAGAGAAAAAAATTGTTATGAGGGAGGAGATGAATCATGAGTTAGAGTTGGAGTCCAAAATCAAAATAGACTATCACACGTGCACGTAGATGTATAGGAGCTAATGGATTATCTGTTAGTGGGTATTGAAAAATAGGATTTAAATTTTTTATTAAAATGATAAGTGTATTTGATATGACGCTCGATTTGAAAATTGATAATCTAAATGCATTCTTGAGTTTGTATATTAGTGAGATTAATTGATGAAAATATCATAAAAAAATTCTTTCTTTTGTACAAAATTTTTATTTTTCTTAATTTTCAGTTATCCTTATTTTTCTTTTCTTTATTCACTAATCTATTTTCTTCATGAATTTTGTGGGTGTATTCACTGCAAGCCCCCACGAGACACAACTCGTCCACTATGGTAACCTAGGGATTTAAAGGCTTGTTGCACGTGCTAAGTGCAATCGCGATTCCTGCGAAAGTGAGTTAGGATTTTTATTTTTCTTTTTAGGTTTAGGTTTTGCTCGAGTACTAACAAAAGATAGGTGTGGGGGTGTGATGAGTGTCATATATTGCATATTTATAGCCTTCATATTACCTATTTTTGTATATAAATAATGCTACTCAGGTATTGTTAGTGTATTTTTCAGGAATTTTATTCGTACAAGGAGATGGCATGAAATCAGAGTTAGAATCGGAAATCAGAGTCCGAAAAGTTTCTAAAGTGAGCAAAACTGCGAGAATACGACGCTGCAGAGACTCAAAGTCACATATAGTCAAGACAATTAAACGTACAAGAAAAGCAATTCACGTGAAAAACTTTTCTTAATATTGTGGCTTACTTTAGCCGCTAATTAGCGGTTTTCACCTCCATTTAGCGGTAAAATGGTGGACTGACACGTGTATTTTTCTCCCACTACTTCTTTATAATCTTGTAGTTTGAAAATTGTATTATAACTGGGTTTGGATTTTCGAAGCCTATATATTGGCCGTATTCTTGTATTCTAGGGTTTTATGCAGTAGTTAATGTAGATTAGGATTTAGTTTGTACTTTGTACTTGTCTTTCATTAATAAAATTAAGGTTTTGCTGAAGGGTGGCGGCCACAATACCGCGCTCCAGAGGTAAGCCATTGCTTGTAATTCTTTATTTGTTTTTTAGATAAATTTAATTGCTTTCTAGTATAGATTTATTTGCTTTCTAGATTAGATTTTATTGCTTTCTAGAATCATGTGTAGCTAATTAGTTTAACTCTTGGATGTAGATAAAGCTAGGATCCACCATGTAATTGCTTTCTAATATTTTTCTTCTTAAATAAAATAATAAAGACATGATTTTTCTATAAAAAAGATTAAATACAAGAACTCGAAGATTAGGACTTTGATAGGTTATACTTGAATTAGATTTCTTGATAGCCTATGCTTAGTTAGGGTTTGGGGTTGTTGATTTTATCTTTTTCATTGAATTATCTAAAGATTTAGTTTATTTTTATGAAAAGTAGTATCTTTGATGAGTTATACTTGCACACCACTTGATAGCTCATATTTAGGGCACTTTAAATAAAGATTAAACTAAGAAGATCAAATTTTTATAAGAAAAGAAGATAATAAAAGTAAGAACATGGTTGGAAACTAGTGGATTCTAGATCCTATGCTAATTAGAACAACCAAACTTCAACCTAAAATTCTTTGTTAATCCGTTAGACTATAGAATTAGTAAGAATTGCAAAACACCTTAGATCCCTGTGGGACGACCTGTATAGCGCTACAACCGACACTGTGCGCTTGCAGTAATTTATCACATCATTTGTCAAGAAGAATTTGTATTCTTTCATAATGACTTGACTAATGATAAGTCCACTAGCATGACATTTTCTTTTAAGAATTTAGATGACAGGTTTGAAGAAAATTTGCATGACAAGCTCAGAACACTAGAAGAATGTAAAGAACCACCGAAGGAATAAGATTGGGTTCTACTATGGACAACTAATAACAAACTTACGGTAAATTTTATTAGATACTTTGTTTCATAAATAATCCTTGAACAAGATTTTCTTTTCCAGAAGCAATGTCCTTGGTCTTACTGTTAATGTTGCTATCTTAAAAGTTCTTACTTAAAATTGATTCATTTTAATACAGATGAACTGATTTTCTTCCGGAAGAAATTCTTAGCATGTAAAGTAGTGACTAATACAATTATTTATGCAAAACAACAAGTTCTTTAGACCTATTATGGACCTTTTGTTGGAATATTTCTTTGAAATAATATTTTACCACACCACAATAAGCATTTATTTTATGGTAATTGATTAGTTAACTAGTCAATGGCAGTAATATACCAAATTTGATCTTTTATCATATATCCTAAAAATAAAATCATAAAACAAAATAATGGGTTATGGTGTAACGCCCCCGTTTCGGCCGCCCTTTTTAATTTTTTTTTAATGAATGGCGCTACTTAAATACTACAAAATAACCCAACAGACACAAAATCTTAGCTGTAACTACTGTTATATCAAGATGAACAAATATGTCTTGAACTAAAAGGATTTCATTTATACAGAGAGTTGATTACATAAAATGGCACACTGCTCTAAATATTTACACAAAAGAATCAAAATACAAGAGATTAGAGCAGTGCCCAGCAAAAGAAAACAGAAACAAGAAGTGCGAAGCGCCCAAGTAGTACTGTACTAATAGCTTCTACTCGATCGGGTCAGTGAAGTAAGGGTCGTTGGATGGAGCAATCTCTCCATCTCTACTTCCATGATCTAGATTTAAGAAAACCAGGAGATTAAATCCAGCAAGTAATACAAGAGTAAAAAATATGTGTACTATCATAGTACCAAAATAAATAAAAGAATATATAAATAAATTGTATTGGTATAAAACATATCATGATAATACTAAAAATGAATTAAGCAAGACTATTCAAGCAAATAGCTAACACAAATCATGTAAAGGTAACAAGTCAATTTGAAGTCCCTGTTAGTATGTAGGTTAGGTGATAAGTGTCAATCATGTTGCATGTAACAAGAACTATGTAAGTTATCCACAAAATTCATGTAAAATTTAACAAGTCTATATTATGTTAGTATTGAAATTGAAATTCAATGATGGATAAGATAACGCGCAGTTTTCTCATATTATATAAGTGCATGTACATACGCAGGACCCGGCCTCAAATTCATAGTGCTGAACCATAGCACACCGCTAAGTGCTTACAAGTCAGATCCCGTTCAATGAAATAAGTAACGGGCGTCACCCATATAGTGACTCATATATCAGATGGTGGCTCACTACCACCCAGTGCTGCTAGAAAAAGGACTTCAGCAAATAATCAAGAAGTTGGCCAAAAAGATTCTTATACAATACGATACTTATCCATCATATAGTTTTTCCAATTTTTCTCATGTTAGTAATACATAATACATATGATATATATGAATTAATGGAAACATGTAGTCTTTCAAGTCAAATTGTGTACATGTTCTTTTCATAAGAATCAAGAGTTCAGGAATGATGGTTTAGGATCATGTACACATGTATCATAAGAATACTTCATGTCATGTAATAAACATATAAGAACTTGTTCTCATGAATAATCATGTCTCCATGCATCATGTTCATATTCACATGTCATGTTATCATAAAATGAGTAAGTATTATTAAACTTATCATTATATTATCATGTAATAAATAATATTTAGAAAATTCCAAATCTTCAAATCTGCGAATTTGACTAAGCTTGTAGATCTGCGAATTTGGTTAAGTCTGTAGATCCGCGAATTTGACTAACTATGTAGATCCGTGAATTTGACTAAGTATGTAGATCTGCGAATTTGCTAAATATGCAGTCTGCAAATTTGCTAAGTGTGCAGTCTGTGAATTTGCTTAGTGTGCAGACTGCAAATTTGCTAATTGTGTAGTCTGTGAATTTGCTAAGTATATAGTCTGCGAATTTGCTAAGTATGCAGTCTGTGAATTTACTAAGTATGCAGATCCGTAAATTTGCTAAGTATGCAGTCTGCGAATTTGCAAAGTATGCAGATCTGCAAGTTTGAGTGCAGTCTGTGAATTTGCTAAGTATGCAGTCTGTGAATTTGCTAAGTATGCAGTCTGCGAATTTGCTAAATATGCAAATCTGCAAATTTACTAGTGTGCAATCTGCGAATTTGCTAAGTATGAAGTATGCGAATTTACTAAGTATGCAGTCTGCGAATTTGCTAAATATGCATATAAGCGAATTTCCTAAGTGTGCAGTCTGCAAATTTGCTAAATATGCAGTCTGCAAATTTGCTAAGTATGCAGTCTGCAAATTTTCTAAGTATGTAGATCCAGAAATTTTCTAAGTATGCAGATCCAAAATGATCTAAAATTATTCATAGAAAGGAATCATGTGCTAACAATACAAATCAAATAAGAATTTCAAGAAAGAATCAAAGATATAAAATGTTATTTGCATAAAGTCCTTAAAAGAATCATATTCTCAAAATACAAATCGAAAAAATTCCAAGAAAAAATATGCATGTTACTTGTACTCAAATACGGCTCAAAAAGAGAAAAAGATAAGGTGTTACTTACCTCTATTCCCTTTGATCTCCTTTATTTTAGCAAAGTCTCCTTTCTATTTCCTTTTCACAACGAACTAGAAGAAATAAGAATAAAGAGTGATTTTTGTTTTATTCCTTGATAAGAATTCTCTTTGAGAGAATGAGGTCATATATGCCTAAAGGCATTTTGGTAATCTTGTCCTCTAGCCTAATCCCAAGCCTTCTTATATGTATGACAAGTATCCAACTAAAGTGTCACCTCTCACTCCCAATTTGACAACCCATCTAAAGGTGTGCCTTTAAAAACTTAGTTAAATTAGGAGGTGTATACAAAGAAATCTTGATTTCTAATAATTTATTATTTAATAAGCATAGAAATTTGGAGTGTTATATCCTACCAACCTAATAAAAGAATTTCGTTCTCGAAATTTCAATTTTAAAAGTACACCAGTATATATAGATATGTCTTGTCATATAAAAATAGATTCAACTAGCATACCTGATATTGAAAATAAGTACAGGTACTTTGTCTTGATATCACCCTCAAGTTTCCAAGTGGAGTCCCTAAGTGATCGTGCATCCCATGAAACAAGGACCAACGATATCACTGTGTTCTTTAGGACTTTCTCCTGTCGACCAATGATCGCTACAAGTTGCTTCTCATACATTGAATTAGATCTCAGATCCACTTTGGACAAGTCTACAGCCTTATATTCGTCATCCAAGCATTTCCTTAATTGTGACACATGGAATACGTCATGAACAGTTTCCATCTTAGGAGGTAAAGATAATCTGTAAGCAAGATTCCCAATTCTTTCTGAGATTTCAAATGGTCCAATGTATCTTGAACTAAACTTTCCCTTTTTGCCGAATCTGATCGCTCCTTTCATCAGCGATATCTTGATAAACACCTTGTCTCCTAGTTCAAACTCCAACGATTTTCTACATTGATCTGTCCATTTCTTTTGTCTATCTTGTGTAGATTTTATATGTTCCCTAATAACTTTTACTTGCTCTATCGCTTGAGTAATTAATTCAGGTCCCAAAATACTTTGCTCCCCAATCTCGTTCCAACATAATGGAGATCTATATTTTCACCATATAAAGTCTCGAATGGTGTCATTTTGATACTCTCTTGATAACTGTTATTATAAGAAAACTCCGTCATATATAAATGGTCTTCTCAAGATCCTCCAAAATTCAGCACACATACTCTAAGCATATCTTCAAGTACTTGGATAGTCCATTTTGATTGTTGGTCTGTTTGCAGATGATAAGCTGAGAATAAGTCTAAATGTGTTCCTAAACTATCCATCAATCTTTCCCAATATTGTGATCTGAATCTCATGTCCCTATCTGAGACAATTCGAAATGGAACTCCATGTAATCTCACAACTTCCTGCATAAATCTTTTTGCTAATGCTTCTGTTGATTGACCGACGCTAAATGGGATGAAATGAGCTGACTTGGTCAGTCGGTCCACTATCACATAAATTGCATTATTACCTTTGGTGCTCCTGGGTAATCTTATAACAAAATCCATTAATATTTTTCCCAATTCCATTCTGGAGTTGCTAAGGGTTGAAGTAATCCAACCATTTTCTGATGTTCAGCCTTCACTTGTTGGTAAGTGGAACACCTGGATATATATCTCATAATCTCTTTTTTCATGCCCAGCCACCAAAAGTACCTTTTCATATCCTTGTAGATCTTGTTGCCTTCGGGATGAATGGAATATGTTGATTTATGAGTTTCTTCTAAAAGTCTCTCCCTCATCTCTCTCTTGGGCACCCATAACCTCTCCTTAAATGTAATAGGCCCATCTGAGTACATCTTCATCTCATGCCTCTTACCTGTCTCAATTTTGTTCTTTAATGTCTGAAAGTTTTCATTCTCGACTTGGACTTGCTTGATCTGCTCTGTCAATGGTGACTGTAGTCGCATCTCCATAAGTTGTGCCATCATTCCTGGTAAAATTATTTCCAATTCCATTATTTGCATTTCCACCAACAATTCTTTTTGTTGAGTCAATCTTTCTATTGCAGGTATTCTACTCAAAACATCTGGCACTATATTGATTCTGCCTGGATGATACTTAATTTCCAAATCATAATCTGCTACAAATTCCAATCATCGTCTCTGTCTCATATTTAGTTCTTTTTGAGTGAAAATATATTTCAAACTTTTATAATCAGTGTATACTTTCACCCTTTGCCCTAGTAAGTAATGTCTTCAAATTTTCAAAGCATGAATTATTGATGCTAGTTTTAAGTCATGAGTGGGATAATTTTTTTATGAGGTTTCAATTGTCTTGATGCAAATTCAACCACCCTTCCATCCTGAGTCAACACGCATTCCAGTCCTAGTTTTGAAGCATTACTATAGATTTTCATTCCTCCAGTGTTGTTTGGAATTGCTAATACAGGTGCAGTTGTCAGTCTTTATTTTAATTCTTTAAATGCCTTATCGCATCCTTCTGTCTAGCCATATTCTATTCTCTTTTGGGTGAACTTAGTCAGAGGAGACGCAATTTTTGCAAAATTTTGTACAAACTGCCTGTAATATCCATCCATCCCCAGAAAACTGCGAACTTTTGATACTAATTTTAGTACAGGCCAATCCATCACAGTCTCTATCTTTTTATGATCGACTGATACATCATCTTCAGATATTATATGACCCAAAAAAGCAACCTTATTCAACCAAAATTCACATTTGCTTAGTTTTCCGTATAGCCTTTGTTCCCTTAAAGTTTGTAAAGCTATCCTCAAGTGTTTAACATGCTCTTCCCTATTCGTAGAGTAGATCAATGTATCATCAATAAATACCACCATAAATTTGTCTAAATACTGAGCAAAAATATGGTTCATCAAATTCATAAATATCGCTAGAGTGTTAGTTACCACAAATGGCATCACTAAATATTTATAATGACCATGTCTAGTTCTAAATGCAGTCTTTGGGATATTTTCTATTCGGACTCTTACTTGATGAAATCCTAAACAAAAATCTATTCTTGATAATACCTTTGCTCCTCTAAGTTGATCGAGCAGAACAGTTATTCTTGGCAATGGATATTTATTCTTGATTGTTAACCTCTATAGTTCACGCACAACCTTTTACTCACATCCTTCTTCCCTACTAATAATACTGGAGCTTCCCAAGGTGACACACTGGGTCTAACAAAACCCAATTTTACCGACTCGCCCACTTGCTTCTTGACTTCTTCTAGTTTCGCGATCTCCATTCGATAAGGTGGCTTACAAACTATTTCAGTTTCAGGGATAATATCAATAGTAAATTCTACTGCCTTTGCTTGTGATAGTCACGGTATCTCTTCAGGAAATATATCTAAGAATTCTTATACTACTGGGATCATTCGTTCTCCCACTTCCATGGCTTCCAAAACTCCTCCTCTTGGAAATACCTTAGATTCAGCCAGTTCTATAGATTGGCTTCCACTAACAAATTCAAACTCTGAACAATCAAGAATCTGAAATATTACTCTCCTTCTATAGTCTATCATTGCATGGAAGGTGCTCAGCCAATCTATATCTAAGATAACATCATATCCTCCTCAAATAATAATTAGTAAGTTGGCATAAAATTTCTTACCTTTAATTACTAATGACTATAATTTACACTCTTTATTGGTCATGATACTACCACTCCCTATCTTAATAATCCACCTCGTAGGTAAGATAGTAAAAATCAATAAAATTGCGGAAAACAAATATGCTAGTGGTGAAACTGTGTGATGCTCCGGAATCAAATACAACAGTGGCCGGTACATTGCCAACTAGAATCATACCTACCACGACTCCTCCAGTGGCCTAAATTTCTTCAGCATTCATTAGTTTAACCTACCCTTACCTCCGTCCTGCTCTTCCTTGGGCTCTAACATAGACTTGTTATTGGTTCTCCAAGGGTTCTTTCCGGCCTGGTCCTGGAACTCTCTGGGCTGACATTGTTATTGGCCTGGCTGTTGCCTAACATGGGATCTTAGCTACCTCGACTGTTGGGCCTTTGAGCAATCTCTCAATTGATAACTAGCAGATCCACATGCTTGGCACAACCCTTGAGCTCTTCTACACATTTTCTGAGTATGCCCTGGTATGTGACAATAGTTACAGATTACTGGATTTCGATTTGGCATCATCTGCTTCTTTGTTGGCGAACCACCAAATTTCTTGGCTTATGAGCTTGCTCCTTGTCTAAAAACCTTTTAGGCGCCACTGGCCTATTCTCCTCAAATACCTATTCCAAACGACATAACGCTTCAAATACTTCTGAATAAGTCTTATAGTTATGTTCTACTAAGTGCTCCCTCATGAGACCTTATCCCTTGCTGGAACTAGTGTACATTTTCCTTGTCATCAGCTACCAGGGTTGGGGTGAATCGGTTGAGCCTCATGAATTCTGCCGCATATGCATCCACAGTTCGATCTCCTTGTTGCAATCTTAGAAATTTCTTCCTCATTTCTTGTCTTGCTGATACGTGGAAGAATCTGGCAAGAAATGACTCTATAAATTTGTCCAAGGTTAAGGGTTCCTGGTGTTTCACTTCTTCGGTAAGCCACCATATTCTAGCTATGTTAGCCAACTGAATGCATACTAACTCCACATGATTCTCCTTTGGAATCCTTACTTCCCTTAGAAGATTCTCTATGTCCACAATCCACTGCTCAGCTTTTAGTGGTCCTTCTATTCCGAAAAATATTGATGGCTGCAGTCTTCAAAAATCTGACACCATCCTAGTTCTTTCTTGTTCTTTGGACTATAACATTCTTTCCAATATCATCGTCGTGGTCTCTTACGTCTGCGCTACCCTTTGTACTATAGTTCTAAGATTAGACTCTTCACCCGTTGGATTTGGGCTTGCACTAGCAAAAGATTGGGTCATCATCGTTCTGTGACAGTCCAAAAAAAATCAATCAAATAAAGTTTTAAGATAGATATTCCTAACAACATGGAAAACAAAAGAATAGGCACGATACTAGATCAAAAAAAGGGGTATCGCAGACATGTTCTTATGTAGCAGTAGTTATATAGTCTTCTACCTAAATTAAGCTCTGATACCAAACTGTAACGCTCCCGTTTCGCCCCCCCTTTTTTTAAAGCGGAGGGCACTACTTAAATACTACAAAATAACCCAATAGTCATAGGATTTTAGAATAACTATAACTACTGCAATATCAAGATGAACAAGCATGTCTAAAACTAAAAGGATTTTTTTTATACAGAGAGTTTATTATATAAAATGACACACTACTCCAAATATTTACACAAAAGAATTAAAATACAAAAGAGTTAAAGCAGTGTCCAGCAAAAGAAAACAGAAATAAGAAGTGTGAAGTACCCAAATAGTACTGTACTAATATTTTCTACTCGATCTGGTTGGTGAAGTAAGGGTCGTTGTTTGGAGCGATTTCTCCTTCTCTACTTCCATGATCTGGGCTTAAGAAAACCAAGGGAATTAAACCCAGCAAGTAACACAAGAGTAAGAAACATGTATACTATCATAGTATGAAAATAAATAAAAGAATCTACAAATAAATTGCATTGGTACAAAACATATCATGAGAGTATTGAAAATGAATTAAGAAAGACTATTCATGCAAATAGCAGACACAAATCATGTAAAGGTGACAAGTCAATGTGAAGTCCTTGTTAGTATAGGTAAGGAGATAAGTGTCAATCATGTTGCATATAAAAAGAACTATGTAAGTCATCCACAAGATTCATGTAAAATTTAACAAGCCAATATCATGTTAGTGTTGAAATTGAAACTCAATGATGGATAAGATAGCGCGCAGTTTTTACATATTATACAAGTGCTCGTACATATGCGAGACCCAACCTCAAATCCTTGGTACTGAACCATAGCACACCGCTAGGTGTTTACAAGTCAGATCCCGTTCAATGAAACAAGTAACAGGCATTACCTATATTTTGACTCATGTATCATATGGTAGCTCAGTACCACCCGGTGCTGCTAGAAAAATGCCCTCAGCATCCAATCAAGAAGTTGGCCAACAAAATCCTTCTACAATACGGTACTTATCTATCATGTAGTTTTTTCAATTTTTTCTATGTTAGAAATACATAATGCATATGATATACATGAATTAATGGAAACATGTAGCCTTTCAAGTCAAATTGTGCACATGTCATTTTCACAAGAATCAAGAGTTCAGGAATCAAGATTTGGGATCATGTACACACACAACATAAGGACACTTCATGTTATATAATAAAAATAAAAGAACTTATTCTCATGAATAATTCTGCCTTCATGCATCATGTTGATATTCACTTGTCATTTATCATAAAATGAATAAGTATTATTAAACTTGTCATTATGTTATCATGGAATAAATAATATTTAGAAAATTTCAAATCTGTAGACCCGTGAATTTGACTAAGCCCGTAGATCCACGAATTTGGCCGCGAATTTGACTAAGTATGTAGATTTGTGAATTTGACTAAGTATATAGATATGCGAATTTACTAAGTGTACAGTCTGCGAATTTGCTAAATGTGTAGTCTGCAAATTTGCTGAGTGTGCAGTCTGCGAATTTACTAAGTGTGCAGTCTACGAATTTGCTAAGTGTACAGCCTATGAATTTGCTAGGTATGCAGTTTGCGAATTTGCTAAGTATGTAGTCTGTGAATTTGCTAAGTATACAATCTGCGAATTTGATAAGTATGCAGTCTGGAAATTTCCTAAGTATAAAGATCTGCGAATTTACTAAGTGTGCAGTCTGAAAATTTGCTAAGTATGCAGATCCGCGAATTTGCTAAGTGTGCAGTCTGCGAATTTGTTAAGTATACAGTCTGTGAATTTGCTAAGTATGTAATCTGCAAATTTGCTAAGTATGCATATCTGCGGATTTGCTAAGTGTGTAGTCTGCAAATTTGCTAAGTATACAGTCTGCGAATTTGCTAAGTATGCAGTCTACGAATTTGCTAAGTATGCAGATTCAGAAATTTTCTAAGTATGCAGATCCAAAATGATCTAAAATTATCCATAAAAAAGGAATCATATACTCACAATACAAATTAAATAAGAATTTCAAGAAAGAATCCAAGAAATAAAGTGTTATTTGCACAAAGTCCTTAAAAGAATCATGTTCTCAAAATACTAATTGAATAAATCCCAAGAAAGAATATGCATGTTATTTGTACTCAAATACGGTTCAAATAGAGAAAAAGAACAAGGTGTTGCTTGCCTCTATTCCCTTTGATCTTCTTTGTTTTAGTAAAGTCTCCCTTCTATTTCCTTTTCTCAACAAACTAGAAGAACTAAGAGTAGAGAGTGATTTTTGTTTTGTTTCTTGATAAGAATTCTCTTTGAGAGAATGAGATCATATATGCCTAGGGGCATTTTGGTAACCTTGTCCTCTAGCCTAGTCCCAAGGCTTATTGTATGTATGACAAGTGTCCAATTAGAGTGACACCTCTCACTCTCATTTTGACAACTCATCTAAAAGTGTGCCTTTAAAAATTTAGTTAAGTTAGGAGGTGTATACAGAGAAATCTTGGTTTCTAATAATTTATTATTTAATAATCATAGAAATTTGGAGCGTTACATATAGGGTAACTAAATGGAAGAACTTGAACACATATTTTGAGAGGTATATCTTTCAAGGTTGCGCAGCCGAATTTTAGAGACCTACTATGGAGGTTCCGGGTGATTACTGGATCACCGTCATGACATGTTATAGGGCTTCGGATCCGAAGCATATGTTGTCCATCATTCTTGACTATCTAACAGTATGTCCTAGGACAGTATCAGGAGTTATGGGGTCGTGGTCCCGAGCATGTACGGGATCCTCTTAAAATATGTGATTTTTCCTCCTAATAATTCCAAACTAATTCATATTAGACATCAATAAAACATAAGAAGTTTTATATACATGTTTTTTTTCAACATTTATATATTTGCTATCATATTTATCAGAACATGCATATGCTACATGTTGACCACTAATATATTCAAGACAAGTATATTAAATCTATAAATCAATCTGTTAGGCATTTTTTATTATCACGTCATATATTTTCTATATCATTTATTTCATTCATATGTGTACATATATAGATCACACATAGCGTGCCTGTGTGTTATTATTCCTCCTTTTTTGTAGCACTTACTAGGTCGTTCTAACGACCCTAGTTTGTTACGCGTAGATACTGATTTGCATGTGAACGAGAAGGAAGACCCACCACAGTTAGAACCATATTTCAAGAAATTAACAGATTCTCAATAAGTGTATTTGCTGCTTGAGGGACTCGATAGAGATTCTTATAGTTTGTTTTCTGTTTCTTTTATAAACATCATTGTTCATCTTTTTTTTTTGTTTACTTAAACCTTTTAATGATGTAATAAAGATCGTTTGGCTCTCCTATAAACTTATTGATCCTTATTTATGGAAGAAACTTATTGTTTTAATTCCATATTGTTATCTTATGGTATGTGTGTATGTATTTATGGAGTTGCACATATGTATTCATGTGTTTTATCCTTGGAATATTCATTTATGATATATCGCCGAACGCTACCCGTATCGTGAGATGCAAGGCATTACAGTTGGTATCAAAGCTTAGGTTCGGCTTTGATCTCTATCTAAAATCTCTATTTAGAGTTACTGCCACATATGCACACATACATATACCTACTTATTTGGCCTCTATCATATCTATTGATTTCAAAAAAAAAATTATTTCATCCATCACTATTGATTCTTTACCACATCTTATACTACTTGTGATTTAGTTCTCTAAAAATTAACCTTTAATTTTATCCTATCGTTTGATATCAGAGTGCGCAGCGAAAACTATGGATCCTTATATGTATAATATCTTACGTAATCAATATCCATATGGTCGTTTCACTTTAGCTTAAATTTTGAGGACGAAATTTTCTTTTAAGGTGGGTAGATTGTAACACTCCATTTTTCCATATAATATTTTTGTGTTTATTTATTTTTAAATACATTATCATAAATATTAAAATGATTATTTATATAATATCATTTAACAATATTATATTTTATCTACCTTTTGATTTGAGTTTATCTAACAACTTGTTAGTTTGATCATAATAAATCTGACTGAATCTGGATTGGATTAGGAAGATTTATCATATATCTAAACTTATCATAAACTAACCTAAATTTGTAAATATTTATAAAAAATAAAAACAAGAAACGGGAACTAAAAACACATTTTTCTCTTCTGCCACAGGACAAAAAAGAACGAAAGAAAAAAAGTGAAGAAAAAAAAGAAGAGAAGAAAAGAAAGAGAGAGAGAGAGAGAGAGAGAGAGAGAGAGAGAGAGAGAGAGAAGAAAAGGGAAAGAAAAAAAAGAGAAAAGGATAATCCAATCCGAACCATTAACGGTCAATTTGCAAAGGGAACTTTTTTGAGGCAAGTGCTTTCCTACTTATTTTATAAATCTTCTATATTATTTCTTTATCACAAACTTAACATCATTATTATTATTATTATTATTATTATTATTATTATTATTTAAAATAAATGTGTTGATGCAATTGCTCTTTTATTTTCCTCCTTCTTTGTTACTTTCCTTTGATCCAAATTGTAGTTTATTTAAATAAAGACAAGTTTAGTTCCTTTACTTTTCTCTATTATTTTATTTGCATTGGAAATTGAAAAAGAAAAAAAAATTAAAAAAAATTAAAAGAACAGCAACCTCCTTTTCTTGTGTTGTAACACAGGGATAGAGGAAGGTCTAAATATTTAATTAATAAAATAAGAGAACATTATTTATTTATTTTTATTTTAGTTTATTTTAAATATATATATGCTATTTTGTTTAGTAAACAACATAACAATCTTACCTTGTTTCCCATATTACACACATGGTTACAAGTATATTTCTTATATGTAATTTCTTAGTTTGTACTTAGATTATGTGATAGTTTAATGAATCAATTCTTATTTAGCGTCATTAGGGCACATGGGACTTTTGCATGGGAGTTTTGCTGATTGATTGTGGGAATGGAAACATGATCATATCAGATATATTTTAAAATAATATAACAATTTAAAATAGAGGAAGTTAAAAAATAATAATAATTTCCTTTCTCTATGCTGCAACAGCACAAAGAAAGGGCGAACGAAAAACAAAACAACAAAATAAAAGTTTAAATAAAGTACCATAAAAATATTTTTGGAATGTTGAACATACGTAATTTCTTCTTTAAGATATATAAGAATACATGTACGAAGAGTTGTTTATTAAATTTTCTTAGAGTGTATTTATATTTTTATAATGAGTAATCCAAAAAAAAATAATTCAGTTACATCATTAGGAGAATTAATCTCAAATTCTTCTACCGTCCTACAACCTTAAATCCTGTACCAATTAATTTTACTTTATTTTATTGACCCTTACATTAAAGTAATTGTAAACCTTACATTCAAGACGAATCATACTCTTCTTGACATCTCTCATTAGAATCATATGCATAGTTTTAGAGTTCTCCAATAATTTCTGTTTCACTTATTAATATTAATTATTCATTAGGTCACTAAATCAAAATTATATTTTATATAAATCCTCAACCACCAGATATGACACATGATTCATCTGCAACTTATACTAAAATAATCCTATATGTTTATTGCACTATAAGGAGAGATTATTAAGGGTAAGGTTTTGTAAGATAATTATATTCTCTTTTTTTTTCTTTTCCCATCGGACCTGTGACTCCCCATAAGATTGGGTTCTACTAAGGACAACTAATAATAAGCTTATGGTAAATTTTATGAGATACTTTGTTTCATAAAGAATCCTTGAACAAGATTTTCTTTTCCAGAAGCAATATCCTCGGTTTTATTGTTAATGTTGCTATCTTAAAAATACTTTACTTAAAATTTATTCATTTTAATGCAGATGAACTGATTTCTTTCCGGAAGAAATTCTTAGCATGTAAAGTAATGACTGATACAATTATTTATATAAAGCATCAAATTCTTTTTTACCTATTATGGACTTTTTGTTGGAATATTTCTTTGAAATAAGATTTTACCACACCACAATAAGCATTTATTTCATGGTAATTGATTAGTTAGCTAGTCAATGGCTATAATATACCAAATTTGATCTTTTATCACATTTCCTAAAAATAAAATCATAAAACAAAATAATGGGATATGGAGTAACTAAATGAAGGAACTTGAACATATATTTTGAGAGGTATATCTTTTAAGGCTGCACAGCCAAATTTTAGGAACCTACCATGGAGGTTTTGGGTAATTACTGGATCACTGTCATGATATGTTATAGCGCTTGGGGTCCGGAGCATATACTTATCTATCATTCTTGAGTACCTAGCGGTACGTCGTGAGGCAGTACCAAGAGTCATGGGGTCGTGGTCCCGGACATGTACGGAACTCTCTTGAAATATGTGATTTTTCCTCCTAATAGTTCCAAACTAATTCATATTAAACATCAATAAGACATAAGAAGTTTTATATGCATATTTATTTCATCTTCTCTATATTTGCTATCATATCTATCAGAACATACAGATGCTACATGTTGACTACTAATATATTCAAGACAAGTATATTAAATCCATAAATCAATCTATTATACATTTTTTATTATCATGTCATATATTTTCTATATCACTTATTTCATGCATATGTGTACATATATAAGTCACACATAGCATGCCTGTGTGTTATTATTACTCCTTTTTTGTAGCATTTATTAGATCATTCTAACGACCCTAGTTTGGCACGTCCAGATGCTGATTTATAGATGAACGAGGAGGAAGACCCACCACAGCTATAATCATATTTTAAGGAATTAGCAGATTCTCAATAAGTGTATTTGCTGCTTGAGAGACTCAATAGAGATTCTTGTAGTTTGTTTTCTGTTTCTTTTAGAAACTTCATTATTCATCTTTCTTTTGTTTATTTAAACCTTTTGATGATGTAATAAAGATCGTTTGGCTCTCCTATAAACTTATTGATCATTATTTATGGAAGAAATTTATTGCTTTAATTCCATGTTGTTATCTTATAGTATATATGTATTTGTGGCAGTTACACATATGTATTCATGTATTTTAGACTTTGTGTATTCATTTATGATACGTCGCCGGATGCTATCCGTATCGTGTAATGCAGGGCGTTACATCTAGGTAGTTGGTTAGTTGCTTTGGTTAGTCTTATTGATTTTTGAATGCCAACTAGAGATATTTATTTATTTATTAATAACAGGTTGATTCTCTATAATCATTAATTGTTTTATTTTGACTACTTGAATTTTCATGATCTTTGTCTTTAAAGTTTGAGTCTAAGCAATTTTTGACTTGTACAAATCTGGATCTCAAATTCTTTAGCTGAGTCTTACGATTTTGAGCTTGCAATATCTATCTTTTGGAAAAAAAAAAAAAATGTTCTTTATTTTTCCTTCGGAACCTGTTTATGTAATGACACTAAGCATTTATTTGTAAGTAAAAATAGATAAATAGGTACATTAATAAATAAATAATATTAATCAACTTATGACCTTTCTCTTTCACTTTTATGGCCTTATTGTGAGGTTTAAATTGGTTTTTTTTTATTATAAGTTAACGTATCATGTCCATTATTTGGACTAGAAATTGTATGTGTATTTAATAAATTTGGAAGTCCATAACTAAGTGGACAAAAATGTTAAGTGTACGTCACTCTTTGACTTTATCTCAATATATGTAAAATAGAATGTATATGCACTGATTAAGACCCAACGCAATTGGTACAACAGAAGATTAGATTATAGACAGAAGGTTCGAGTTATGGAAAGTTCAAGTTTATGACCAATCTTCTCTCAAAATAATCAAAGAAAATATAGTACTTTGAAAATATATTTACAACGTCCAAGTCCTTCATTCTCGTCTAATTTTTATTTTTATTTTTTTTTTTTTTATTTTTTTTTTTTTTTTTTGTGTTCCATGATGAGCTTCCTTTGACTTAGTTCAAATTATGCCAGTGGTACTCTTGCAATTTGTAAGAGGAGCATTTGAGAGTGAAAACCGAAAAAATCAAACGAAAAATAGACGGAAAAACCCAAAAAAAAAAAAAAAAAAAAAAACTATTTAACAGCAACCTAGTACTCCGCTATGAACCCGACGATAACAATGCAAGCAAGCTACCTGACCACCTCTGACAAAATAATCGTAACACAATATTCCTCCAATCTATCTCCTAAATCACACCGTAAATTCTAGCCCCTAAAAAATCCAATCGAGAAATGTGACCACCCTAACACCTGAAATCCGGGAAATTCTATTTACACACTGCAATTTACTTTTGACGCTCTGAGTGCTCTTTACACCAAACTTCCATTTTGAAATATTACCAATTTATTCTATGCATCCAAAGTTTTTTCCAACTTTAACCCTCCTCTATCTCTTTATATCGTCCGATCCCAAATTTTTCCAGTCGGATATTAATTCTCAAGCTAAAAATATGTTGGTCAGGTCTTAATATCCAATCAAACAATCACTTGGTCGGGTATTAAAACTCGACCAGTCGCTTAGTCGGGTATTAAAATTCGACCAGCAGTCGACGTCTCCCTCACAAAAAAATCATAAGTAATAATAAATTGCAAACAAATACACATAAAAAACTAAGAATAAATTTAAGTTGTACCTTAGATTTGTCCTCCGACACCAATTGCATGTTGAAAATTTTCATTTGAATAAAAAAAACTCAAACTAAAACTTCAAACCCTAATTTTACTTGGTAAAGTGAATTCGAAAATTTTCTTCAGATCTTTTCAGGAATATGAATTTAAAAAATTTAAGAGGTTAAGAAATCAAATCAATGGGTTTGTGGGAGATGTATTTTTTTTTAAAATTAAATTCCACTAAAAAATATTTTTAAAGGTTCTAGAGAAAAAACAGAGAAGAAAGACGATGAGTTGTAATTCTAAATTTTAAAAAATCTTAATTTGTGATTTAAAAGGGTAACTTAGTCGAAAAAATAAATGGTAAACTTCTAATTATTTACAAATTTTAAAGCCGTGCGTGAAATATAAATTTCCGTGTGCAAATAGAATTTCTCCTGAAATCCACCTTAAAAAGCAAAGATGAAATTTCCCAGAAGACCCTCAGTAACTACCCTAACTCAATACATGAATTTATTTTTTACACATATTCTTATATGCTTAAGTTTAGTAAATTTTTAATAAATATTTAAATTCATAACATATTTTTTTTTTATACTAAAGAACATAAATTATTAATATCTCACAATAGTCCAAGTCTCTTGAGCCAAACTTGAAATAATAATAATAATAATAATATAAGATGTAAGCCACTATTTGAACCAAATACAAATCACAATCACTAAGTCATCTTTCATTAGCAATAATAAAATATAACTTCTATTTTTAATTTTCAAATTTTTTCATCATTTAACTTCTAAAATCTCTCATTAGTCAAATATATTAATGAGAAATTTGACCCATTTGTCCAATATAAAAAACTAACATTAAAACCCTCCCGCCAACTACAATAGTCTACTATATTAATGAGCCCATTTGACTAATTTGAATCCAATTTAAAAAAACTTGTCATTAAAACCAATAGTCAACTACAATTATGACATTTTGATAAATTTCAAAGTATATTTAAAATTCTTCTAAAATTATCTAATGTATGACCTAATTGACCTCTTTCAAAGCCCTCTTTAATTTCATTAATCTCTCCATTCAATCAAACTTTCTAACTCCTGCATAAACCCTACATTCATCTTCTTTTTATTCTTCAAACCAAACTCTCTTCTCTCCTTTTTTTACTGCTTGTTGGAGTGTCGTCGACCATCGGAATGTCGTCGACTGCCAGATTGCCACCGACTACTAGAGGAGCCAAATTGCAAGCCGCTTTTGCTACCCAAATATGCATCACGCTTAAGCCATCTCACCAACAATTATCCTTGCTGGAGCCTCTTTTCCCTTTTACCTTTGAATCTGTTAAGTGGTAGGATCCATCTCTCATTTATAATAAACCTACATTTTACTAAATTTAGGTTGATAACTCCTAATAATAACCTAATTTAAAATATTTATTTATCTTGTAGACCCAATAAGATAGCCTTTATATTAATTTATTAGTTTCAAACTAGTAGTCTTTCATAACTAAAATGGACTTTATATATGCCTTTAAAATTGAAGAAAATTTATTAACCTCACAAAAAATACTTAACTATCTCTTCAATTATTTTCCTTATGTAGATATTGATTTCAATAAAAAAAAAAACTAGAGCATTAATATATTTGACGAACGCACTTTCAAATTAAGGTGAGCTCCTTCTCGAACTCACTTTTTACATGCACTATTCATATTAAATATAAATAAGTTGTATTTCAATTTTATATAATTGTTTATGTACGGCATGATGTAGATTATTGTTTCCTTCGAATAATGTATGATTTTATTTCCAAAAGATTGTCACAATTTTGTTTTACATTCCTCATTTAGACATGTCTATATCCTTAAGTGTTAAATAAATATATATATATAATTTAATAGTCTCATAATCTTTATTAAAATGAAACATAGGTTATAAATTGACTAATCAATAATAAAAAATAATTGTAAAACTCTAATTGATGGTGATGATGATTGTAATGTTATATAGTAACGTGTCTAAAAAAAAGTTCTAAAGAAAATGGTTATTTAATTAAGGAACGTGTTTGCATAGAAAATCTCTCACTTCCTTACTTTTGTTTGGTCGTGTGTTAATGTGAAATATCTACAATAAGCGTACAATGTCGGTGTAATACTGTACAGGTCGTTCCCACAGAGATCTAAGGTATTTTGCTATTCTCACTAATTCTTTAGTTCTAGCGGATTAACTATGGGTTCTAAGTTGGATTTGAGTTATACTAATTAGCCTAGAATATAGAATCCTTTAGTTTCCAACCATGCATTACTTCTATTATCTTCTTACTATCGTAAGAATTGATCTTTTAGTTTTAATCTTTACTTAAAGTATTCTAAGCATGTGTTATCAAGTGGTATGCAAGCATAACACATAAAAAATATAACTTTTCATAAAAATAAATTAAATCATTAGTTAATTTTATGACAAAGATAAAAAGTAACAACTCTAAATCCTAACTAAGTATAGGCTATTAAGAAATCTAATTCAAGTATAACCTATCAAAGTATTAATCTACGAGTTGTTATATTTTAATCTTTTCATTGAAAAATCTTATCATTATTATTTTATTTAGGAAGACAACCTTAGAGAGCAACTATATGATACATTCCTAGTTTCATCTACATTTTAGAGCTAAACTAAATTAGTTACTCATAATCCTAATTAAAAAGATCATACTTCTCCTAGAAAGTAATTAAAGTTTTACACTAGAAAGCAAGATAAATCTATCTAGAAAGCAATTAGAAGAAGATTACCAAAGAAATAACGATGAACAGAAAAGTATACCTCTGGAGTAGGTCTGGCGACCGTCACCCCTTCAGCAAACCCTAATTTTATTCAATAAAATTAGAGTCGAAAATTACATCATATCCTAGATTATAAGGATACGGCCAATATATAGGTTTTGGAGAATCATACCTTAACATGAGTACAAGTGAGAAACTACAAAATTATGTCGAAACCCCGTAGAAAAATCACCCAGAGCGGGCCCTAGGGAGCCGCCAATTGGCAGCTAATGCAACCAAATAGCAGCAAAAATAGCTCTTCTTGGCTTCAATTTTCTTCTGCATGAATCTTTTGTTCTTTTCCTTTGATTGAATTGACTGAATTGATCTTTAACTCTCTGCAGCATCATTGTCTTGTAACTTTACTCACTTTTAACTCTTTTCTGTTCTTGGTTTCCTAATCCGGCCATGAGTTTATGTCATCTCTTTATAGGATAAGATTTACCTAAAAACACACTAAAAATACCCGAGTAGAATTATTTATATACAAAAATAGATAATATAGAGGTAATAAATATGCTATATATGACACTCATCACACCCCCACACCTATATTTTGCTAGTTCTAGAGAAAAACGTAAACCTAAAAAGAAAAAAAATTTCTAACTCACTTTAGCAGGAATCGCGTTTGCACCTAGCACGTGCAATAAGCCTTAAACCCCTAGATTACACTAGTGGACGAGTCGTGTCTCATGAGAGTTTGCAGTGAATATACCCACAAAATTCATGAAGAAAATAGATTAAGGAATAAATAAAAGAAAAATAAGGATAACCAAAAATCAAAAAAAATAAAAAATTTATACAAAAGTAAGAAAAAATCTTTTTTTAATGATATTTTCTCCAATTAATCTCACCAATATACAAACTCAAAAATGCATTTAGATTATCAATTTTCAAGTCAAGCGTTATATCAGATACACTTATCATTTTAATCAAAAAATTTAAGTTCTATCTTTCAATACTCAGTAATAGATAATTCATTGGCTCCTATATATCTACGCGCACGTATGATAGTCTACTTCGGTCTTAGACTCCAACTCTAACTCGTGATTCATTTTCTCTCTCATAACAAATTTCTTTTAAGAATATTTCACATTTTATGTGAATATTCACGCTTACTTAGGTGCAAAGTACCCAATTACTCGGATCATACTCTTTTTTTCTCTCTCTAAGGCTATTGCCTTAATACCAGGCTCATCCATTTTTTTCTCTCTGAGACTATTATCTTAATACCAGGCTCACCCCTTTTTTCTTCTCTCTTTTTTTTTATTTCTGAGACTATTGCCTTAATAAAAGGTTCACCCCTTTTTTTCTTTTCTTTTTTTTGTTTAGATAGAGAAGACTACTCAATCATTATCATTTTGATCCTTAACCTAATAAACCATTGTGAAATAAAAAATAGATGTATACTTACCTCAAAATTACTATTAGCGGTATTTATTTTTTAGATTTTAATATTTCTCATAAAATTCTGAGTGTATCATCCAATCTACTCTCCTATCAAATTTTAAATCTAAATTTATTCTTTTATTTGTAATTAGGTTGATCTATTAATAAAAATATATAATAAATATTTTTTTACTTTTGTTTTTTTTTTTAGTTAGCTACCCTAAAAACTACCCGAAGTATAAAATAAAGAAACCCAAAAATTTAAAAATAAAATAAAAATTTAAAAAAAAACTAAAAATTCTAGAAAAATACGAAAAAAATACCCTAACTCACTACTCCACACCTAAACTTGTGTATGCCCTCATATACTAACAAAAGGTGGTAAAATAAATATAAAAACTATTGTCCAAGTACTATACAAATAATGAGAGTCGTAAAAAGTTACGATCTCAATATCGTCACCCTATGAACGCATGGAAAGTAATTATGACCTCTCAATCGCTTCACACTTTCATAGTCTGTACGTTTTAAACGTGAAGTGGGTGTATTATTATATCTCATCATCCTCCTATAAGTCACAAAATTATCTGCCTATATCTTCTGCCGCCCTCGTTTCTTCTTTATCCATATGTAAGCATTAATAATTGGGTTAAATAATTTTTCATTATAAATCGGCCAATCATCGTTAGTAACAAGTACACATGTAGAAATATCGTGAGGTGAGAAGAGTGCAATATGATCAAGTAAATGTAGTGGTGGCCCTTCTAATTCACGAAATAATGTGAGCTCCTCTACAAACAAATGCTCAAAAGTTTGCTCATAAATCAATGGCACACTTGCATAAGTATCATCATATATAAAATCAGTATGTGCCAATTCATCAATAATATGAGTTCATCTTCGAAAATTTGCTCAAATGAGAGTTCATCATCAGTGTAAGAGGTAGAATAAGAGTGCAAACAGTGAATCATGTTTACCTCAATGAGAGAGCTCTTCGTGTACACATCTATATTGAATATGTTCAATGCCACAGTCATATTCCCAAGTGATAGCTTCATAAGGCCACTCCTGCAATTAATTAATGCATTTGATGTTGCAAGAAATGGTCTACCCAAAATAAAAGAAATTTGATTCCGTGGATTGGAAATCGGCTCAGTTTCTAAAACAATGAAGTCTACAGGAAAAATGAACTCGCTGATCTTAATGAGCACATTTTCAACCATACCAAGTGGTCTCTTGATCGAACGATCAGTTAGCTGTAATGTAACCTTTGTAGGTTGAAGTTTTCCTAACCCCAACTGCTGATAAATAGTGTGAGGAAGAAAGTTGACACTTGCCCCTAAATCAAGCAATGCTCTGTCAAATGTTATATTCCCAATGGTGCATGAGATAGTGGGAGAATCTGGATCTTTGTATTTGACAGGTAAGAAGTTAGAGAGAATATGTGATATATTTGCAGGAAAAAAACTTTCTCAAGAATGTTTCTTGCTCATTTCTTAGTACACAAATTCTTGAGAAACTTGGCATAAGTAGGAACATATTGTATAATATCAAGGAGTGGAATATTAACCTTCACCTGCTGAAATGTTTCAAGAATCTTCTTTACTTGCAGTGAAGACTTTTTAAGCCGATTGGGATATGGTGCTTTGGCTTAGGAACAGGTTCTTCCAAATGAGTGTGATGGTAATGGAGGTGATGGAGATAGATGTAGAGAAAGAGATAGAAAAGGTGTAGCCTGCGAAATAGTAGGAGTGAGATCAGGGGGCATGGCTACATTATTGTCCACTTGCTTGTCAGATCTGAGCGTGTGAATGGTATTACATTGGTGAACATGGAATGAAACAGACGAGATGAGTTAGAGTTGGGGATCATTATTATTTGACACGGAAAGGTATCCGGCCCCCCTTCACTCAGTTATGTGCTAACTATCCAATCTGCTGCTCTATATTCTTGATCGACTTAGAACTTATAAGAAGTTGTTGGTCGGTCCGTTATATAAAATCAGTAGACACTTTCATTAAATTTTACATTTGTATATCTAAATTGGACGTCGTCTTGAAAGGTTCTCTATATTCCTTTCAAATGTCGTTAGCCGTCTATCATAATAATTGTTAGACCCCTGCTATGAATATGATTGATTATGTGCAGGTGGTCTATTCTGGTTGTTCTCTTGATTTGAAGCATTTGACTGTTGATAAGCACCCACATTTAGTCTTGGGAACTGACCATTGGCTGGAGATTGTATGTTAGGGTTCGGGGATCCCTGATATTTTCCTTAACCCCATGAGAGATTTGGGTGATTCCTCCAGCCAGGATTGTATGTAAGAGCATAAGGATTGTTCATGGGTCGTTGATACAAGGCATTAGCCTGCTCAAGTGTCGAACCCATGGGATTCACTAACAGTGGACACTTCTCTATAACATAATTTGGAGTTCCGCAATTAAATCATGCGAGACCTTATATTTGATTTACTTGACCCACTAGTGGAGCACTAGGAGTCTCCAACGCCTCAATTCTCCGCATAAGGGCTGCAATCTTAGCTTCGATAGCTATGGAACTTTTGACGCTATGGATCCCACTCTTATGCGCAGAAATTAATGTACTGAATTTCTCAGTGGGACTCTCCCACTGTATAGTTTTCCATGATAGGTCCTCAAAAAAGTCTCATACTTCATCCTCATTCTTTCTCATGAACTCCCCCTGATACATGGACTCAAAAAGAATTTTGGATGTGTAATCGAGTCCTTCGTACACGATTTGACACAACTGCCACTTTTCTATCGCATGGTGGAGACACTGAGTTAATAGATATTTAAACCATTCTAAGTATTTTCAGAATGGTTCTCCCAGTACTTGACGAAATTGATTAATTTGATTTCGAATTTTTATTGTTTTGTGCGTGGGATAATACTTCTTAAGAAAAACCATGATGAATTCATCCCAAGTAGTGATTGAATCAGTAGGCATACTGTACAACCACTTTTTGGCATTATCTTTGAGAGTGAATGGGATGAAACGGAGTCTAATTGTGTCCTCTGATAAGTGCTGCAGTTCAATCATTACGCACACTTCCTAAAATTCACTGATAAAGATATATGCATCCTCAGAATCAGAACCAGTAAATTTAGGAAGTATGCTGATGTACTACGCTTTCAATTCATAGTGATTACCCACTGCGTGTGGAAGTTTTATGCAAGATGGTAGTGATGTGCGCAACGGATAATATCGATCCTAAAGGATCAAGATTAGTTGGTCCATCTTATCTCTTATGAACAAATATGATCTCATTAATCGACCAAATTGATCACGGATCCAATGTGGAATGAACCAACAACCGTGAGTGGATGCGTGAATTTTCTAATCTAATGCAAGAAGCGGGGTGTGGTGATGACAAAATAGTGGAAGAGATATGATCAAACAAAAGATGTGATTCCTACTCTTTCTATTTCTTTTAATTTTTTTACAAAATCAGAGAACCAAAACACAGAACTCGAGAAAAAATGGGAACAGGAATCACCTGAGCTACCGCTATTTGGCAATTCTTGCTGCCAATTAGCGGCAGAACCAAAGAGATTGTCTCTCTGGTTTCTGCTACGCAGCTCTGAAGCTCCACTGATCTCTTTTGTCTTCTTGTATCTGCACTTTTTGGTCCCTGCATACTCAGCACATACTGTTAACTCGTAAAATATTAGAAACAGTAAGAAAATGCCATCAATTCTCGGCAACAGCGCCAAAAACTTAATGTGAAATATCTACTGCAAGCACATAATGTCGGTATAGCGCTGTATAGGTCGTTCCCACAGGGATCTAACGTGTTTTACTATTCTCACTAATTCTTTAGTCCTAGTAGATTAACTACGGGTTCTAAGTTAAATTTGAGTTACACTAATTAGCCTAGAGTATAGAATTCACTAGTTTCCAATCATGTATTACTTCTATTATCTTCTTCCTATCATAAAAATTGATCTTTTAGTTTGAATCTTTACTTAAAATGTTCTAAGCATGTGTTATCAAATGGTGTGCAAGTATAACGCATCAAAGATACAATTTTTTATAAAAATAAACTAAATCATTAGATAACTATTGACAAAGATGAAGAGTAACAACCTCAAATGCTAACTAAGTATAGGCTATCAATAAATTTAATTCAAATATACCTATCAAAGTATTAATCTACGAGTTGTTATGTTTTAATCTTTTCATTGAAAAATCTTATCTTTATTAATTTATTTAGGAAGAAAATATTAGAGAGTAACTATATGGTGGGTTCCTAGTTTCATTTACATTCTAGAGCTAAACCAAATTAGCTACTCATAGTCCTAATTAAAAAGATCATATTTTTCCTAGAAAGCGATTAAAATTTTACACTAGAAACCAAGATAAATCTATTTAGAAAGCAATTAGAAGAAAATTACCTAAGAAACAATGATGAACAGAAAAGGGTACCTTTGGAATCAGTATGGTGGCTGTCACCCCTTCAACAAACCCTAATTTTATTCAATAAAACTCGAGTACAAAATTACATCATATTCCAGATTACAAGGATACGACCAATATATAGGTTTTGAAGAATCAAATCCTAATCTGAGTACAAGTGAGAAACTACAAAATTACATCGAAATTTTCATAGAAAAATCACTCAGAGTGGGCCCTGGGGAGCTGCCAATTGGCGGCTAATGCCACCAAATAGCGGGAAAAATAGCTCTTCTGGGCTTCAACTTTCTTCTGCATAAATTTTTTATTATTTTCCTTTGATTGGATTGATTGTATTGATCTTTGACTCTCTGCAGTATCATTGTCTTGTAACTTTGCTCACAACTCTTTTCTGGACTTGATTTCCTAATCCGGCTCTAAATTTATACTATCTCTTTGTAGGAATAGGTTTACCAAAAAACATACTAAAAATACCCAAATAACATTATTTATATACAAAAATAGATAATATGGAGGCTATAAATATGCATTATATGGCACTCATCATGTGTCATTAGGATATGCAGTTAGAAATCCCTAAATTAGTGGATGAAATTTTGGTAACATATTACAATTAAAAATATTTCTCTAAAAATACTGAATTATAATGAACTTGAACTACAACTAAACTCGAACTGAATCATGATAAGATATTGAATGGAAATATATTGTATGAAGATATGATCTCACAACTATAAATAAAATTGGGTTGAGGGAGATACTTATTGATTTGAAAATTGTGTTTCGTCTATACTGTTAAGTTGTACAACTGATTTTCGTGCACATCATGGGTGCATGGTGATTTGTTGGATCATATCTGAAAATTACTGTTTGTCGTTGTGCAGGTATGGGTTAGCTCCGAATAATCCTTATGACTATTTTTTCAGATTTGTATGGAAAACAATTGAAATATGGATATAGCATCAGTTAGTTTCTACAGTAATCATTGATACTTAAGTTAAAAAAAAATTGACATATAGGTTAGAGCTTAATTTTGATTAGAATAACCATTATCAGGCACCTAATTAATAAACCAATTCAGATTCTATACTTACATTCATATACACTTTGTCACACATATTATTCATGCATATTTATTTCAATTGCTCTTACTCTAATCTTTTTATACTAGTATAATTTTATTTGGTCATGTTCTGACGATCTGTGTGCGCTTGTCCAGATTTTGAGATGGAACAATACATCGGGCTTATGACGACCACGAGTACTTTCTGAGGATAATTGAAGACTTCTAGATATTTATTTCTTTTAGTCTCCCTTTTATGAATAATTTTGTAATAAAACGTACTTTCGTTGTCCTAATGTAACAACTTCTACAATATAATAAAGGAGTTTTTTCTTATTACATTTATTTGTATTTACTATTCTGTGGTTGTGATAATTGTGACTGATATATTACTAGGCTTAACATATTTGTTTTGAGTATCTTGCCAATATCTGTTTAACATGCTGCATACCATATTTTGGGAGCAGGGCGTGACAGATATTTTAATGCTATCAGAGCAGCTGGGCTATCGATGAGTTAGTCCAGCCAAGTTGAGCTAAATTATTTCTAGATTTAGGCTAGAAATCACAGTTATGAACATATAAGTAATAAGTAACAATTCCATTGGTTGTCCTTTTCTTAATTCCATTCTTTAATCTTCTTCAACAAGATGTAGCGACGCAAGGGAAATGGATCGACTTCGAAATCCTCCGAAATTGATATTATGGACATAATGGAGATGTTTTTCTATATGATGGAGGCCCAACAACAACAGAATGAGACATTGTGTGCTAGAATGATTGAGGTAATACAACAAGCCAATGCTCTTCGTCCACAGTAAGTTGGGAACATCTCAGATTTTTGGCACCTTCATCCCACGACTTCCTAGAAGTTGAACAATGGCTAATTGAGATGGAAAACCTACTAAAGGCTGCCCGAGTTCCAGATATAGACATAGTGAACTTTATCAAAATTCAGTTGATGGAAGTTGCCAGAACATGGTGGCAAATTGAAGGAGATAGGTTGGAGCAACCAATTAATTGGGAAAATTTTACTAAAATCTTCTATAAATGGTTCTTTCCAAAGATAGCTTTGAGGGAGTTGGAACAACAATTTATCAATCTCAAGTAAAGAGAAAGAACTGTTGATAAGTATGCGGCAGAATTCCTTCACCTAAGTTGCTTTGCTCCCTACATGGTTGTCGATAAAGAGGATCGTGCCCATCGCTTCCAGCAAGGACTCAGGCTGGACCTTCAAATTTTCTTGGTAACTTTGTAGTTTACTACATATGCCCAAGTCATTTATGCTGCTAGAGATGTGAAACAAGTAATGCATAAGGAGATAAAGGCATCTACTACGGGATCAAAGAGGCCATTCAACAAGGTCTCTGGAGGATCGACTTCCAAGACAGCCCCTACAGAGAAACCACCATTTGTGGTTCTTTCCCAAAAGACCTTTTGCAACTACTGCCAGAGGCCATGTCACCTCAAGAAAGATTGTAGGGCTGCAAATGGTTTGTGCCTAGCTTCAACAGAGCATCAACTGACAAACTATCCAAAGAATAGAACAAATGGAGAAGCACCTTGTACCTTTATTCCTTAACAACAAAAGAATCTGGGTAATAACCAAGGAAGGCCACCTCTCGTCTCTAAAAATAAGATATTTCAGCAAGTTAAGATGAACAAAAAGTAAGGGCAAGTTTTTAATCAGACTAAGAAACGGGATGATAACTCTACTGAAGTGGAGTCAGGTACTATTTTAGTACATCAAAAACCAGTGTTCACATTGTTTGATTATGGAGCATCACACTAATTCATATCATCTACTTTTATTTCTTGTCATAATATTTCATTTGATATATTAAACTCTAGTTGGAATACTAATACGGGAAATGGGACTACATATCCAGTAGAATATGTAGGTTGTGTCCCGTATCTGTTAATAGAAGAGAATTTTATGCCAATTTCCTGATGATTAAGACTAGCAAGCTCAATGTAATTTTGGGAATGGTCTAGCTTAGCACCTTTCTGCGGTTATAGATTGCCGATAGAAGCTTGTCATGTTTCGGATTCCTAACCATCCAGAATCTGAATTCTTTGGAGGAAACAAGACTTTGGAACTAGCTAAATTTAGAACTAAATCTACTTGTAAAGTTTTAATGACGATGGATACAGAAGCAACACTCATTCCTGTGGTGTCAGAGTATATCGAAGTTTTTCCCAAAAAACTTCTTGGACTACCCCAGTTAGAGCAGTGGAATTCTTTATTGATGTACTTCCTGATACCACACCGATATCCAAAGCACCTTAATGAATGGGACTAACAGAGTTGGTCAAAGTGAAGAAACAACTACAAGAGCTTAAAGATAGTAGTTTCATTCAAAACAGTGCTTCACCTTAGGGAGCACCATATTGCTAGTCAGCTAGAAAGATGGAAGTAAGAGGCTATGCATTGATTACCGAAGTCTGAATTAAGTTAAGATCAAGAACAAATATCCTTTTCCTAGGATCAGTAGCTTGTTTGATCAAGTTGGAGGAGCTAAAGTTTTTTCCATATTGGATCTCCGATCAAGCTATCATAAGGTGAAGGTGAAGAAGGAAGATATATCTAAGACGGCTTTTCAAACTCGATGTGGTCATTACGAATTCCTAGTTATGTCATTTGGAGTGACGAATGCACCTGCAATATTTATGAACTTGATGAAATAAGTCTTTGCTTAATACCTGGATAAGTTTGGGGTGGTATTTATCCATGACATTCTAATTTACTCAAAGGATGAAGAACATGCTTCACATTTGGGCACTGTACTTAAGATCTTAAGGAAGGAGAGACTGTACGGAAAGCTGAGAAAGTATAAATTCTAACTGAGAAAATTACCTTTCCTTGGCCATGTCATCTCGGAAGATGGAGTCTCAGTTGACCATCAAAAGACCAAAGCAGTTAGAGATTGGCCTATCCAAAAGACTGTAACTAAAGTTAGAAGTTTTCTTTGACTAGCAGGATGTTATAAAAGGTTCATTCAGGACTTTTCTAAGATCGTAGGTCCTTAATAAAGCTAATGAGGAAGGATGAGAAGTTCTTTTGGTTAATAGAATATGATGCGGCTTTCAAAGAATTGAAGCACCGACTTACTACCTCACCAATCCTAACTATTCCAGATTGATCCGAAAGAACGGTTGTATATAGTGATGCATCCAGATTTGGCTTAGGATGTGTACTCGTGCAACATGGCCGAGTAATTGCTTGCAGTCTCGCCAATTGAGACAACACAAGAAGAACTATTCCACTCACGAGTTAGAACTTGCTGTAGTCATCTTTGCCTTAAATATTTGGAGATACTATTTACATAGCAATCGCACGGAGATTTTCATAGATCTCTAGAGCCTCAAATATTTGTTCACTCAGAAGGAGCTCAATATGAGACAAAGAAGATGGTTAGAACTAATGGCCGACTACGACTTTAATCTGCCATATCATTGCGGTAAGGTTAATGCAGTCCCTGATTCTTTGAGTAGGAAATCATTGGCAATGTTCCTTACTCAGCAGAAGAAGTTGATCAAAAAGATGAATAGACTTGACATAGAAGTGATCTTTCCCAACGAAAGGACAACTGATGGCATTACAAGTGCAACCACCTTTAATTGGATGATTAAGGAAGCCCAAAAAGACGACCTCAAGCTATAGAAGTTTCAAAGTGAAGTTGAAGCTGGATAGACGACAGACATGAACATTGATACTGACAGACCTCTTCAATTTGGAAATAGCTTTTGTATATCTAAAGGAGAAGTTCGTCAATAAGTACTTACTGGAGTACACAGTTGGACATATTCAGTACATCACGGAGGAATAAAGATGTATCAAGACTTGAAACAATATTTTTGGTAGCACAGAATGAAGAGGAAAATAGCTCGGTTCATGTCCAAATGCTTAGTATGCTAACAGGTGAAGGCGGAACATCAGATAATGCCAAGTCTACTACAACCGTTACCAATACCTAAGTGGAAATGGAAAAAGATAACTATAGACTTTGCGACAGCTCTGCCACAAAGCCCTAAGAGTAGTAATGCTATATGGGTTATCATATATCATCTCACAAAAGTTGTTCATTTCATCCCGTTTCATATTGGACAATATATCGAAGTCTTGGCAGAAACATACATGCCGGAGGTCATGAGACTTCATGGAGTCCCATATTGTATTGTTTTGGATCGGAATACAAGATTAAGAACACACTTTTGGAGAAAACCATAAAAAAGTTTATGAAGTAAGCTCAAATTTAGCACCCCCTACCACCCACAAACTGATGGTCAATCGGAGAGAACCATTCAGACTTTGGAAGATATGCTGAGAGCATGTATGCTCGACTTTGAAGGCTCGTGGGAGGACTATCTCCATCATATTGAATTATCTTATAATAACAGTTACCAAGCTAAGATGGCATCTTTCGAAGTGTTATATTGAAGAAAGTTTTGATCTCTCATCTATTGGGATGATATTAGCGAAAGAAAGTTACTGGTCCAAAGATGATCACTCAGAGAGTGGACAAAATTAATTTGGTAAGGAAACATTTAAAGGCAGCTCAAGATAGGTAAAAGAAGTGGGCAGATACTCATCGCCATTCTTAGAATTTCAAGTTGGGAAAGCATTATTTTTTAAGATCTCACCGTCCAAAGGTATCATCCAGTTCGGCACTCGAGGGAAACTAATTCCACGATTCATCACTCCCTTCAAAATCATAGAAAGAGTTAGAAAGGTCTCATACTGTTTCGTACTTCTATCATCCTAGGCAGGTGTGCATAAAGTATTCCACATTTTCCAACTAAAGCACTATGTTCAGGATGAACTACATGTACTGGACCTTTCAGAATTGGAGCTGAGACCAAATCTTTCTTATGAAGAGCAGCCGACAAAAATACTAGATCACAAAGAGAAGGTGCTAACGAACAGAATCATTCCTTTGGTTCTGGTCTCTTGGAACCATCGATCCAGTGGAGAAGCAACAAGGGACCGTGAAGACAACATTCGCAAGCAGTACCCATAGCTCTTTGACTAAGATTTAAGGTAACTATGTGATTTATTTAAATTTTGAGAATAAAATTTTTCTTTAAGGGGGTAGAATGTAACAATCCTAACCCAATAAATGAATTTATTTCTAACACCTATTCTTGTATACGTAAGTTGAGTAAATTTATAAAATAAATATTTAAATTCACAACATATTTTTTATACTAAAGCCCATAAACTATTAATATCTTATAAGAGCCAATACCCACTCCCATGACCTAAACTTGAAATAATAATAATAATAATAATAATAATAATAATAGTAATAATAATAATAATAATAATATCAATAATAATAATAATAATATATGTATGACATTATTTGAACCAAATACAAATCACATTCAATCACTAAGTCAACTTTCATTTAGTAGTAATGAAATATAACTTTCATTTTTAATTTTTAAATTATCTTCATCATTCAATTTTAAAAATCTCTCATTAGTCATATATATATTAATGAGTCATTTGACCCATTTGAATCTAAGTTAAATACCTAACATTAAAGCCCCGCAGCTAACTATAATAGTCTATTATATTAATGAGCCCATTTGACTAATTTGTATCTAATTTAAAAACTTGTCCTTAAAACCAATAGTCATCAACAATTATGACATTTTGATAAATTTCAAAATATGTCTAAAATCATTTTAAAATTATCCAATTTATGAGCCCAGTTGACCTTATTTCAAACTTTCCTTCAAAACCCTCTTTAATTTCATTAACATCTCGTTTCCGTCAAACCTTCTAACTCATGTATAAACTCTCCATTCATCTTAGTTATTTTTATTCTTCAAACTAAACTCTCTTCTCTCCTCTTTTATTATATGTTGGAGCACCGTCAATCGTCGGAGCATCGTCAACCGCCAGATTGCTATCGACTACCAAAGGAGCCAAGTTGCACGCCACCTTTACTACCCAAACACGCATCACGCCTAAATCTTCTCACCAACAATTATCTTTGTTGGAGCCTCTTTCGAAGTAAATCCTTCCTTTCTACCTTTGAATCCGTTAAGCGGTAGGATCCATCTCTCTATTTTTAATAAACATGTATCTTATTGGATCTAGGTTGACAACCCCTAATAATAACCTAATTAAAAACATCCATTTATCTTATACACCCAATAAGATAATTATTATATTTATTTATTTGTTTCAAACCTGTAATATTTCATAACTAAAATGCACTTTTTATATGTATTTAAAATTGAAGAAAATTTATGAACATCACAAAAAATACTTAACTATCTCTTTAATGATTTTCTTTATGTAGATATTGATTTCAATATAAAAAAAAAACTAGAGTATGCACTTTCAAATTAAAGTGAATTCCTTCTCGAACTTAATTTTTACATGCACTATTCCTATTAGATACAATTGTATGGTATGATTTAGATTATTATGTCCTTCGACAACACTGTGTAAATAATGTATAATTTATTTCTAAAAGATCGTCACACTTTTGTTTTACATTCCTGATTTAGACATGTATATATCATTAAGTGTTAATAAATATATAAAATTTACTAGTCTCATAATCTTTATTAAAGTGAGACTAGGTTATAAATTGATTAATCAATAATAAAAAAATAATATTAAATCGAAACGCTAATTGATGGTGATGATGATTGTAATGTTCTGTGGCAACGGTGTCTGAAAAAAGTTCTAAAAGAAAGTGGTTATTTTAATTAAAGAACATGCTTGCACAGAAAATCTCTCACTTTCTTACTTTTGCCTGGTCATGTGTCATTAGGATATGCAGTCAGAAATCCCTAAATTAGTGGAAGAAAGTTCGGTAACATGTTACAATTAAAAACATCTCTCTAAAAATCACTAAATTATAATGAATTTAAATTATACCTAAACTTGAACTAAATCATGGTAAGATATTGAATGGAAATATATTGTACGAAACTTGATATGATCTCGACAACCGTAAACAATATTGGGTTGGGAGAGAAATTTATTGATATGAAAACTGTGTTTTAGCTATATTGTTAATTTGTACAATTGAGTGTCACGCACACCATGAATGCATGGTGATTTGCTAGATCATATCCAAAAATTATTGTTTACCATTGTGCAGGTCCAGGTCAACTCCGAAAAATCTTTGTGACCATTTTTTCAGGTCTCTACGGAAGACAATCGAAAAATGAATATAGCAACAGTTAGTTTCTCCAGTAATCATTGACGCCTTAGATTAGAAATTTTGGCATATAGGTTATAGCTTAATTTTAATTAGAATAACCACTATCAAGCACTAATTAATAAACAAATTCATATTTTATACTTACATTTATATACACATATTTATTTCAGTTACTCTTACTTTTATCTTTTCATACTAGTATTATTTTTATTTGGTCGTGATCTGACGATCGATGTGTACATGCGTAGAGTTTGATATAGAACCAATGCATCGGTCTTACAACAACCACGGTTACTTTCTAGAGATAACTGAAGACTTATATATGATGATTTCTGTTAGTCTCCTTTTATGAATATTTTTGTAATAAAACAACCTTTTATGTAGGTTTGTACTTAGTTTGCCTTATTTCCGTCGTCTTATTGATGTAATAACTTCTACAATATAATAGAAGAGTTTTTTCTTATTACATTTACTTGTATTTAATGCTTTGTGGTTGTGATAATTATGATTGATATATTACTGGCATAATATATTCGTTTTGAGTATGTTGTCGATATCTGTTTAACATCTTGCATCCCATATTCTGGGAGTGGGGCTTAACATCCTCACGAACAAACCCCAGGCCCCACTAAATCCAATCGGGGCTAGTGAAGCTCAAGCCACACCAAAATGCAGGGCAAAAGCATCTTTCAAAGCAAAGCATCCAAGGGGAAATTCTAAATCCGCTCTACTTTTTTCTTAGTGAGCATTATGGGCTAACGTTAAAATAATTACAAATTTGCCATTTATTTTTTGGACTAAAATGGCCTTCACCCCTTTCTTAGTGAGCACCATATTTCTTTTTCTTCTCTAACCCATCAGATCCGTGCAACCAAATACAAAAAAAAAGAAAATTATGTTTGTAAACTCTAAATCTTTTTTGACTCAATGTAACAAAACCTGTGATTGATTAATTTAAATTTAGCATTAAGGAAGTTTTATTTTTAAAAAAAGAAACCCAGACGGTATTTTGTTTCCTGATTTTTGGGATGAAACAACGAGTCGGAGAGTGGTCTCCGATCTTTACCTTAATCGTCCATATTGGCATAACCGAATGACTCATTATCTGGTCGAAAATAAGATCCTGACTAGGGTTTTTTTTTGGATTTTGTTGGCGAGTCGCCGCAGTCAGGAAAGCCTACGAGCGGAGTGTCGGAGGAGTTTTGAGACGACTGCATGAACAGTGAGGGGAGAATCTTAATGAATTAGGGTCAATGGTTACTAAGAAAAGGGATTTGGAAAGGAAGCTTGGTGGTGCTCACTAAGAAAAATGCAGCTTTTTTAAAAGTTAGATGGTTCTCGCTAAGTAGATCCAGGGTTAAAATGAAAATGTTCGTGGTGCTGGCTAAGGAAAACGCGCTTTATTTGAAAATTTAAAGTGTGCTCACTAAGCCGATGGGCTAACTAAGCAAAAGTGTAGTGCCCATTTAGAATTTCCCGCATCCGAGACAAGAATTTTGCTCCCAAATTCACCCATAATACCCCCGGGAACTAACTAAGAGTCAAAAACCAGAAGATGTCCAAACAAATTCCAACAAAGAAAAAGAAAGGGCGGAAATGGCATTTCACAAAGAATGGCACCAGGGTAGAAAGGTTCCATTTGCACCATTTCTAAAGCAGAAAAGTAAAGCTATGTGAATAGATTGTATATGTAAATATGCATTGACTGATACCTAATGCAATTGGTAAAGCTTAGATTATGGCGAGAAAGTTCTGGTTATGGAAGGTCCAAGTTTATGAGCAAACGACAAGCTTTGTTCCAAATAAACAAATATATATATATATATATATATATATATATATATATATATATATATAAAACGGAAAATACACTGGCGGTGAAGGAAGTTTTCTTCACTGTCACTTAGATGACCCAATAAAATTAACACAGTGATGTCATTTAAGAGAATTTATTTATTTGTTATATTGAATGGCGCCTCGTGTTATAATTTTATTGGGCCACCTAAACGGCGGTGAAAGAACTCCCTTCACCGTCGGTATATTTCCCGTTTCTTCATATATATATATATATATATATATATATATATATATATATATATATATATATATATATATAATATTTTGAAAATATATTATTTGGACTAAGATGTATACTCAGTACTGAAGCCCCATCCACTTAGTTTCTCAAACCTTTTTATCCTATAAATTGGACACTCTTCATATCATTCCCATGCATAGACAGCTAACAATGCTATATATGTTAATACATTAATCATATCTAGTTAGTAGCAGTCCATGGAAAAAACGAAGTCCTCTACTAGATCCCTGCTACAACTCGGGTTTGAAGGAATAAATCCATTCTGGCTCAACCTCATCTACCTCATCTCTGTCTCCTTCCTCGGCTCTTTCCTCCTCCTCCTCCTGCCCATGAAGGACCCCTCAATCCTGAGGCCCGCCTTCTTGGACCTCTTCTTCATGTCGGTCTCCGCAGCAACAGTCTCCAGCACGGCCTCGCTTGAGATCGAATCCTTCTCAAACTCCCAGCTTATAGTCTTCACTCTCCTCATGCTCCTCGGGGGCGAGGTCTTCGTGTCCATGCTAGGCCTTGCCTTCCACAACCACAACTACCGCAATCACAGTTTGCCTGCTCAGCGAGAGCTGGAGCTGGGGACGCTTCCGATCAAACACCTGCAGAGCAGCGAACCAGGCATCGAATGAGAAACAGAATCATTGAAGCTGAGTTCATCGAAGCACTTGTTGTACGTGGTGTTGGGCTACCTTGTGCTCGTCAACATGGCCGGATCCCTGTTCATCTTGGCATACCTCAGCCTGTTCCCCGGCCCGATGGCTGTGCTCCAGGGCAGAGGCATCAGGGCCAAGACGTTCGCGGTTTTCACCGCCGTCTCCTCCTTCGCCAACTGCGGCTTCATCCCCACCAACGAGAACATGGCGGTGTTCAGAGCTTGTCCGGGGGTTCTGCTCGCCGTTGCTGCCCTGGTGCTGCTTGGGAACACCATCTACCCTGTAGGACTGCGGTGTGCAGTATGGGCGTTGTCCAGAGTTACCAAGAGAAGGGAATTCGACTTCATATTGAGCGGCGATGACAGGCGTTGGAGACTGGGGTACAGCCACCATTTGATGAGGAGGGAGGAGGTGGGGATGTTGGGGGTCACCGTTGGAGGGTTTGTTGTGGTGCAGGCTCTTATGCTTGGTTGCTTGCAGTGGAGGTCTGAGGGTTTGGACGGGATGAGCGGGTATCAGAAGGTGATCGGATCGCTGTTCATTGCTGTGAACTCGCGGCACGCCGGCGAGTCGATCGTGGACATCTCTGCTGTGTCTCCTGCTGTCATGTCTCTCTTCGTGGTCATGATCTGAGTGAGTTCATCTTCCCCTCTGGTTAATTTTATTTTTTAGTCACTATGGCAGGCCAAAGCACTCCACTTTCTAATAGCAAGATAAAAATACATGCCAACAAAATATAAGTTACAGATTCTAGTAACTAGGCAACAATGAAAGCACTATGCATCGACACTATAGCGTTTTCCTGTAGAAAAGTGACAACTCAGTGGGTATGAACTATCCCCCACCACAATAGAGAGATATAGCTTCTTAAATTATCAATATGCTAAGCTGTCTACTCGTGTTGGCCTCCTTATCGTACGTGCATATTAATCACACTTGGACCGATTCCATTAGTCTTGGGAACAGCATAGTGACGGATAATTCAAAATCATATGCCTGTACTGGGCGAACCCTTTCCCATTTGATAGTAAATATGTTTATAATTTGATATCAAAGTAAATAAAAGATAGGCACTCGTCAATAGTGTAGGAAACATTCCTAAATAACATATAGTTATTTCCAAACATTTTTAATGGTTAGTGTCACGTATTTGAACCTCACTCTCTCCTCTTGGAACTTCATCCCAGACCATATGCTGCTCGTATTGGTCAAGTTGACTTCTAAATTAGGTTTCAATTTGCATTTGGTCTAACCATACCTATAACATATTGGCAAGACAACATAAGATGATCCACTGATTCACTCTTTACACCATAAAGGACTCATCTGTTGGGCCTGCCAATTCTTTTTTGGAAATTATGTCATATTAGGATAACATACTTTGTGATAAACATAAATATATTGTAACTTTCAATGGGCACTTGACCCCATATAACCCTAATTCCAGTTTGTATCTCCCGTCATCAGGACGTCAATAAGTTGAACTCATGGAAAATTCTCTTAAAATATTTTATCACCAAAATTTGATAATCTCAATGTTATACGTCCAGAATACATCGTTCAATATATTATAGAGTAATTATTTTTATCTTCTACTATTTGAGTTTTTATTAAGAAGTAGGCCAATTGTAATTTGTTCAACCGTTAATAATCCTTCACCACCGCATCTTTATCAACAGTCAACCCATAGTAGAAATAGCAAATATAATGAGATTTACATAAACCATAAATCATGCTAGAATGAAATATTATAGCCCTTCCTTAATTCACACACTAGCTAAAAGACTTCTTTAATTAGGAGTATACTTTCAGAATCCTAAAGTATTGCATGAGTTGTAGGACTCTGCATTTTTGATACCTCTCCAGGGCCATACTTATCACAATGAGGATATTGCAATGCCACATATGGTCAAGAAATGATATTCCACAACCATTTTGTCATCAACACTATATTGAACTTGCAAATATCTAAAACCCCTATACCACTTTCATCCATAGACATGTAAACCTATCCCCAAAAGACTAAATAGTATTTTTCTTTTCTTATAAGATCCCCATAAAGGAAACAATTATTTATATCTCTCTGAACAATGAGGGAGAACAAACTTAACTCTAATACATGAGAGCACAATATTGAGGAGTGTGATACTCTCTCCCAAATATAAAAGTTTCTCTCTCCGTCCACCAATTCTCTAAATTATCAAAAAGGAGTGGCTATTCTTGCCTACTCAATTTGTCAGATTTTATTGGAATTCCTAAATATTTTAAGGAGAATAAATTTTTCTGAGAGATAAATATCTTGATAATGATTGAGAACATTAGATTTCTCTTTTTCACAAGGACTAGAGAAGTTTTATAAAAATTTATCCAAAGTCTAGATCAAGTCCCAAAGCAACATAGTATCCACTTGAGACTTACTGTTAATATAATATTGCAAGTTCTGAAGATACGAGTGTTGTTAGCATACTATAAGTTTATAAATATCGTAAAAGAGGATGTACCAACCCTTGTTACACTAGCACCCTCTACTTTCTTAATCAAGTAGTTCGGACCATCTACAACAAGCATAAAGGGCAAGATGAATAACAATTCTGTATTGTTGCTAACCCTTTCTATGTATGATCTTCATATCTCCCTATTTAAGAGGATGTAATTTTGCTGAATTTAATTAGTTCTTAATCCATGAAAACAATCAGATTCTGAATCCCCTTAATCTCAGGATTTCTAGTCGGCAATTCCAACTCATTATACAGTATGCTTTCTTAGCATCTAATTTCAGCAAATAGGGTCGTACATTTTCTTGCACTGGTAGATTACATTCTAACCACCACAACTCCTTCTAGAATATTCTTATAGTTTATGAAATCCGATTGGTAATTACCCACCAGCTAATTCAAAAACAGGGATCGTCGATTATCTAGGATCATAGGTGTTAGTTTGAAAGTAGTAATGAGTAGAGTGGTGGCTTTATGGTCTCCCTCTTATAGGAGTGTTACTTTTTGGAACAAGGATCATATGTGAGTATTTGATACTATCCAATCTAGTTGTGCCCCCTACAAACTCAAAAAGTAGATCTTGAAGCTCTTGCTTTAAACCTTTTCCTAAGAAATATAAACAAGAACATCATAAAGTTATTTAGATCAATAGTATCATGTCCTAGATCTCAGACCACATGCTTGAATTTTGTCTTCGTAAATTTTGCCTTTAGTCCTTGTATATCCACCTGATTTTTCTATGCCTAGGGTTAATCCCTAACTAATGTGAAATAATGCATACAAAATTGCCCTTTAAATTGTTTAGCATATGAGAACAAATTACACCATCTTGAATAAGGACATTATCTGATCACAAGGAATGAATCTAATTAATTTGTCTCTTTATATTTGCAGTCTTACTTAAATAGTTAGAATTAGCATCGCCTTCCTTTAGCAGTTATGCTCACTCGTTGCCGCAACATTTCTCTCTTATAAGAATCCATGGTTTCACTACGACAACATGTGAGTTTAGTGTTTGTGTTTTTTTATGTAGTTAGAGGTTCCTAAGCTTTTCCTTATTTTCCAGGTCATTTATGACCATTATGAGTTTCTTCTTGTCAATTTTAATGCTCCCGAAGTGTCGTTTCTCCACTTAAGAAGGACTCATAAGACCTCTAATTATGTTACAGAGTACAATGTGACATCAAATGCTAAGAAGTTTAGGAATAGTTTTCTATAATAAACTGTCCAACTTCCTTAGATTCTAACCAAAATTTCTGAATCTAAAAATTTGTTTCTTGTTTTTTGTCACCTTGTCGAATTGCAAATAGGTGAGCACATGGTCAGATTTGATCTTTGAACTAATAATGCTACTACACAACTGAATTTTCTAGTATAAGAATCAGAGATAAAAATCCTATCTAGTTTAGCCAAACAAGAATCCTCTCACATTAGACCAAGTGTATAACTGTCTAGTAAGGTTAAATCAATAAGTCTTAGTCAACAAATAAGATAGTTAAATTCCTCTCTGTCATGACTATTGTAGTCCCTTCTCTATATTCATCCATGAATCTTACAATATTGAAGACCTCTTATGACTCATGGAATGACCCAACAGACTTTGATATTCCGAATCTCCAACCTGGAGTCCAGCCTAGGCTTTCTATAATTAAGGCCATATATAGTCGTAACTAATTTTACCCAACCATTAGATTTACGTCTTACTTTAATCGTCCAGCAAAATTTCCCTTCAAAAAGGTTCAAATTATTAAACTTTTTATGATTCATTCTTATCAAAATTCTCTTAGATTTCAAACTATACCGACAAAATTTATACTAGCTATTAAATCCCTAAGGATCACATTGGATGGGTTGGCTA
>JAYEPQ010000003.1:33930435-34052935 GCA_036321105.1 Dracaena cambodiana | reverse complement strand
TTTTTCCTTCTCCCTACTGCCCTCTTTATCTTTCATTTAGTGTGGATTTGGAGATACCGATTACCTGATAGTGCAAAGGAGTAGGGAAACAGAAGAATAGCATGACTAGTTGACGGTGCCTACAGATAGGAGTCCTACCCTAATGATAAGAGGTAGGAAATGCAAAGTATCATCAACAACAACACTGGTGGCAGTTTTCTCCAGAATGTGGATGAATACAAGATGCTAGTCCTTAGGAAACTTACAGCATAAAAAAAAATTTCTTCATAACCTTGTTTTTTCAATTCTCAACTCTGATTTTGATGTAGTTCTGTGGAAGTTTCATTTTGTGCCGATCAAGTTGAAAGGTATATGAGTGTACAAACAAATATAAATTTATGTAGGGTTGTATAACCTAGTGGTATAAGCATATTATTAATTGTTTTGGACAGAACCAATGTTGCATATTTTAATTTCACTGTTAATTTCAAACTATATAGCCATTTATGAAGATTTAACCTCTTTTTTCCCCCAAAATATCACTTACATATATGCACCCGCATAGTACACATACTTCCACTGTCTCAATATCAAGATTTTAATAATATGATGTGACCAACAGCCATAACCATTTTTTCAGAAGATGCTCACGTCCATGTGCCAAGAATCTAACGTTTTCAGGCATAGATAACATGCCTGATTCTAAACTTAATATCTATGAGGAACCAGTTAGTATATTAGATGGGAAGATTTATTCATCCGTGGCGAAATATTTTATGTCCATAAGCAACATATTGTCCGAATTTTGGTTTAAAATTACAAATGAAGAAAGCATCCAAAACTATAGATGTACATCAATACAAACAATCTGATCCATATTTGATTCGGTATTTGTATTCTGTTAAATATGGATATCTGTATCAGATCCGTTCAAAATATGGTATAAATACGGTCCTGTCGTCTATATCTTAAGTTCTTATTGAACACAGACATGGCACAACAGGATCAGCTAGAAGGTACATATATCAAATTCTAATAAGGGCAAATAATGCAGAAATGTGCGTGCAATATGCTACTGATATAATTTTATTGCTTCACAATTAGAGCACCTATGCTACCTTGGTCCTCATGGAAAATGAGCAATCTTATTTCATGCTACTTGCATACTAATAAGGTAAAGTTCTAAGATGAAAGCCAAGCTAATAATTTCGATAGATGAAGCAAACTGTGAAAGTTTCTCTTTTCAGCAACAATGGAGAAGAAAAATAGGACTACCTGAGAGCTTGACATTTTTAGGTAACTTCCAATCGGTAGTCTTGCACTTTGAATTCCTTGGTCATTTGCTTTCTTCAGGGTTATTCCCTTCCATCGATTCCGATCAACTAAAGCACCAATAATATAAATTTTCATCGGATCAAACTCGTCAAGTACGGTTTCAGCATCAGCTGTTAGATAGACAAGATTATCTTTCTGATCTTGCAAAGCTTCAATATAGGATTTCTCCACCTTTTCAATGATCCACCTGTCAAATCCAGGAATCCTTTGTAATTGGGTTTCCATTTCTCCTCTGAATCCTGTCAACCAGAGATGAGCTGGTGAAGCACATCTTCCATTCACTGCATAGCAATACACAATCTGCAACTTCTATTAGTTACTGAATTCAATGTAGGTCATACTAGCAGAGTTTACACAGAATGCCATCAGAATAAAACCAAATATTATAGTTGTTTTTAAGTTTTTGCTGATCATATTGAAATCTGCCACCTAAACCGGAAGCATGTTATCTTATTGATATCATTTACCTGGCAAAACTAAGCGCGATGGGCATTGTCACCAGCAAACTGTTATAAGTAATCAAACTCAGTGGATCACAAGAAGACAAGCAAATGTTTAAGTGGCTGTAAGTTTCTTCTAATCAGTTCGAAGTCTTTCACTTAAACCAGCAGCAGGTTATCTTATTGATATCTGTTAACTGGCGAACCTAAGGTTCTACCAGGAAACTTTTATCACTGATTAAATTTAGTAGATCACAAGACCAGTAATATGAATTGTAACTCTGGCATCTCATTGAATATAAAATCAGCATTGAACAAAAAACAACAGTAAGTTGTTAAAATAGAATTGTGGAATCTATATAAATGATAGTAATTCAAACTAAGATCTTTGAACAAAACTTCAACATGGTTAGAAAAAATAATAAATCAAATTTCAACACAACCTTTAAAATTTAAGATCGGTGCTCAAAATGCATTGCATATAAAATATCTGGTTTAATAAGGGGCAGATATGTCATTTCTTTGGCAATCCCATATTATTTTGTTTTACACTTGCAAATCCATTCTAAATTTTGGTTAAGCAAAGTCAATTTATTTTAGACAAACAAAAGCTAACTGGGCTAATAGTTCAAGAACAGTAAATCTACTTCGTGGGCACACATGAGAATTGTCTTTGAACTAATGGATCACCTTCCAAATGCAATGACAGAAAATTAGCCAGGGTTGCCCATCTTCTTGCACTGGCAGTCCACTTCCTGACCCACAGGAACTCCTACAATTTTCCTATCGGTTATGAAACTCAATTGGTAATTGTGCACTAACTCCTTCAAAAACTGCAACAGCCCTTAGCTAGGATTTTGGAGACTACTTGAGAGTAGTTAAGGGATGGATCTATAGTCCCCCACTCTTGAAGGGATGTTAATTTTTGGAATAAGGACCATTTAAGAGTAATTGATGTTATCCAATCCAGCCATGTTCACCAAAAACTCAACAAATAGATCCATGAGAGCTTGCTTAGTCTCTTCCTAAAAGATGTAAAGAAAAACATTTGAAACTTATTCGGGTGCTCTATCCTATCCCAGATCGCACATTTGACTTCTTCCTCCGTGAATTCCACCTCTGGTCCTTGTACATCTACCTGCTTTTACCATGACTCAGGGTTCATCCCAAAACGATATTGGATAGTGCATCTGAAGATACTCTTAAAATGACCGAAGATAGGAGAACGAATTCAATGAAGAGTCAATCATGGTAATTTATTTCCTCATATTCTCAGTCTTGAAAATAGATAGTCCTTGTGCTGCTTTCCTTAGCCACTTACATTCACTCTCTGTCGCAACATGATTTTCACTCTCTTGCAAGTTGCAAGTATCCAAGATTTCATTGTGACAATATGCCAGTTTAGTTTTCTCATATTGTTAGAGGCTCCCAAACTATTCCTATTTTTCTAAGTCACTAATGACCTTCATGAGTTCCATCTTGCGGATTTTTAATGCTCTAAAAGTGTCATTTGTCCACTTAAGAAGGACTCATCTAAGTAGTTGGTACAATGAACCCCATGACATCTATTGCCAAGGTAGGTTGGAACCAATTTTGTCCAACTTTCCCAGATTCTAACAAAAACTTTTCGAATCTGAATTTCTTATTCCTTGTCATCTTATCAGATTGCAAACAGATGAGCAAATGGTCGAATATTTGTCTCTGAACCGATATTGCTACTGTGCAACTAACAATGCATCCCACAAATCAGAAATGAGGATCCATCTAGTTTGGCTAATCAAGGATCCTCCCTCATGTTAGACTAGGTGTATAACTTGTCCGAAAAGGAGAAGTTAACAAGTCCCATTCAACAATAAGATCTCTGAATGCCTCTTTATCGAGATTACTATAATCTCCTCTTTATGTTCATATGTGAATGTGACAATGTTGAAGTCTCCCCATGACCTATGAGATGGCCAAACGATCTTTGATATTCTGAATATTCGAGCTTACGCTCTGTATGGTCAGAATCAGTATATAGCCATGACCAATTGTATCCAACCATTGGAACTTATATCTAACTCTAACCGACGAGCAGAACTCTCCTTCTAAAGCGATCCAAGATATAAAAATTGTTATGATGATCCAAACCAATAAAATCTCCCTTAGAGCCAACTGGACTTCTTAACTGCACAAATAAAGTTTTGCTAGTTGTTGAATCTCTAAAGGTCACATCGGTTCGGTCGACTAACATGCACCTCAGTCTCTAATAACCTCTGCTACTACTATATGTTTGGCTTGGTCCTCTAAGTCTCAAACATTCCAAAATATACTAGAACACCAATTAAATATCTTCCCCACGATAGGGAAGGTTGTGTCTATCAGCCAATGCCCTCGGGTGTACCAACCGTAATGGAATTCCTAGAAGACTCTACTTCTCTAACTAATATTACTTTTCTGAACCTGAAACGTTTCTTTACCCAAGCCCTCATGCTGCATTACTTTTTCTTCGTTGCTACTTTGTGCTTAAGGACAAACAATATGAAAGAAGAAAGTATAGGCCAATTGACAACGAAACAAAACTAAAAGAAGTGACTAAGTAAAATCAATTATGTATTTCAATCGTCTACCTTCCTCATACTATTTTCAACAAGTAGATAACCAGCTTGAAATCAGTTTGTTAAATCTGCATCTAAAGCAGATTCTGGATTACCATTTAATAGTATTTGATATCTACATAAAACTTCATATTCAATTAACAGATCATTGTTCTTGATCGGGATTTATGCAAGTTGAACGACTGAATTTTACAATCACATTTTTGAATAAAATGTTATGTAGCTAATAGTATTGAGCTAAACAAGATATATCATAAAATTTTACAATATGACCAAACCCAAAATTAAACTTCTCAATCGCTAAATGCCTCATAGATAAAAATATGGTCTTTCCCTAAATTCTAGATGTCACATATTTAAAACTTCTAAGCAATGTTGAAAATAACGCGTTATGAAACTCGTTATATTGCGTTACGAAACCTAATGAAACCCCAGCACTAGGTAACAATATTGAAAATAACTCAGAGCACCGTAACTTTACGTTTTTTATATTAATTTACATTATATTACGTAACTTTATATTAAATTACGTTATATTACGATATTTTCAATTATTTTCTTAGTAATTTCTATATTGTTGTTGATTATTATTTTAATTATTCGCGAATTGTAGTAATTTTCTTAATTGATTAGTTGTTGCCTGGTGTGATTGTTTGTGGAATTGCTAACTTGCTAATTTGCGATTGTAATTCCTCTCTGGTTGCTGAAAAATCTTTCTTGTCGATTCTATTGAAATTTTTACAGAACTAAATTCAATAATTACAAATAAAATAAATTGAACATTACAATGATAATAACTGGAACTGAAATAAAAAAATTAAAATTTTATTTTTTTATTTAGATTATAACTGGAATTATGATTGCAGACTTAATATAATTTATGAAGATAAATATGACTATTGTAAAACTTAATATAAAATTAAAATAAATTATGTATTACAAAATGGTTTTATATTCTTTTTTATAAAAATTTAAATTTAATTTTCAAGCTACAAAAATTATTTTATATAGTTTTATATTTATTTTTATTAAATAAATAGATAATTGCATAACCTACGTTATGTGTTACGCTACATGCGACATAACCTAACAATGGCAAAATATTATGTTACTGTTATCGCTATTTTAAACATTGCTTCTAAGCATCAAGCCACGTAGATTTTCCTCAACTAAAAAAGAGTAAAACAAGTTATGTTTTTCCTTTCCACCAGTGACAATTTTCCTTTCCACCAGTGACAATTTAGACCCGCTATCTCTTTTCCTCTTTCCCACCCTCCACCAAGTTTTTTTTCCCCGACTTTCAAGATTCCTCCTTAGTAGACCTGCCTATCGGGTCGTGCCCGGCCCGGGCACGGCCGTGCCGTGCCGGTTGCCCGGGCTCGGCCCGCCGGCACGGCCCGACGGGCCCGTGCCGTGCCCGGGCCGGCCCGGGTTTTTAAAAATAAAAAATAAAAAAAGAGCAGTGTTGCTTCATTTAACTAGATTTAACAAGAAATAATAACAATAAAAAAAAATATTATATTATATTTAATCTCATTACATTCATATAATTACTCTATAAATCTCTTTAGAAATTATACAAAGCCCGAAGAGAGGGGAGAGTACCCTAGCCATCACTCTCAACTTGTTCTTAATATATTTTCTAAGAGATTTATGAGTTAAAAATTACAAAAAAAAAAATTGAATATACATGAAAATCCTTACAAATTTAAATACTTTTAATCAAGCTTCATTTTCTTCTGGTAAGCCTAAGGTCTCTAGTACAACTTCATTAGTCAAGTCTTGTTCCCTATCTTCTGCGTCGTACCAATCCTTCAAGTAAACACACATCTCCAATGTGTCCGACGCCATTGAGATTCTCAAATCCGTGAGCACTCTACCACCACCGATGCTACAGTAGACACTGGAGGAGTTAGTAAATCACGGACCATGTTGGAAAGCACAGGATATATTTTTTCCTGTGATTTCCACCATGCCAAAATATCAAATGATTCATAATTTTCAGGAGATGTGTTATCTTCATAGTTAGCTCTCTCTAAATAATAATGTAATTCATTAAAATATGTACAAGTTTGTCTTGCCTTTTTTCTGTGAAATACAGATGATATTATTGGATTACGAATTTCCCTAGTAGATAGTTCTTTTGTAGTTTGTGTTGGCACACCATACATATCTTCATATGTTTTATACATAATATCTAAATATGTTTTAATATCATTAACTAAATCCCTCACATTATTTTCATAAGACATATTTGTATAAAATAAATCTATTAATATTTCAAATCCATCTAACTTGCAACGGGGATCCACAACAGTTACAAAATATAATAAGTATGGAAAATCTTTAAAATATTTATTAAATTTAATTTCCATAGGTTCAACAATACTTTCAAGTATAGAGTGATTTCTACATTCATTAAAAACCGAACTAATTTCGGTTAGATAATATAATGCAATGTGTGTAGTTGAGTAATAAGTTCCTGACAGTGCTCTAGATGCATTTTCAAATTTGCCTAAAAACTTAGAAATGCAATGCAACTGGTGTCATTCATTATTATATAAACTATACATTGGTGACTCAATTTCATCAAAAGTATTTATTACATTTTTATACTGAATAGCTATATTTAACATTTTATATGTAGAATTCCATCTTGTTCTAACATCTATAAGTACAATTCTAGGTGATATTTTCAGATTTTTACATATTTGTTTAAATGCTTATCTTCTTGGCCCACTATCTTTAATAAAAAGTAATGTATACCTAAGTTTCATTAGTGAATCATTTACTATTTTTAATCCATCTTGAACGCATAAGTTTAGTATGTAGCAAATACACCTAACGTGGAATAATTTTCCATCTAGAATTGGTTTTGTCATACTTTTAAGAATTCTAATTGCGGCCGTATTTTCAGAAGCATTATCCAAAGAAATGGTAAATATTTTTTTTATCTATTCCAAAATCTGAAAAAACACTTAGAAGGGATTGTGATAAATTATGTGCATTGTGAGGAAATTCAAATACCCTAAACCCTATTATTCTTTTCTGTATGCACCATTCTTGATCTATATAGTGTGCCGTTACGCATAAATAATTAGTCATATTTTTAGCTTCCCAACAATCTGCAGTTATAGCAACTCTAAAAATTAAAGAAGTAAAAATAGCTATTAAAGTGTCCCTCTGCTCTTTATATAGTTTGAACATGTCGGATGTACATGTTGAACGTGGGACTTTTTTATACTGGTCAGTAAATGCTGATTTACAAAATCTTTCAAATTTGGATTTTCCGAAAAAGTAAATGATTGTTCGTCATGTATTATAAATCTTGCTAAATATTCTCTTGTTTTAATTGGATCATATTTACGTATACCTAATGATCCACCAAATGTGCTTATTTGTGTTTGATGTGGTACATTTGGTGGGTGATTTTTTTCTTGGTGTCTTTTAAGATGACCTGTTCCGCTACCTAAAAGAAACGAATAAATTTTATGACAGTGTTTACACTTAGCTTTCCTAACATTGTTTTCTATTAATTTTTCAAAATGTTTCTATATGTCCGATCTAACAGCCCTAGTAGATGTGGTAGTTTGTATTTCGGATATGGTTGTATCAGTTGGTTCTTCCTAAGATACAGAAAATGGTACTTGAGGAGGTTGTTATAAGGGTTGACATAGATTTTGATATTCTTCATCAGTTAAAAAGGGAGTAAAAGAACCCGTGGCTTGAGAGCAAGAAGCGCCAGATGAGTATGGATCCATTTTAATAAAATCCCGAAAAAAATAAATTAAAATTCTCAAAAAAACTTTAAATTATAAATACCTGTTAACCGCTAAACTATTTGAGAGAGAGAGTGAAATATCTAGCTAGAGAGATGAAGCTGGAAACCGAAATAGCGAAGAAAACCTTGCTTCAATGAGAAAACTTGCTTGGATCTTGTTTGGGAGACTTGCTTGCTTGAGACTTCTTGATCACTTGATTGAAACTTGCTACTTGCTTTACTTGAGACTTCTTGAGAATTAAAGATTTTAGGAGATTTTTGAGAATGAATTCGGTGTATAAGAATGATGAATGGTAATAGAAGAGATATTGAGGTATTTATAGAGAAAGAAAGGTTTTAATTTGCAAAAAAAAATTACAAAAACCCCCCCCAACGGCTATTTTGACCGTTGGGGGAAAATCTGCAATTTTTTTTGCAAAAAACCCCCCAACGTTGGGGGGCTATTTGCAAAAAAAATTGCAAAAACCCCCCTAAACACCCCCAACGGCTAAATTTTAAAAAAAATATCGGCGTGTCGGGCCGTGCCTGGCACGGCCCGGCACGGCCAGCCTCGGCTCGGGCCGAGTCGTGCACGGCACGGCTGAGGCCGGGCGGCCCGTTGGGCACGCCCGGCCCGATAAACAGCACGCCCGGCCCGATAAACAGCACTACTCCTTAGCACCTGTAAAAGCTCCCGTCTCTCACAATAAACAATATTGAATAAAGAGTGGGTGATAAAGAAAAAGATCAATTCGGACACCAGCATCAAATACACTACAATTACCAAGATTACAACTATATAACTATCTGAAATTTCCATTAGTTAATGAATTCAATATGGACACACTACCAGAGTTAATCTTACACGGAATTTTATTAGAATAAAAGCAAATATTATTGGTGTTTTTAAGTTTTCGCTAATCATATTGAAACCAGTCACATAAACTGTATTTATATATGTTAACTGGCAAATCTAACTGCAGCAAAGTGCTACCCAGAAACTATAATCAAAGATCAAATGTGGTGGATCCCAAAATAAGCAATATGAGTCACAATTGCACTACCTCTTTTGCATAAAATTTGCATTGATAAATGAAGAACAATAAAGTTGCTATGACAGAATATAGAATCTTTATAAATGGCATTAATTCAAAGTAAAATACTTCAACAAAACTCCTACATTTTAACACAAAAATAACAGACAAAAAAAAAATAATGCTTCCTCATGACCTTTAAAATTTACACTTGATACTTAAAATACATACAAGTATGATGTTAAATAAGTGCATACACATCACAAAAACTAATAGGGTCTTAGCAACGGTCAAATAGTCGACCATAATGGACACATCGAAATGTAATGTTTTATCTCCATTAGGTTACATTGCATTTACCATAATACATAACGTAGGTTATATAATTTTACGTTAATTAATAAAAATACATATAAATCTAAATATAATAAATTTTATAATTAGAAAAATAATTCTAAAAAAATATAAATATTTTATAATACATAGAAAGTATTCTAAGTTTCTAATAGTTTTCACAATAACTATTACTTTCGTCTTCATAAATTATATTAAATTCATAATTGTAATTTCAATTTTACCAAGTAAGAAAATTAGATTTCAAATTTATTTATTTCAGTTTCAATCATCACTGATACTATAATTTGTATTTTATAATGTTAATTCATCATTATTTGTAAGCGTTCATTTCAAGTTAGTTGAGAGTTTAATAGAATCAACAATGAGTAAAAAATATCTGCAACTAGAGAGGAATTTCACGCTCTTAACAACATATTAAAATACTAAGGATGTGATGATCACAATTTACTATCATAATCATAATTTCTCAATTCTCACATTCATACTTCATAAAATACAAGTTTCCAAAATCACAACCACAACAACTAAACAAGCATATTGATATTGCCCTAATGCCATAATATAATATCAATCACAAGAAAAGTAATTATAAACAAATCAAATACTCTAATTATATAAGTAATATAAAACAAACTAGTTATCAGATGAAATCCTCTCATGAATCTTGGAATGAGGGTTGATTATTGAAAATGTCAAGATAAGCCACCTAATGAAGTTTAGAGCTAGAATCGACAGGGAAATTGAAAGTAACGGGATAGATAATAATTGGTAGCAAGGGTTGTTGTTCGGGAAGTCACAAGGTTTATATACATAAAAAAAAAATCTTGAAGAAGTCAAGCTACGATAAATAATGCAACAAAAAATCACGCATTATGACCCGAAAGAAAGCAATATTACACAATATTAGGTTATTTGAAGCAGCTATATGACGATGTGCACTCATTAAATTACATAATAAGTTATATCGAGTTACATAACAGGTTAATTAAAACTTTTGGGCATATACCTTTGATTATTTTATATTTTATATTAGATTGGGTGTCTATAAAATTTTATAATACATCTTGTTTAGATACCACCTTATTCAGTTCAATACTCATATGTTATTAACATTATAATCCTAAACTATGATGGTAAAATTGAATCACTCAATCTGCATAAAAGCTGAGCAAGCACAATTTGCCTTTAATTTAGTTTTTTTTTTAAATTAAAAGAGATCAAATACTGCTCAATAGCAAACTAGAATCTGATCAAGGTGTGAATTTATCAAGTTGTTCTAAAATTGGCTAACTATTTGCCATGTTAATTGCAATTTGGTAAGGGCACCCTGTCACAGTATACGATATGATTCATGTTATACTACAAGTAATCAAGATGGTATGGAGTATCACAAGTCAGAACCTACAGCAATATGCTGAAACATGTGACTTCATGCACCAGCATCTGTTTATGCATAAAGATATGAGATGCAGGCTTTCTTCTTTTTAACTATATAATTATGGTTCAAAAGTCAGTTTTTTTTATGTGTGTGTATATATGCATACATGCATGTTCTGATGGCATGATGTGATACAACGGAGGGTTTGACCCGGTTACGCCTCCCAACAACCAAATATATATTGCTCCTTATGTGATTTTGCTATGAGTGCTAGTTTTGATGTCGAGATATCATTTTCCTCAAAATACTAGATGTAAAGCTTCATAGCTAAGTGTCAAATCTTCTAGCAAGGTTTTAGGCATCGATCTACGTATCACAAGTATCATTATGGAATTTGAGGCACCTGATCTGATATATGTAATGATACTTGAGATATCATTTTTCCTCAAAATCCTAAACGCAAAGCCTTATAGCTAAGTATCAAATCCTCTAGTAAGGTTTTAAGTATCGGTCAATACGTACCACAAGTATCATTATGGAATTTGAGACACCTGACCCGATATAGATCTTGTACTATTAATGTTGCTGATTGTGACACTACATAAACCAGAGGTATTGGTACTATTACAAATATTGATGTCTAAAACATTAACCGCTACAGCGCTACATCCTCTTCTGATTAAGGAGAAAGATAATTGATAAAAACAAGCTAAGTTTTCCTTTCCACCACTAGAAATTAGACCCTTTTTCTTTTCCACCCTCTACAAAGTACGAGTTTTTATTACTGCTTTCAACACCCCCTTTATAATAAGCAAAATTGGATAAAACTTGAGTGTGTGTTTTTCCTTCTTTTTTTTTTTGTTAATTGCAATGAGACTCCTATATTATAGGTAGTATAATTTATTACCCATTAAATTTAAAATTGTTAGTTTAGTCCCTGAACTCCAAAATATCGTTAGCCAACAGTTTCCTATTCTCCCACCTATTTAATTTAAACTTTATATTTTTTCATGAGAATACGAAACTGATGACCTTAAGACTTCAGGGACTAAAATGACAGTATTAAACTTAAGGTTAATAAGTACTATCACTGTAATTAACCCACTTTTTTCTCTTATAATGTAGACACCTAAAGATCACAACTTTATAATTGAAACCCAGAAATAAATGTCGAAACCAAAATTTCGAAAACGAAAGTCTTACCTGCTGAACAAGACTATGAATCTCGTTCCCAGTCATGAGGTCCCCAAACTCCAGGTCGAGCACCACCTTTTGCCCTATCTCCTTCGCTTTCTTCAGCCTCTCCGTCCTCGCCCCTCTCTCCTCCACCCACTTCCCCATCCTCTCCTTCCTTGCTTCCTTCCGATCCTCGATCATCCTCGCCCTATCCTCCTCCGTCGCCGCGCCGCTCAGCTTCTCCTCCCATTCTCGCCTCCGACGCTCCAAATCTCTCTGCTTCCGTTCCTTCTCCTGGGCCTTCCGCTGCGCCTTGCGAGCAGCTTGCAGCTGCTGCTTCGCGAGCTTCTTCTGTGCGCTCTTGGAGAGGGCCGGCTGGAGATTTGGATTTGTAACTGTGGCGGGTGAAGGATCGTCGTCTGCTGTGGGTTCCTCCATCATTATTTTTCTTTTCTGCTGCTGATTGCTGCCTAGCTCGATCGCTAGGGTTTCGAGGTGGGAGGAGAGGAGCCCGTACGGGCACAGCTGGGTCGGGTACGGATCTAACCTGAGAAATAAAACATTAAGCGGATCGGATATTTTAAGGGTAATTCTAAATGCCCGAGTCTTTTTTTTTTTTAGTTGGCAGCAAATTTTTAAAAATAAATAATTACAAATTTACTATAAATTTTTTGATCCTCTTCTCTCAGTGAGTTTTGCTGTGCTGCCGCCGCTGTCACTGCTACCGGACAAAGAGGCAAAAGAGAAGGCAATTCCAAAAAGGAGTATTTACTGGTTTGTCCCTCAAATCTTTAAATATTATGATTTTACCCTCCAAATCTTCATATTTATAATTTTGCCCCCCAAATCTCATAAGTTACAACAATTTTGTCCCCCTTTCTAACTTTCCCAAACACAGTTAATTTTTTGACCATTTTACCTCTCATTTCCTCTTTTATTTTCCTCCTCTTCTTCTTCTCTCTTCCTCCTTTTTTCTTATTTTCTTCATTATTTCTCCTCTCTTCCTCCTCTCTTCTTCTTCTCTTTTCCTCCTCTCTTCTCATTTTCTTCATTTTTTTTTTTTACTCTTTCATGTTCATATTTTCCTCCTCTCTTCTTATTTTCTTCTCTTTTTTTACTTGAGATAATTGATTTGGTGAACTAGAGGAAAAATGCATGACATGAAAGAGTAAAAAAATGAAGAAAATGAGAAGAGAGGAGGAAAAGAGAAGGAGAAGAGAGGAGGAAGAGAGGAGAAATAATGAAGAAAATAAGAAGAAAGGAGGAAGAGAGAAGAAGAAGAGGAGGAAAATAAAAGAGAAAATAAGGGGTAAAATGGTCAAAAAATTAACTGTGTTTGGAAAAGTTAGAGAGGGGGGCAAAATTGTTGTAACTTATGAGATTTGAGGGGCAAAATTATAAATATGAAGATTTGGGGGTTAAAATCATAATATTTAAAGATTTGAGGGACAAACCAGTATATACCCCTTCCAAAAAAAGAGATGAAAAAATTAGGACTAAATAAGAAAAAATATCTATATTTTAAATTCTCATATAGGCTCATTAACAAAAAGATGGAAGCATTAGAATTACCCATGTTTTCAGTGTACATCTAAAATTTCCAAGGGCTCCCCTTTCTTGGGCACCCAAAGAAAATTTTAAAAAATAATTATTTCGAAGAGCATCCTCGTAAATTCCATTTGTATCCTTTGTTAACTCAATCATATTTACCAACATATTATCTAACAATTTACATCATTTGTGCAGCCCCCCAGGCTCCACCGCCCCATGCCTGGTCTTTACCTTCGGCCTTGTGGTCGTAGTCTTGCACCCTGCTATCATCTTCGACTCCATCCCATTGCGCCCAAGGCCCTGTCCATTTCCCTCTCTTCTTTCTTTAACCTCCCTTATCTATGAAAACAATAAAAGAAATTAAACACTAATCGAAATTTTGATTAACGATTGAATGCCAAACGAGATACTCATTATTCAACATTTAATCTCGAATGGTCTTAATGTCATTCAATGTTTAATTAGTGAACTATTTCTACTTTATTTGGTGTTTAAACACCAACTAAGATTTCAAACTGATTGTGTATTTAGCTTCAATCACTCCAGCAATAGTCTAGAAAACTTATTAAGAAACGATATAAAAATCACTTGGATGTCCATTTTTATTTTCACATTGTTCAACTCTTTTATTAAGACAATTTCCTTATGTGCCTGAGCTATTATTATCTTCGAAGTATTCCAAAATCTACTTGAAATTTCATTGAAACCAAATGCTTAAATGAGATAACAAAAATAAATCCAAGGTGGAACAAATAGAAAAGGAAAAGGACTAAATCCAAAGAGGATTATGCTCCAAAACTGACAGTTATGAGAAGGAAGTTGGAGGGAGAATGATAGTGTAGAGAAATAGCCAGTGGTGGAATTCTTGGATTTGCCATCATGGACAAAATTGTCTATGAAAAATAATAGTAAACTTGTATTATTCAATAACTTTTTGAGAAGGTGCCTCTAGCAATTATGGACGTACTCTTAGAATCTCTCTTCTTTTTAAGTTTATTACTGGGTTTCAGGTTTAAAAAAAAAAAAAAAAGTTATGCCATATCTTTCCAAATAAAATTTTCGAGTGAGTGCTTATGAGCACATTCACCAAATTTCTAAGGGCACCCACTTTCCAAGAGCATCAATTTTAAAATGTAAAAACTTTATTTATTATTAAAGGTACCTATTATTCTATCAAAATTATTCTCAGCCTTCAATTCCTCTCTCATCCACCCCCATCGGTGCCCGACACCTCCTACAGCTCACCTCGCGCCCTGCATAGTGCCCCTAGCTCCCTTCACTGTAACCCTACGCACTCTTTTCGCCCCCTCAAATACCTCTTACTGTCTCCTAGTGCTCCCCATCCCAACCCCTCCGCAGCGCCCACTGCACCCTCAACGTTCCTACGATCATGAATTCGAGTAAGAAATCCTAGCCCTACTCTTGAAATATACTTTATACATAATTTTTTTAAATGTCAATATTGATTTTCTGTATGGTCTTTTTTAGAAGTCATGTTTTTAATGTATTTGCATTGAATATTAGTAACATAAGGCGCAATCTATGTTATTAAAGTAACGATCCAGTCAGGACCTACGTATCTAAAGCAGTTACTGAATAAAATTTTAGTGATTCTTCTTTTCCTTTAAAACTAATTTATTAACATTTTACATGTATCCATTTTATAGGGAAATCACAATAAACTTAGTTTTTTTGTTCCTTTTTTTATGCTCACCATTTAATATTTCATAAATCGGATGTTTATAGGATCTACGTAATTGTATAGATTTCATAAACCTAAGATTATATGATTTAGTTAATTAGTTAAGATTGGAAAAGATATTTATAGGATTGTTCTCTGTTAGAGAGATGAGAGTGATCATAATACATGAGATTAAAATGATTTAGCTAATTTTATATATACACCTTAACTTAAGATATATGATTGATTAAAATTTAATCTTTTATAGGCTTAATTTAATTAATAGTTGGTTTGGTTCATTGATACAAATTGAAGTTTGTGACACAATTTTATTAATTTATAAATTTATGATGTTATTTTGTTTTTTCTTAGAACATTGATATAATTTTATTATTTTGTAGGCGATATGGGATCCGTATAGAGCTTATAGGGATCATCATCCTTTCTAATCCTTTCTACAAGATGTCATATTTCATGGGGACCACAGTCAAGAATATTGTCGAATCTTATCATCATGTTAGGGTACTAATATAATTAGGTTGATACCAATACCCCCCTCCTGCCCCGCGGCCATTTAGTCGGTGTCATCTTGGAGATAAAAGAGTGTGTAGATCTAACAGAGGATGTCATCTTCAATGAGCAACTCCACGTAGACTGAGAAAACATTTTAGGAAGCATCGGGGTGAACATTTAATCAAAAACAATATTATCTCTATTATATCTCTATTTGTATGTTGAAGAAGTTGCAATACATGTCTGAAGGATTTTTAGAAACTTCTTGTATATTTAGATGTGGGAGATTAAAACCTCTCGTATGTTCTTTTATCTATATGTGAGAATCATATATCCTACCATTTTCTCGTATTTGAGGAAATTGAATCGCTTATTTGCAAATTCAGTAGAAGCTTTTGTTTTAATTTGTAAATTGTATCATTTAGTTGTAGTTATCATAAGCTTTTTCCCTGAACTTGAATATACATTTTTAGAGCCCCTCGAGGCTTCTTGTTGGCAATTGAATCAGCCATATTACTTACTAGTCAATGTGCATGCTACTAGAAAGAAGTTTTTTTATTTTTCATATATTTCTTTACAACTAAGTACAATGATATGGGATTATTGTATGCGAGTTGGCAACTCAGGTAAATGATGTGAGTTAATGGTGAAAAAATAATGATCTTGTTATTTTTTTAATATTTTTTAGGAGCATGATCTCTGCATTCTTAGCTTCCTTAAGATCAAATTATATGAATTTTGAAGTTTATATACCCTTTCATCATATGGATACAAAATATTTTATTCACTGAAAATCATTAATTTTGTATCTACTTGATAAAAGACCAAACAAAACTAAAAATCAAAAAATTGGGTACGTGTGAATCCTAGGGGTTAAGATCGTCACCCAAGAGAATCTTTTTTAAAAATATATTAGAGGTAGTGGAAATGAACTGCAATTCAGATAACTTGCATGAGACAGAGGCTCATTTTCATTATTCCCATATATATGTACAAAGAAAAAAATTGAAACTATTAGAAGTAAACAATTACAATTAATTGACCCTTAAATTATGGGATCCTACAATTAATTATGGTTGATCATTGAAGGATGGGATTTGAAAACTATTACAATTAATTGTTATTGACCCTTAAATAATGTGATTTTACAATTAATTGACCCTTGAAGAATGGGCTTCCATAATTAATAATGGTCAATCCTTGATAGCTCATGCCAACACTTCCCCACAATTTGGTGCATAGATATCTCTAATATGAGACTTATCGAGTGAGCTATAGAAATTTTTGCTAGATACTGCCTTCTTAAGTATATCCACCAATTGGTCATTTGATTTGACAAATGGGAATCACATTATTTCTTCAAGATTTTATTTAATAAAATGTCAGTCTACTTCAACATGCTTAGTATAATCATGCTAGACAGGATTGTGAGAGATGTGAATAGCTGTCTTGTTCTCACAAAATAAGTTCATTTCAAAGTTAAGAGCAAAGTCAATTTTAGTTAGTAACCTTCTAAACCAAAGAAGTTCGCAAAGACCCTTCATCATATCTATAAATTCAGCTTCAGTGCTGAATAGCATTACATTTTATTTCTTACTTCTTATAACCAAATTTTTCCCTATAAAAGTAAAGTAGCCCATATTAGATTTCTTATTCGAGAGACTTCCTATCCAGCCAACATCCGTGTAACCATTAATATTCAGATGATTATTCTTTTAAAACATAAGCCCATTTCTGGTGGAAGACTTTAAATATTAAAGAGTCCTAGCTACCATCGGTATGACCTTCACTTGGATAGTGAATAAATTGACTCACTACACTTGTAATGTAAGCGATATTTAGAAAACAAGTCAATTTCACTTTTGACAACAAGTCTAACATGTATTTTCTTTTAGAAAAGAATATGCCTTATTATGATCTAGCCTCTTCAATACATAGATAATACTTCAATTCTCCTAGAATCTTCACTTATAATATGGTTAACAATTGTTCTTGGAATCTAGTGATCTCTTCTACGTCAATCTCGTTAATAATCATGGCATCTACATAGACTAATAGAGTTGTCACTTTTACAACTCGTTGTTTTAGAAAGAGTATAATACAAATTCTTTTGTTGAAGATCATATCCTCTCAGAGCCAAACTAAATCAACCAAACCATGTTCGAGATGATTATTTCAATCTTTACAGAGCTCGTTGTAGTTTGAATGCAATGTTTTGCCTCTAAAGGTGCAGTGTACCCTGGTGAAATATCCACATAGACTTTCTCTTCGAAATCGCCATAGAGAAAAGGTATTCATTATGTTAAACTAGTGCAACTGCTAGTCTAAAATTGCTTCATAACAGTATTTAGTTTGGCGACTGGTGAACAAATTCTTTGATAATCAATGTCATGTTTATGTATATCTATTTTCCACAAGTCTCGCCATATAACGATCGATGGATTCATTTACCTTGTATTTAATGGAGAAAATCCATTTGCATCCCACTATCTTCTTTCCTTCAAGTAATGCAACTAATGCCCATGTTTTATTTTTTCTGCAGAATGTCCGGTTCTTCCTTTATAACATGGGCCCATTTTGGATTGAATAAACCTTCTTCCATATTACTTGGCATATGACATGACAATAGCTATATGTAAATAAATACTTTCAAAGATTCAGATAATCTTTGAGCGGACATGCAATTGACAATCGAATAATTAAATATTCTTTCTTCCACGTCTGGAGTGTATCGATTTGGAAGCTTATCATGATTATGTGTGAAAGGCAAAACATAACCGCAGGCATATTCAAGGCATTAGAATATGAAAGTGTGGCAGGAGGTCTTACCTTAGGAATATTCTTAGGAGTAGGGTCTTCGGGTACAATGGAGTGAGGGAATTCAACTTCTTATGTCGATGATATAGATTAGGTTCTTGGAGACATATCAACTCTAATTGGGTTCTCAACATCTAGTTCTATAATTTTATTATCATGCGATGGTTGGGTTTGGTTACTTTCAAATCTGATTGGATTACATTCAAATCACGATCCGTTATCCTCAAATTCCAACCCTTCTAGCCCTTCAACCCCCAAACAATTCTTTTCTCATCTTAGATCTTCCCCTGAAGAGATGAATTAGATATCGATGATGTAAAAGAGCTGTCGGACTCTAGCAAAGTAATATCCATAATGTTGTAGGTACATTTAGTGAGAGGATTATAGCACAGATAGTTGTTCTTATGTATGCATGCCCCAAAAAGAGACAACGGACCGTGGATGGATCCGACTTAGTGCATTGATCATATGAAAATGAACGAAGGCCACACATCTAAAGATTCAGGGAGGGAACATAAAAACGGTAGGCAACATGATATGGTTAGAAAGAACCAGTAATGGAATCTTAAAGTTTAAGACTTTTGTAGGCATACAGTTTAGTAGTATATGTCCATAGTGACATCATGATCCCACTAAAGTGTATGCAGTTTCTAAGATACGTCGGTTCTTTAGTAATGACCTTAATCCTTAAGCCCTATTATCGGTTTATTCTATATCATCCATATCAGTTCGGAAGTCTGGATACTGATACAGACAGATACTCAGTAAATTGAGTTATATCTTTCAATATAGCCTCTAATTTCAAATTCCGCAAAGTTAGGACTTCTTATCTTATTATTTTGGGAATTTTCATATTTTTTAATTATTCTGAATTGGCCGATTTTAGACCAATATCCGATTAAAATAATCAAACTAAATCATAATTTTCAATTTTAACCTGCTACTAACTTCATTATCTCCAGAACCCCAGAGTCATTCTTAACAAATTTAAATTGAAATTGACTCAATGATAATTTTGTAAATAAGATAAAATTTAAGAATTTTTAATATGACAGAGTAATTAACTTCCACCAGCAGTTTAACCCATCAAATAAATTCAGAAAAATATGAAAAAAAATCCAGCATCTTTCACTCGTATTCCTCTTTATTTTCTCTTCAGATTTTGAACCCTAGTTTCTTCTTCAATTTCCTGAAATAATTCACTAAATAATCATTCTATGAATGGACTGAAAATCCATAAAATGGCTATATCTAGTATAATATCCTAAATTTCGAGATATTTGTATCCCTCTTTTGAATCTGATCGCGCCAAATAGGGTTATCGAAGTCAATTTTGGACACCGAAATAAATTTCGATGGGCATAACTTAAAATCTATAATCTCAAATGACATTCGGTTTTAGAAATAATTAGTTTTCTAATATTTAGAATTTTTATAAATTTTCCTTATGAGCCCGAAAAATTCTCCCAAAATTTCTAATTTAACAATATTAAATTATCCTTCTAATTACTTCGAAATTTTGGTTCATTTATTTCAGATATCAAAATAACAAACGGATAATTTTGTAGTATTTCTCTCATTGAGTACTACGTCCTACGTAAATTTGGTAGTATTTGGAAAACGTTTACCAGAGCCGTAAATTTAAAAAATAATATTAAATAAATTGGAAATTTTTTGTACACACCCAAAATTCGATTAACTTTCTTAGGCACACCCACTCAAGTGTTGTTCATGTGCTGTCAAAACCTGAATTGGAGTGGCACTGCATGGGCATGTGACTTTGTATGGCTTTGCATGGAGCTAAAGAAAATGATGGGATTTTATGAAAATGCCCATCGGGCATTTATTCTCTCACACTTTCACTCACATCTCATTTTCATTTGGTTTTCAGTCTCCTCTCACACTCTCATGCCAGAATCAAGCAACAGAGAAAAAAAAAGAAAGAAAAATAAATTGAACCGAGTATTTGAGATCGAGCCGAAACAAGTAACACTGTTATATTTTTTTATTCGTTCTTTATTTAATTTATATTTACATACATGATTTAATTTACAAAAATACTTGATTCCCATTTTAAACTATTGACTGATATTTAGGACTCAATCAGAACTTTGAGTCAATTTTTATATATATAAATATTGTAATAATTATTTATTTCTGATTTATTTGCATATTGAAAAAGAAAAAATATATTGAAAGAAAGGTTATTGATATTGAGAAAAAAAATATATTTGCATGGAAAAATTTATATTATGTATTTTGCGTGAGAAAAATAGAATTTATGCGGAAATGGCACAATTGCATGGGAAAAATGCAAAAAGAACCCGAGAAAGAAGGAGAGAGGCTGGGCCGAGAGAGAGAGAAAGAGAGAGAGAGAGAGAGAGAGAGAGAAGAGAAAAGGAAAAGGAGAGAGAAAAAGAGAGAAGAAGAAAAGGAGGAGTGCATGGGCTGGGCCGAGAGAAGAGAAAGAAAAAGAAAAAGAAAAAACAGAAAACAAAAAAAGGGACTTGGGCCTGGGCTTTGGCAAGAAAGGAAAAAAAGAAAAAGAAAAAAAACAAAAATACGTGAATAATTGAGCTTGGGCTTGAAAAGAAAAGTAAAAGAAAAAAAAAGTTATATATTTTGATTGAACTTGGACTTGAGGGATTGGACTTGGACTTATGCTTGGATTTAATTGGAAATAATTGATAGATTGGAGATAAAATAAAAATAATAACAAAGTAACTAAATGATTGAGAGATTGGGCCTGGACTTTAAATGGATATTAATAAAAAAATATATAAATATATGATTGAACCTAGAAAGGAAATAAGTCTATAAATTTTGGCTTAGAAATAATACAGTATTATTGATACACTTGGTTGACAAATTGGGCTATTAATTGATATTGAGAATTGAATCAGGTTATTAAATCAATTTTGATAAAAATATTGTGCACTAATATTATTAAGATGACACGGATATCTAATTCATCATGTTACAAGTCATGTGCTTTAATATTACAAGTCATGTACTATAATACTATAAGTCATGTGTTATAATACTATAAGTTATGTGCAATCGTGGAAATGCAAGCATGTTAATATGAATTGAAAACAATAAAGGAAAAGAAAGGAAAGGAAACAAATAAATGTAAAATAAAATTATCATGTGCAAAATGTACTATAAACTCGAGATGTGAGAAACTATACGATGTATAATATGATACGTGGCATGTGATAATTGTTAATGATATAGTGTATTATATGATTCTTGCATGAATTGTACAGTTTCGTAATACATGACACATAATTTGTAATATATATACACTCAAATCCAATACATCACATGTTTTAATGAATTATTTGAATTCTCGATACACGCTGAGCATGACCATTCATGGAAATATGATAATAAGTTTCTTGTATTTTGATTACATAACATGAAGTATCTTTGTGATACGTGTATACATGATCTTGAATCTTGATTCCTAAATTCTTGTTTCTCGTGATAAAGACATGTACACAGTTTGACTTGACAAGTCATGTATTTTCATTAATTTATGTATATCGTGTATTATTAATATGAGAACTGAAAAAAAACTACATGATGGATAAGAACTGTATTGTATAAGGAACTTATTGGTCAACTCCTTGATTTAGGCCATGATTTTTTTACTGCAGTGGCCTAGGTGATTACGGGATCACCAATTGATAATTGATACCCAAGTGGTATGTCCATTACTGTAATATATTACGAAAATTGATTGTTGTGCCTAGCGGCATGTCATGATTTAGTGTCATGAATATTGAGATCGGGTCCCGGGTATACACTGGCACTTATACAATACAAAAAATTGCACGCTATTATATCCATTATTTAGTTTCAAATGTTAACAAGGACTTTTTTCAAATGCTAACATGGACTTTTTTTCAAATGCTAATAAGGAGCTGACCTAAACTTGACATCTCTACAAGATATTTACCTGCTATTGCAAATAACATGCACAGTCTTACTTATTCTATTTTTCATTATTCACATTACATATTTAACACTATCACAATTTAATTGCATACTTTATCTTCAGTACTGTGGCAGTACATATATATTTTTCTTGTATTACTTGCTGGATTTAATCTCCTGAATTTTGAACCCAGGTTTAGAAGATGAAAAAGGAGAACCAATCCCGACTAAAGACCCATATTTCATTGATCAAACCGAGCGATAGTAGGTAGTAAACTACTTATTGGAGGACCTTTGTTTATATTTCCTTTTGTCTGTACACTGCTTTTCTTTTTTGTGTTCATATTCAGAGTAGTGTGCTATCTTATGTACCTAACTTTTGTTTAAATAAAAAAATTTCAGTTTCAGACGTGTTATTTATTCATCTGATTGTACTAGTAGTTATGGTTATTTTAAGATCATGTAACTGTTGAATAATGTAGTGCAAATTTTAAGTAGCATTCTCCATTTTGAGAAGCAGCTGAAAAATGGAGGCGTTACATATACCTTGTTTTTGGATTTAACCTCTTCAAATCAACTCTAAACATTTTCACCAATATAGGAAAATATTTTTCAGCACCTGCTCTTATTCTCTAGAATGATTCTTAGAAAATTTCTCAACTTTTGAGAAGCAATCGCATCAATATTGGTTCATTTTTAATTTGGGTTCAACTAGAGGCAAGAATACACTATCAGATTCTCAAAATTTGTGATTTCTTGATGTAATCATCTTATATATAATACTAGAGATCTATTTTTAATATTATAGATACTCGAATTTTTATACATCTTGAGTTTTATTATATGTGACACCCCGTGCATGTTATATATGTACAAAACATATCGATATCTATACACACATAATAGTACATTTTAAAATTGCTATAACTATTGCATTTCAACTCCAATTAACCTTATTTTAGTGCCATTAGAAAGAAAATTCAATAATTTACAATTCAACCAATTACAACGGATCCTAATTTAGTCATTTACCTAGTCAAAAATAACCTAGAATTTGCATAATTACTGCTATTCCAGATCAGCAGTTCTGTAGTAGCAAGTTCATGGTAAAATAATCATAAATTTTGCTCTAGAATCCCAATTGAGGTTATTCAAGTTTCATTAGGAAGGTAATTAAATTATCTATAATTATTATAAATCTTAAATTCTAAGTTAAATTATACTCTAGTCAAATCAAATTTGGAAGTTTCTTTACTATTGTACTAGATTCATAACAACAAGTTCATTGTAGAATAATCATAACTTTTATTCTAGAACTCCAATTTAGTTCATTCAATATTCATAGAAAGATAATTAAATTTTTTATTACTGTATAAAATATTAACCCTAATTCCATTTTGCACCAGTCAAACAAGACCTAAAAGTCTGACATATCAACTGAGTTACAACAACATAAGTACATATATCATGTTAGTGCATATACTATTTGATTAATTATATGATACACACGTGTATATGTTCAATCACTCTTTTTATTATCTATACATATTAATTTCATACTTGTTATAGCTCATGTCTTGGCATATATTCCATATTCGTGTATATACTACTGGATATAAGATACGATATACATGTGTACATGTTTAATTAACCTTGTTATTACTTGTGCAAGTTATTCTTGTTTGGAAATGATATCTCATGCATATAAACATATCTTATAAATTTTGTACCTTCCAGTGTTATTTTTGTACTTGCCAGTATTATCGTGCATATTGTTTCATATTCGCCTAGCTATTGATGCATAAACCCTTGTGTCATATGTCATATTGATACTTAGCACATACTATATTATGTGTATGGGAAAAACGAATGAAGGAACGAAACACGTATTATGGTGTTCTTGTTTTGTTTGGATGTATCTGTCGATTTGTATACTGGTACTGTCGGTTTCTTCTCGTGTGCTTAGCGGCACATCATCTAGTTCATTTGCGGAACGGTACTTTGGCCGTGATCCCAGGTATGTATGAGATATCTAGCATTTCTTTACTAAGCGGCATCCTATTCGTGTGGAGACCAGGTTTGTGACCGTGATTGTGAGTATGCACGGGCTATCAAGCATTTGTTTACCTAGCAATATCTGATACATGCGGAGACCGGATTTGTGGCCGTGATCCCGGGTATGTACGGAATATTCAATATTTGTTTACATAACGAAGGTTATCCAGCTCGTGTAGAGACCATTATTTATGGCCGTGATCCAGGGTATGCACAGGATATCCAGTATTTATTTGTTAGCCAGTGCACCTAGCGATGCAAAATCCGATTCGTATATGATCAGTTTTGGATCCATGGTACTTGGTATGCATGATACAATTCTACAATACGTGAATACTCCCACCATTCAGTTCTAAACTAATAGAATATAATGTGCATCTATTTACTTGATCATATTATGTTACATGTATCATTTGCTTCATGATTCATATTTTCTTATGTATACTTGTACTTCATTGCCCATAAGTATGATCATATTTATATTATATAGATCATACTTTTCATGGTTCATATTATATTATGCATACTATATGCCACATAAAATTTGTTATAACTGGCATATCTTATTGTCTGATCACATCATACTACATGATTCATGTTATATTATACATATCATATATTTCATGATTCACATATATACATCTTTTACATCATTTCTACTAGTATGTTATACTGATATGGTTATTATAGTATGACATGGGTTTTGTTTTGTATTCTTGTTTGGGTTCTGACTCCTGAAATTATCACCCCCATGTCTACCAAATGAGACAGTAGTATTCGAGGAGAAGGACCCACTTCTCGAGGATTCCTACTTCCAGGAGTAGGCCAAGCGCCAGTAGTCGCTTCTCGTAGGATCTTTATTTTTTTTGTGTATTTTCATTTTGGGTTATATATGCATATGTATCATACTTCTTAGCTCTGTCCGTGATACCCGGACTTTGTATATTATCAGTACTTATGTTGCACTATTCTGATACTGTATTTGACTCTATATGAGTAACATTTTGATGTATGTGATGTTATGGCAGATAGATTCAGACATATGATGTAAATCTTATATTTATGCGCTTCCATTTATTTTACATGTGTTTGTATAAAAAAATATCTCGTACACTCCGGTGTTGAAAGTGCCCGCCGGTGACACCCTATTCATTGTTGGAACACACATTTGGGCCTACCAATATGATTTGGGGTATCACATCTTTCTTTTGGTGATGTGATTCTGTTGTGCAGTTCGAAAATATGAGGTTTTAGGAAGAAGGCCACGACTCTGAAAATATATTTGGAATTGCTAATTTATAATTCATCACCATTGTCAGAATAATGAATCTGGATCTTACCTGAAAATTGTGTCTGAACTATTATGAAAGGATTGAAAAATATTAAAAACTTCACCTTTTTGTTTTAACAAGTAGAGCCATATCATTTGATGCAATCATCGATAAAAATCATAACCAATGATGACTAGGAGTAGTAATAGGAAAAGGTCCTGACATATATGAATATATTAAAGCAAAGGGATTGGCACTCTTATGCAAGCTTGCAAGATAAGGATATCTGTAACTTTTGGCTACAATGCAAGTATCACATACAAAGTTTGAGTGCTTTAAATTGGAAAAGAGACCCAGAAATAAATGTAACCAAATGGTGGATGCCCCAGACGTCGATGCAATAACCAAGTTGCCTCTTCTTCCTATTAACTGCATGATGCATATGATTAGCCCTTCCCAGACTAAAGTCGTCATCTATGTAGTATAATCCCTCCTCTTAGTACCATGTCCACTTATCTCCATGGTAAGAATATTATGAAAGAGACAAAAAGTAGAATATATTAATATTACACAATTGAAATCTGCAGTAACTTGGCTTATAGACCTTAATGATTCCTCTCATACCACGCCACTAAGGTGATATCATGTGGTTATTGCTAATGGTATTATATATCCAGTTACAAAGACAGGAACTGTAACCCTATCCCCCCTCTATCTCATTACCTCATAGTTTATTAGTCACATCCCTCTCTAATAAGCTAGTGTCTATAAGCCAAGTTACTCATGTCATAATAATGACATGAGTAACTTGGCTTATAGACACTAGCTTATTAGAGAGGGATGTGACTAGTAAAGTATGAGGTAATGAGATAGAGGGGGGATAGGGTTACAGTTCCTATCTCTGTAACTGGATATATAATCCAGTTAGCATTAACCACACGATATCACCTTAGTGGAGTGGAATGGGAGGAATCATTAGGATCATTTCTCAAGTGGTTAATAATCCCGGAATCAATAATCTAGTTGTCATCATCACAATGATTAGTGCTAAGAAAGGTCTGATCATAATTACCTTAATCATTGAGAGTCATGGAATCACTTGGAGAGATAACTGAGGTTTAACAATAACCACGACAACTCTACTAGTGCCTTCATCAATGATAGTAGCTTCACGTTTTGTCTATACCTGAATTTCATGCTACCAATCTGGATACCCATATAACTTGAAGCAAGTTTTACAGGTACATTTGGTGTTGCCACAGTGAGTACATTTCCCATATGTTAGATTGAGCCTTAATCTGGAGGATAGGTTCGACCTTCCATTGCTTAGAGATAGTGACATTTTTTTCAATGGTGTATTCGATTGGTCTGTCTTGATTTCTTTAAATCTCGTAACAGCGCAAGACTGGAATCTATACCTAAACTCATCACGGTCTACTAGACATCTTCCCGTCGGACATGAGCGTAGGCCCTAACTGTTGGAAATGATTTTAGCTATAGCACATCACTCGAAATGTTTCCAGCCAATTGTCCAATCCCTTAGGAAATTTATAAACTCTTATCTTCCTGTAGGATTGGGTATATTTGGATGTTAATGGTGTGTTCCATTAGATTAGGATGATGAAAGACAATTCTTCACCACGAGCCTTGAAAATCGTTGTAATACTTTTCAATAAACCCACAAGCTTGTCTCATGTGAGTCACATGATGCCGGAGATTATACACTTGAGAATTGTTAATCCCATCAAAATAAGTTGTAGCAGCAGAGTTCCAGACCTATTTTGTAGTCGGGAAGCGAATGAAGTTAGCAATCAAGGAAGAATCCATCGAGTTAATCAGTCATCTCTTGACAATGGCATTCTTGGTTTGCCATCTTCCAAAAGATGGATTAGTTTTAGGAGGTTGGGAAAAGTCTCTATTGATATATCCCAACTTATCTTTGCTAAAGATATACATTTCAACAATTTGTAACCACAAAGCATAGTTGGAGCCATCCAACTTATTGCCAATTGGAGCAGTCAAAGAGTCGTCAAGCGATGAGTGTGATGAGGTGTGGGCTCTGATCAAAACTTTCGTCATCTTGCTCGTTAGGTCGTTAAGTATGGATTCGGCTAAGGGTTTGTAGTATTGTGCCAATGTCAAATTAATCTTCCATGGGTTCCATGCTGTTTGGAGTTTTTATTGGTCAAGGAGTAAGCAGAATAGATTTTTTAGAACTATGTTATATGAATAATGTAACTTATTTCTTCTTAATTTTAGAGCTCTTAGTTTAGTCTCTGGACTCGTAACGTCGTTAGTCAACACTTTGCTATTCTTACTCCTGTTTAATTTAAACTGCATATTTTTTATGAAATTCCCAAATTACTATCCTTTGGGCATGTTTTGGATGAGTTCTCAATAAGTGAGAGGAGGGTAATTTGGAAATTTAATAAAAAAAATATGCAGTTTAAGTTAAATATGTATAAGAATATCAAACTATTGACTAATGATACTAGGAGTACAGAAACTAAATCAAGAGTTTAAACTTAAGGGGTAATAAGTTATAATATCTCTATACTATAGGGGGGCTCACTTCAATTAACTCTTTCTCTTTATTATATTTTCCTTTATAGCTAAGTACAATAATATATGGGTACAGAGAAATTTTTTTGAACTATTATAACTAATTATAATTGACCATTAAAGGATGGGATCTCACGATTAAGTATAAATTAGATTCTAAAATTAAGTGGTTGCGACTTGGAAGTAATTAAAAAGTTTTGTAGATAGAGCAGTATATGAAACAGATTAAAATGACCATAATGATCCCGCTGTAATATGGAACAAAATAGCTAAGTACATTAGGAGGGTAGTGAAAGATATATTTAGTGAGTCGATGGGTAGATTTATTTGTTTTTTAGATTAGATTTTATTGTATTTATGAATAAAAATGCGATTTTGCTTATTAGGAATATGAGTAGCTAATTTTCTTTAGCCCCAGGATGTAGATGAAATTAGTTTAATAGATCTAACATGGATTTATCTCATCTTCTTTCTAAAAAAAAATAAAGTTATGATTTTTCTATAAATAAATAAAAGATAGAGTTTACAAATCACAATTCTTTGATAGATTATACTTAATTAATATTTTGATAATCTATACTTAGATAAAGTTTGGAATTCTTATTCTTTATTTACTTTTACAATTATTAATAAAGATTTTCCTATAAATAAATTGAATTGAATAAACTTGTAAATCTAATTTTTTTTGATAGGTTATATTTAAGTTCGGTCCTTTGATAGCATATGCTTATATTAGAGTTTGAAGTTTATTTCTTTTCTTTTGTTTATTATATTTTCTACTTGATATGATTTATTTTTAAGAAATGTATTATATTAGATGGTCTATACATGCACATCACTTGATAGGTCATACTTAGAGGCACTTGATTAAAATCAAATTAAAAAGATCACTTTTTTAATATGTTACTTAATCGTGCATAATTAAAAAGTTAGAAAAAAGAGATAATTCATTGTAAGGCTATTATTCTGATGAATTCGAAATCCTAAACTAATGTTTAGAACTTAGAACCAATCTTTCCTCAATTTAGAAACTCTTAGTTAATCCAGTAGAACTAAAGAAATAGTAAGAATCGCAAAACACATGAGATCTCTGTGGAACAATCTGTAAAGCGCTATAACTGACATTGTACGCTTGCAGTAATTTATTACATCAAGTTTTTGGCGTCGTTGTCGGGGATCGACCAGTGTTTTTCTTGCTTTTTCTAACGTTTTACGGGATTAACAGTGTGTGTTGAGTATGCAGATTGCAGAAATTGCAGATACAGGAAGATAAAATGATCAGAAGAGTTTCGTGACTAAGCAGTAGAATTCAGAGAGTCCAACTCTCTAGTTTAGCCGCTATTCAGCGGTCCAAACCGCCAATTGGTGGTTTAGAAGGTATATTCTGATCTCTAATTTTCTCCAGTTCTATATTTTGGTTCTCTAGTTCTGTAAGAAAAACAAAAAAAACAAAAATATTAGGCACTGTAGGAATCACATTTGCTACTTGATCACATCTATTCCACCGTTTTATCTCTCCACCACACCCTATTTCTTACATTAGTTTAGGAAATTCACGCATACAATCACGGTCGCTGGTTCATGCCATATTGGACCTGTGATCAATTTGGTCAACTAGTAAGATCAGATTTGCTCATGGATGCCAAGATAGACCAACCGATCCCGATCCTTTATGATCGATGTTACCCGTTGCGCACATCACTTCCATCATGCATAAAACTTCCACACGCAGAGGGTAATCACTATGAGTTGAAACCACAGTACATCAGTATGCTTCCTAAATTCACTGGTTCTGATTCAGAGAATGCACATCTCTTTATCAGTGAATTTCAGGAAGTATGCGTGATGATAAAACTGCAACACTTATCAGATGATGCAATTAAGCTCCGCTTTATCCCCTTTGCACTCAAGGATAATGCCAAGAGTTGTCGTACAGTATGCCTACTGATTCCATCACTACTTGGGATGAATTCGTTGCAGTGTTTTTCAAGAAGTATTATCCCACGCATAAGACGGTAAAGGTTAGAAATCAAATCAATCAATTCCGTCAAGTGCTGGGAGAACCTTTCTGGAAATACTTGGAACGGTTCAAAGATCTTTTAGCTCAGTGTCCCCACCATAAGATAGAAAAGTGGCGATTGTGTCAAATCGTGTACGAAGGACTCGATTACACATCCAAAATTCTTCTTGAGTCCGTGTGTCAGGGGCAGTCTATGAGGAAAAACGAGGATGAAGCATGGGACTTTCTTGAGGACTATCGTGGAAGACTATGCAGTGAGAGAGTCCCGCTGAGAAGTCCAGTGTATCAACTTCTGCACATAAGGGTGGGATCCATAGCGTCGACGGCTCTATGCTGCCAAAGCTAAAATTGCAGCCCTTATGAGGAGAATTGAGGCATTGGAGACCACTCGTGCTCCACAGGTAAAGGTCAGGTAAATCAAATACAAGTTTTCACATGCTTTAATTGCGGAACTCCGAATCATGTTATGGAGGAGTATCAATTATTAACGAATCTCATGGGTCCTACACTTGAACAGGCTAACGCTTTGTATCAACAACCCGTGAACAATTCTTACGCTCATACATGCAATCCTGACTGGAGGAACCATCCAAATCTATCATGGGGTCAAGGGTAATATCAGAGGGGCCCTAACCCTAACATACAGCCTCTAACCAATGATCAGTTTCCAAAACCAAATGTGGGTGTTTATCAACACCCAAATACATCAAATTATGGGAACAACCAGAATAGACCATCTGTACAAAACCACTCACACCCACAACAGAGATCTAATAATGAATAAGAAAAGCGACTTCAGTCACTTGAGAAGCACGTTGAAAATCTTCTTTAAGTCTCATTCCAAGTTTGACATGCATATGTCCAACATTGACACACACATGCAAAATATTATAAAAGTGTCAACTCATTTTATTCAAAGTACAGGTCAGTAATTGCTCGTAAACTCTCAATCTATTAAGAATGTAGAGCAGCAGGTTGGACAATTAGCGAGTCAGATGAGTAAACGTGCGCAGGGTACCTTTTCAAGTCAACCCATAATGAACCCTAATGCCAGTTCCTCAAACTCCAATCAGTCGCATATTCACCAATGCAATGTCATTCACATGATTAGATCTGGCAATCGAGTAGACAATAATGTAGTCATGCCCCTTAATCCCACTACTATTATTTCGCAGGCTGCACCACCTCCATCACCATCACATGATCATTTAGAAGAACATGTTCCTGAGCCGAAAGTACCATATCCGAATCGGTTTAGGAAGCCTTCACCGCAAGTAGAGAAAATTCTTAAAACATTTTAGCAGGTGAAGGTTAATATTCCACTCCTTGATATTATACAACGGGTTCCTACTTATGCTAAGTTCCTCAACGATTTGTGTACTAAGAAACGAGTAAGAAACGTTCCTGAGAAAAATTTTCCTACTGTAAATATATCGCAAATCCTCTCTAACTCCTTGCTTGTCAAGTACAAAGATTCAGGTTCCCCTACAATCTCATGCACCATTGGGAACACTACATTTGATAGAGCGTTGCTTGATTTAGGGGCAAGTGTCAACTTGCTTCCTTACACTATTTATCAGCAACTAGGATTAGAAAAACTTTAACCTACCAAGATCACATTATATTTAGCTGATCGTTCGATCAAGAGACTACTTGGTATGGTTGAAGATGTGCTCATTAAGGTCGGTAAGTTTATCTTTAATGTAAACTTCATTGTCTTAAAAACTGAGCTGATCTCCAATCCACGGAATCAAATTCCATTATTTTGGGTAGACCATTCCTTACATTATCAAATGCATTAATTGATTGCAGGAGTGGCCTTATGAATTTATCGTTTGGGAATATGACTGTGGTATTGAATATATTCAATATGGATGAGCAAACAACGAGCTCCCTCATTGAGGTCAACATGATTCATAATTTGCACTCTGATTTGACCTCTTGCACTGATGATGAACCCTCATTTTAGCAAATATTCAAAAATAAGCTCATATTATTAAATGAATAGCACATACTGATTTTATGTATGATGATACTTGTGCAAGTGTGCCATTGATTTATAAGCAAATTTTTGAGGATTTGTTTGTAGAGGAGCTCGCATTACTTCGTGAGTTGGAAGAGTCGCCACCACATTTACTTGATCTTATAGCACTCTTTTCACCTCACGATATTTCTACATGTATGCTTGTTACTAACGATGATTGGCAGGTTTTTAATAAAGAATTTTTTAACCCAATTGTTAATGCTTACATGTGGACAAAGAAAAAGCGAGGGCGACGTAAGCTACAAACAGGTAATTTCGTAACTTGTAAGAGGTTGATGAAATACAAAAATGAACCCACTTCACATTTAAAACGCACACACTAAAAAACTAGAAAGCGATCGAGAGGTCGTAACCGCTTTCCATGCATTAATAGAGTGATGATATTGAGATCATAACTTTTACGGCTCTCATTATTTGTATAGTATTTGTATAATAGTTTTCATATTTATTTTACCATACTTGGTTTGTGTATGAGGGCATACACGAGTTTAGGTGTGGGAGAGTGGGTTAGAATATTTTCTTTATGTTTTTCTAAGATTTTAGTTTTTTTAGAGTTTTTATTTTATTTTTAGATGATTTTTGGGTTTCTTTATTTTGCACTTTGGGTAATTTTTAGGATAACTAACTAAAAAAAACTGAAAAAAACCTTTTATTTTATATATTTTCATCAGTAAATCAACCTAATTACAGATAAAGGGACAAATTTATATTTGAAATTGGATATGAGAGCAGATTGGACGATACATTTTGAATTTTATGAAAAAAAGATTAAAATCTGAAAAATAAATACCGCTAACAGTAGTTTTGAGGTAAGTATACATCTATTTTTTACTTCACAATAGTTTATTACGTTAAGGACAAAAATGATAACGATTGAGTAAGTCTTCCCTCTCTAAACAAAAAAAAGAAAAAAAAGTGAGAATAAAATAATAGGGTGAACCTGATATTAAGGTAATAGCCTCGAGAGTGATAAAATAATGGGGTGCGCCTAGTATTAAGGCAATAGCCTCAAAAGTGAAAAAAAAAAGGAGTATGAGCGAAGTAATCAGGTATTTTGCGCCTAAGTAAGAGTGAATAATCGCATGAAAGGTAAAATATTCTAAAAAAAAGAAAAGAGTATGAATCTAGTAATCGGGTACTTTGCACCTAAGCAAGCGTGAATATTCACATGAAAAGTAAAATATTCTTTAAAAAAAGGAAAAAAAAGAAAAAAATTATTATGAGAGAGGAGATGAATCATGAGTTAGAGTTGGAGTCCAAAACCGAAGTAGACTATCACACGTGCACGTAGATGTATAAGAGCCAATGGATTATCTATTAGTGGGTATTGAAAAATAAGATTTAAATTTTTGATTAAAATGATAAGTGTATCTGATATGACATTTGATTTGAAAATTGATAATCTAAATGCATTCTTAAGTTTGTATATTAGTGAGATTAAATGATGAAAATATTATAAAAAAAGATTTTTCATTCTTTTCTATAAAAATTTTATTTTTCTTGATTTTTGCTTATCCTTATTTTTCTTTTCTTTATTTCTTAATCTATTTTCTTCTTGAATTTTGTATGTATATTCACTGCAAACCCTCACGAGACACAACTCGTCCACTAGAGTAACATAGGGGTTTAAAAAGCTTTTGCACATGCTAAGTCCAATCGCGATTCCTGTGAAAGTGAGTTAGGATTTTTATTTTTCTTTTTAGGTTTAGGTTTTGCTTGAGAACTAGCAAAAGATAAGTGTGGAGGTGTGATGAGTACCATATATTGCATATTTATAGCCTTCATATTACCTATTTTTGTATTTAAATAATGTTACTCGGGTATTTTTAGTGTGTTTTTTATGAATTTTATTCTTACAAGGAGACGGCATGAAATCAGAGTTGAAGTAGGAAATCAAAATCCGAAAACTTTCTAAAGTGGACAAGACTACGAGACCACGATACTGCAGAGAGTCAATACAGCCATCAAAATAAAATCAAAAGGAGAAAATACTCGAGTGGAAGAAAATTTAGAAATTAAATAATTATTTTAGCCGCTAATTAGCTGCAAGGTGGGCCCCACTTCTTCTGATTTTTCTCCCGTGGTTTTGTTGTAATTTTGTAGTTTCACAATTATATTAGAATTGGGTTCGGAGTTCCGAAACTTATATATTGGTCGTATCCTTGTATTCTAGGAGAATCCTGTAATTTTTGTACTCGTTTTTTCATTAATAAAATTAGGATTTTACTGAAGGGGTGACGGCCACAATATCATGTTACAGAGGTACGTCATTGCTTTCTAATTTTTATTTGTTTTTTTATAGAGTTAATTGCTTTCTAATATAGATTTATTCGCTTTATAAATTAGATTTTATTGTGTTTATGAATAAAAATTTGATTTTACTTATTAGGAATATGAGTAGCTAATTTTCTTTAGCTCTAGGATGTAGATGAACTTAGTTTAATAGATCTAATATGGATTTATCTCATCTTCTTTCTAAAAAAAAATAAAGTTATGATTTTCTATAAATAAATAAAATATAGAGTTAACAAATCATAATTCTTTGATAGATTATACTTAATTAATATTTTGATAATCTGTGCTTAGATGAAGTTTAGAATTCTTATTTTTTGTTTATTTTTAGAATTATCAATAAAGAATTTCCTATAAATAAATTGAATTGAATAAACTTGTAAATCTAATTTTTTTGATAGGTTATGCTTAAGTTCAGTCTTTTGATAGCCTATACTTAGATTAGATTTTGAAGTTTATTTCTTTTCTTTTGTTTATGAGATTTTCTACTTGATACAATTTGTTTTTAAGAAAGGTGTTATTTTTTATGGTCTATACTTGCACATCACTTGATAGGTCATACTTAGGGGCACTTGATTAAAATTTAATTAAAAAGATCATCTTTTTATTATATTACTTAATCGTGCATAATTAAAAAGTTAGGAAGAAAAAGATAATTCATTGTTAGGCTATTATTCTAATGGATTCGAAATCCTAGGCTAATTTTTAGAACTTTGAACCAATTTTCTCTCGATTTAGAAACTCTTAGTTAATCTAGTAGAACTAAAAAAATAGTAAGAATCATAAAACACCTGAGATCTCTGTGGGTCGACCTGTAAAGTACGCTTGCAGTAATTTATCACATCAATAGTCGAATGACAAATTAGGTAATCACAATCACACTGCAATCCTCAAAATAACAGCCTTTAAAGGTCGAAAGTTCCATATCCTATCCTCCATAGCTAGCACTACTCCTACCATTGACTAAGAACCCTTCTTTTTTACTATTTAATCTCCTCACAGTTAAATTTGAACAATCCATTTACTATTGGAATAATGTCGAAGCTCTTCCTCGTCTTCCACTGGCAACAAAGGTCCTTACGAGAAATGCATGATCTAGCGTCTTCCACTGGCAACAAGGGTCCTTACGAGAAATGCATGATCTAGCACATTGTTTCCAAGAAATTTACGAATCAAGGAGAACTTTCAATGTTTCCTATTCTTTATCAGTCTATCCTTAGGGATCACAATATTTTTTTTTAATACCTACTGTAAATGAACAACCTCTAAATCCAAATTCCCTCCTCTCATCATTGGTGATGTGACCACTGAATTTAGCTACTGCTTATAACCTTGCAAGAGAGTTGAGGACCCCTTCCTCGGTATTTCCAGCTTGCTTGGAAACCCTTATTCTATAGTAAAAACTTGCCAACTAGAACTTGTCGTAGATACAAAATCGAATAAAAATTCATTTTCATTATGTCATCATCAATACAGACAATTCTTTGTTAGTCCTATATCCGTTATCATCAAATGCTCATGCACCTCGAATTAACTGGATATTTCTTTATAAAATAGCAGGCATAACTCTAAACTGTATCATACAAAGTCCATATAGACGTCATAGTAGAATTGTATATTTAACATGTTATGCTTTTGCTATTTTCAAAATGAAGGTAAAATGAAGTGTTTGGATATGGTTGACAAAAATTACATAAAACAATGATCATTTTCCATCGTTATATCCTTATCGGTCTAATAGAAGCAACAATAGAGTAGTGAATTTATGTTCTTAGCAACGAGGGTGCACATTGAAGCTTTCTAGTATTTTCTCACAAAAAGACCTATAATATATAAGGTACATAGAAAGGAAAGATATTCAAGATATGCTATAGCTCCTTTTGTTTAAGAATTTTACTTATAAGTACCCTCATAGCTACATTAGAGGAGGAACCAATTAATAAGAAATTATAAAAAGCGAGAGAGAGTCATCTCGAGTGATTGTAATCTCCTAATCATTAAAATAGTACTCCCTAAAGGTTGCTTCCTCCAATGAAGTGTTTGGATCTGGTTGACAAAAATTACATAAAACAATGATCATTTTTCATCGTTATATCCTTATGGGTCTAATAGAAGCAACAATAGACATAGTGAATTTATGTTCTTTGCAACGAGGGTGCACATTGAAGCTTTCTAGTATTTTCTCACAAAAAGACCTATAATATATAAGGTACATAGAAAGGAAAGATATTCAAGATATGCTATAGCTCCTTTTCTTTAAGAACTTTATAGCTACATTAGAGGAGGAACCAATTAATAAGAAATTATAAAAAGCGATTGAGAGTCATCTCGAGTGATTGTAATCTCCTAATCATTAAAATAGTACTCCCCGAAAGTTGTTTCCTCCAAGGACGTAGGTCAATACGTCTCCCAATTGAACCTTATTACTTCTTTGTGTACTTTACCTGTCTAGTTGTAATTTCTTTTCTTCTTTATTATTAAATTTGCGCTGAGGTTTATCAAGCAATCTAGTTGGATGAATTTTAGCGTATCTATGGAAATCAGTCAAGGATTCCCAATCAACAATGCCCAATACACGGTCCAAAGGTCAGTCAAACCAATAAGACCCTCTCCAAGGAGAAGGCCTGACAATTACAGACCGTAGTCTAAAACTGAGGACCTAATTGCTCTCATGGTAAACTCTCTACACTCGCCTACTGCATTAATGGTCTTATCCAAGTTCTGATTAGTGCCCTGACTACCCAAGCTAATAGGAAAGAAGTACTAATTCCCCCGTGCACAGGGCCCGGGACGACCATGGCGAACGACCCCTAAAAAGGACTAACTAGTGTCCCGAATCGTCCAATTGACCTCAACCTTCCATAAGAGAACTTGCAAAGATTCATACTTCAACGTCAAAGACTATGAGCCTCTCGTTCAAACCATACTTGAGAGGGGGTTCAAGTTCAAAATCTCAAAACTGGGTTAGAAGTATAATGGCACATGGGATCTATCAAACCACATTGCTAATTATCGCACCACAATGCAGCTCCAAGATGCCATGGACGATATCTTTTGTAGAGCCTTTCCATGACTTTGGAGAAGGGAGCAAAGAGTTGATACAATGGACTCTCCTTTGGATCTATCTAATATTTTTACCAACTGCATCATGAGTTTGTTCAGTAATTCGCCACAATCAAGATCATGATTACTAGTGCTTCATCCTTCCTTGTAGTTAAACAAGCGCTTGGCGAACCACTCTACGATTTCCTAAAACGCTTCAATAAGAAAAGGTTTCAGACTCATGAATGCTCCTCTGACATAGTCCTTGCTGTCCCAATCAGCAGAGTGGGGCACACTAGTATCTAACTACTCCAAAACTCCATCAAAAAGCAGAAAACTACATCACTACTCGAGAGGTCCAATAAGTATATTGGACTAAAGAAATTTGATTTTGTCTAAGAATCGAGGATTCAGGAGAGGAAAAGAACCTAGAAGACAATAAGTCCAAAGAGTACAGATATACCCAAGTTAGTGAATATATGCCTCTAAATGCATCTTGGGCCAGATTCTAAACTACGTAAGATTCCTATCTCTGCCACCATTATTAATCAAATTTCTTGTAGATAAGAGGGTTTCCCGATAGTTCTGTCAATATCATCATAATATTAAACATGACACTGAAGACTGTTACTAGTTCTAGAAGAACATCAAGAATCTCACATGACAAGGTCATTTTAAAAACTTTGTCGATAAAAAGAAAGCAAAGGAGCAGTTAGGCAACCCCGTGAAATACCTAGTTGATGGGATGATCAGGATTATCCAGCAAGATGAGAAGGTTATGTAATAAGGTGTAACCTCCATAAGGAGGGAAGCTATTAGACCATTGACAACATATCCAATAAAGTACTCGGCACTATATACTGTGAGTACTTTTGGCTATACGCCTAATTGGTACTCGGCCAATTAAATAAAATCTCTCTTTATTTTCTTATCTAATAAAATAAATGCTACTATTAGTACATTACTCTTGTATGATGACCTACTTAGCAAAAGCCTTTATAGATGATGAATGTCCACTTATTCAACAAAATGCCAACTTTTTCTGCTAAATACCCACTTACTCAGTGAAATCCCTTAAATACAAATAATGCCCACTTTGTAAAATGCCCACTTAATTGATGAAAGCCCTTATATATAATGAATGTACACTTATTAAGCAAAATGCCCACTTACTCTGTGAAATGCCCAATTACTGGACAATAGACCTTGTATTCTGCGAAAGCCCACTTTTTTCAGTATAATGTCAACTGACTGAAAGCCCTTGTGTATGAGAATGTCAACTTTTTTAGTGAAAGCCCTTGTATTCGACAAAAGTCCGCTTATTTGATGAAATGTATGCCTACTATCCCGTTCGGTGAAAGCCTTAAGTTGCAAGCTTGATAGTCCTATGAACGAAGATTCACTATGTAGGTATTACAAAAATGAATGAGGCTAAATTGTCTAGTACTTGCCAACGAGCTTATAACTCACTGAAGTCTTAAGGTGAGGGGTCTGTGCGCTCAATAACATGGCAAGACAGACCTGACAGGCCCGAGATGGGAAACCTAGCAAACAAATCGGCCATTCATTATCTTGCCGAATGCCTAACTATTGCTCGACTGGTGTCCGAGCCGTCTTTTTGTCATACTTAGCTTCTTAGCTCTATACTTTTGACTTACTTCGACCTTATATCCCAAGTATTCGACAAATACTCAACTCGGTTTCACACCAAGCTCAACTTTGTACTACAGTAATGCTCAATGCTCCCAACTTAGTATTTTGGCCCAATATCTACTAAATGCGAAGCGAGTTGCCAACAGAAGTGTAGTAAAAAAAAGTTGAAAAAAACCAACTAAGCAAAAGTCTATTTTTATTAAATAAACAAGATTAAAATATCGGGGACGGATACTACAATTCAAAAATTAGTACAATTACTTCATCTTAAAAAAGAAGACTCATCTTAATTGGATATAAGTTATTCTCTAATGTGAGTTTACTCCTATGGCTGAAATGGACTCACACATGAAGACTAAACCCTTGGGGGTCTTTCACTCCATGTGCTAAAAAAAACACTTGAAGACTTCCGAGCCCCTGGAGTCATCAAGGCAAGTACTGATATCCACAGGGCAAGAAAGCTCGCGATGTACAATGCCTCTGTTTTCAGTTGCCTTCCAAAACAGCAAACGTTACCTAATTATATTATACTATCCAATAGGCATAGAATCTTGGAATAGTCATAACTATTAGTATAATAGATAAATAAATAATATATTTGAAAATGAAATATTTTTTTTACATAACTAGTGTAGATTATATAGAAAAGTACATTGTTCTGGATTTATTCAACAAAAGAATGAAAAGAAGAAACAATGCTCGAACAAAAGAAACTATGAACACTATATAAAAGAAGAAACAATGCCCGAACAAAAGAAACTATGAATGCTATATACAAGTACCACTAATCTAGACATGGTTCTTATTATTTTTCCATCTGGTCTACAAATAATGATCATCAGTTGATGTTAGCTCCCCTTTTATGCCCACGAAACCCATTTCAAAGCCTAGGTTGGAACCAAAGAAAATAAACCTAGTAAGTAATATATAAAGAAAGGAAGCATACGACCATGGTATGCATTTGACAATATAAACATGAATATGTAAACAAGTATTAATAAAGAACTATAAATATTATAAACAATGCATGTATCTAAGTTATTTATACTCTACTAGGCTCAGTCATCGTTCATATTAAATAGAAACTATATGATGGATAAGATAAATTATTTTCTATTATCGTATAAGTGTCTGTTCATACCCAGGTTTCGATCTCAATTGTATGACATTGAACCATACCATACTGTTATGTATTACCATTAATACATGGTATTATATACTATAGTAATGGATATACCATACTGTGTATTAATCGTTACTTAGTAATTCTGTATACCCAGATCGCTTCAGTAAAAATCATCGCCCCTCATATTACATAATCCTTATATGATACAGTTCTTGTCCATAATATAGTTTCTCTCAGCTCCGTATTAATGATATACGATATACATGAACCAGCAAGAGTATCATGGTATGCCAAGTCAAATCATATACGCATTTGTTGCTATGAAAACTAGAAGTTAAAAATCAATCAAGGTCAGGACCATATACATCATATTATGTATATACTCTATTTTCATGTAATCTAGATATTTTATATTGAACATCAACATGTTCCATGAATGATATGCCCATCGTACAATAACTTTATGTCAAGTATTATGTTTCGGGTATCGTGTAAAAAGGTGAATCATGCAAAGTATTATTTCACACCTTGTCCTATATCATGCATGTTGCACAAGCAGTATATTAAGAGTGTGTCAAACATTGGATACAATAGTGTTGGTCCGCGATATATATCTCAATTCATGTAGCAATTCCATATTCTGTTTATTTTTCAAGATATACAGTTTAATAAATCAATGATAATATAATGTAGTTCACATAGAAATAGATGCATATGCACAAAAAAAAAAGAAAAAGAAAAACACTAAAAAGAACTATCATAAGATGCTAAGACTAAGCTTGATGAGTATTGAGAATAAAAAAAATTAAAAGCATATCCCTTGTATATATAACTCAATTTGATAGGCAACTTATAGAATGTAAAAACCAATTATACATGTCGGTGATTGTTTTTTGATTTAGAACATAGAAGTGAAGTAAGCACTTAAGTAAATGACTTAGCATTTATATATTAATTTTTGGACTATGTATGAAGATACAAATGCTCTATGCTTTGCTTAGATAACTAAAGTAGCATGTCATACTTGAATAGAGTATGCAATTTAAAATCAAAACATGTAAATTAATTAACTACATCACATAATGATTGTCAAAATACATATTAAGACATGCTTTTTAGTAAACTAACTTCTCTGGAAGTGCAAAAAGCATATGATTTTAATCCTAAAATCAAAGTGTGCACTTCTAAAGTAATACAAAAGTTTCTATAGTTTTGGGATCAACTAAAAATAGAAGGAAGTTGAGAATAAATTTGATAGAACAAGTTAATTTCAATCATGTCTTATAAAATAAATTTATTTGTATTCCTACTAATATAGCTGTACAAAAAATTAGTTTTCTCATATATAATTTCTAGGAGCGAATATTGATCACATTGCTTGATTATTATTATGAATAACTACTATAGTGATTTCTCCTTGACTTGCAAAGAATTTAAATGATTAAGCAAATAAAAACGTAACTGACGGTCTTCTACGAAACGTGCATTTTAGTCAGCAAAGAAAATTTGATGAGTATTTATTTTTGAATAACAAAATGGAATCCATATAAACACCTTAGAGAAAATTAATACAAATAAAAAAATTACATATAGAGAATTTCAACAAAAAACCATATAAAATTTAAGTTGTTACTTGCCTAATTGTAGAACCAAGAAAAAAAAAAGATAGAGAGAAGAATAGAGTTACTTATAATACTTTGATTTACTTGAATTTTATTGGAGAATTAAAGCCTTCACCCTGAATCTGGACTTGTTGATACTTGCCCAGAGAGAGAGAGAGAGAGAGAGAAGAGATTAATTATCTATTTTCTAATTAAAATAGAATATATAAGGAGAAGAGTCATTTATATGTCCAACTGACATTTTGTTAATAAGGGAAGATACAGAATTAACATTTTAACTCAATATGCCACTTATTCATCCTTAACTTCCTAGTGATAGTACATAACCACCTCAGACCCTAGGTATGCACTTGAAAATTTCATTTGGAGAATTAGGTGTGTAAAAAGAATTTTTAATTATTTTATTGTTTAATAAATATTTTAATATTTACGACTCTGATTAATATTTCCTAAATATTACCAAGTTAATACACGATAAGTGGTTAATGAGAGAAGTATTAAAAAATTTACAATATAATTATTTTATTAAGAATTAGAGATAAAAATTGCTGAAATAATTACATGAATAATTCATATTCTATAATGAGCAAAATTTGTGTACCTTTTTAGGAAATAAAATTTCTAAAACTTACAAATATTACAACACAATAATCTTAAAAATTTAATGTAATTTGGACTTATGGAATTTAAGTTGCACCCATCGAGAGTTCGATTTATTGTAAATTAGATCCCGATGTACACTGATTTTTGAATCTTTTCAAAAAATTCTGAGAAAATCACCAAAAATCTAGAAAATAAAAATAAATAATTGATCCACATTTGGAATATCATTTTGGATTACAGAATAAAAGAAAAAGCAAACAAAATTTATAGCAGTCATTGATATGGCCGAATTAGGTTTTTGAACCCCATCGACACACTAAAATGGATATGGCAATTGAAAATTTCTAACATTACATGATGCATTTTCATCCTTCGAGGATGGAAAATAGTTGAGAATTATATGACTTACTTAATTCTCTCAAGAACCCAATAAGACCATTGGTACTTAATCCACTCAACGACACCAACGTCATTAGACGATGCAACACAAGACTGGTTTTGTGCTTCGGGCACCACTTTTTGGTATAGTTTTTCTATGAATAATAATCAAATAGAGACTCCCTTGCTATTTATAAAGTTTCCATGAGGCTAAAGGTATTCGAATAACAAGATTAGACAGGAACGAAGAAGATATTATGTCTCCTGGATGTCGCTTTAACCATATAATTAGCAAAATTCAAATCGACAGTGAATCCTAACTATACAATTTAATGTACAAATCTGGAATTAGTGCTGGAGGCAATCTTCACGTGTTCGAAGCAATTTTTATACATTAGCTATTAAATTTTCCATACTTGTCATTATAACACCTCCATAATTATCGAGACAGCAATTAAAGAGGCAATTTAATACTGCAGTACTAAGCAATATCAATCGTTCATCTTTTCTAAAGAACTAATACTAAGTTACCCTCGACAGTACAACAATTTACCTCCACTGTGATTAAACAATAAATGACGTTCGAGACAAATCAATTCGGTAGGGGCAAAAACTACTCAAGAGCTCAGTGAACTGAACTAAGGAGTGAGGACTTGTTGACATATAAGTTCACACGACTTAAAACCGATGGCGAACATCTGCTGGAAAAAGCTCACGAGTTCAAGATCTATTTAAAAGCTAATTAAATTTCGGGTAAGGCCAAATACTTCCAAATCTTCTATAATAATTGCACCAGGAACTCCCCTATTTGTATAAACAAAAAAAAGAGAAATATTAAAAATTTATTATAACTCATTTTCTTTAAAGATTTACATCGACAAATACCTTCCTACATCTACAAAGGGACGACGAATTCATAAGAAATTATGGAGGGTGAGTGAAAGTCATCTCAAATAATTATGTTATCCTCCACATTAATATAGTACTCGCTGAATAACCATTCCTTTGAGATGTAGGTCAAGACCTCTCTTGACTGTACCTCATTATTTTTTTGTTTTCTCTATCTATCTATTTCTATTTTTTATATGTTAGTAAGTTTGTATCGAGTTTCTTCCAAGCAATCTACTCAAACAAATTTTAATGCAAACAGAGCTATAATAAAATCATTTATGTTTGGCTTGTCTACTTTTTTCAGGTTTATGGGCATTTTAAAAAATTGTTTAAAATATTCCAAATTTTATTCTTAACTTCCTGCTTGTAATCAAAGCAATATGACCTCCATAATTTTTGGTTTTTCCCTCAAACTCTCCTTTAGAAACTTTCTACTTTCATTTTAATTTTCAGCATGGTTTCAAGTTGGTTTCTCTATTTAGTTCCACATGGATCATTATTAAGAATCCTCATTTTAGGATGCTATAAATATTCGTTGGTCCTCTTATGTTAGGACGCTTTGCAATTTAAATTTCTTTTCTTTTGTCATATTTTTTTTATATTTTGGTTCTATGATTATATTATCTTCCTCATTAATATAGTATTTGTTGAACCCTCCAAGAATGTAGGTCGAGACATCTCTGGACTGTACCTCATTATTTATTTGTAATTTCTTTCTATCTGTTTATCTTTTATTTACTATTAAATTTCCTTTCTTTTTGTCAAATTTCTTTTTTTTTTTATCATCATGATAGGCTATTTTCAATTTTTCCTTGTCCATTTTATTTATCAAGTTTTCTGAGGATAATAGGTGTGTATATATTTTTTATAATAATATTATAACCTAGTTAGTTATCCAAGTAAGATTTTCAATCTACATCATTAAGAATCCTACATATTCTTCTAGAAATATAGATGCGTGAGTTAACTGGTCAACATAAGCTCCATGATCCTCGAGTTAGATGAATAAGTAGTTTAGTAAATTTTAGTTTACTTGTTAGTTTTAGGGTAGATACCATAATATTTGTTTGTACTTCTCTTCCTTTCTTCTTTATACGTTATAGTAATCTGGAGTGCGACCGACATTGTTAATAGGGAAAAAAATCACCATCTCTTACATATGATCAACTTCTAAAATTTGCATCAAGGAAATTTTATGAGCCTGAGGAAGAATTACATGGTGGTTGTGGATCAATTGAACATGCAATTTATTATGACTGGATCAAGATGCGAATTTTTGAATCTACATATATAAACTCAAAATGAATCCATGCCCATTCTTCCCCTATTTTTCTTTTTTTAAATCTAAATCCTAGGAACCTTATACCAATGTTTAAAATAGTAGTAATGGTAACGTAATGTTTTGCCTCTGTTAGATTATGTCGCATATAGCGTAACGAATAACGTAAGTTATGCAATTTCTTATTTATTTAATAAAAATAAATATAAAGCTATATAAGATAATTTATATAAATTGAAAATGAAATTTAAAATTTCTAAAAAAGAATATAAAATCATTTTGAAATACATAATATATTCTAAATTTACATTAAGTTTACCAATAAGTTTTCATATTTATCTTCATAAATTATATTAAGTCTGAAATCGTAGTTCTAGTTATCATCTAAACAAAAAAAAAAATAAGATTCAAATTTTTTATATCAATTCTAGTTATTATCATTATTGCAATTTATATTTTGTACCATTAAATTTAACTTATTTATAATTGCTGATTTCAGTTCAGTTAAAAATTTAATAAAATCAACAAGTAAGATATATCAATAACTGGAGAGAAATTACAATAAGTGAATAAAGGAACAATCGCAAATTAGTAAGTTAGCAATTCTACAAACAATCAAATAAGCAAACACCTAATCAAATAAGAAAATTACAATAATTTGCTAATAATAAAAATAGTAATAAACAACAATATAGAATTACTAAAAAATAATAGTAAATAACGTAATTTAATGTAACGTTATATAATATAACGTAAAATAACATAAAAAAAACATAGTGTTACGGTGCACTGAGTTATTTTCAATTGTTACCTAGCATTGAAATTCCGTTAGGTTTCATAACGCAATATAACGAGTTTCATAACACGTTATCTTCAACATTTCCTTATACCTCCATAGTTCTATGCCAAATATTCATTCAATCATTATATTATCAATTTGATTCTTTAAAATTCTAATCCTAAACCTAATATCCTTGTAATATTTCATGATTCCAAACAGGAAATTAACTCTAAACCAAATATGTGGCACTCCTTGATCTTTTTAAAATCCAAATGTAATCAACATACTTGAAAGTTTCGCAACCCAAATTTAAACATAAAAACTCATAGTTCAACATAAGCCTTATCCCTTGCATAACCCTAGATCCAATCTAAAGTTATTCATTTCTAAGCCTAACATGCCTTGATCCAAAAGAGAGATGAAAAGAAGAGAAAATATGCTGAAATTTGGGATTGGAACTAGGTGAAGGAAATGAGGGGGAAGAGGAGGCAATGGATATAACCTATTAATTTTGAAGGTAGTTCGAAATTTAAACCCATTCTTATTGAGTTCCATAAATAGACCCATAAACCCATTGCCTTATTAACATAACTTGAGGTCAAATGGCCATTTTACAAATTTTGTTAACAAAGTTAGGTCTCAAGGTGGGGATGTAAATAAATATAAATAATATCCATATTTGAATATATATATATATATATATATATATATATATATATATATATATATATATATATATTTTGATGAATATAGATATTCATATCAACTACACTTTAAAATATCATCTGAATGTAGAGAGTGCTTATCGTACATGATATATCCAATTAGATATCCGAACATCCAAATAGTATCTAATACACAGGACTAGTAATAATAATATAAAGAAAAAAGTCGATTTAATATTTTTTAATGCACTAATAAACATTTTTCGATGTTAAAGATATAGTAATTGAGAATTGGTATCTTTTTTTCTTTCAAAACTGTTATCATCATTAATAGTATCCGTTTAACATCTAAAACAAATTCGACTTCATGTATAGTTTTGCCAAAAATGGATAATAACTTTAATATCTGAATAATATCCATATTCATATTCATATTTGTAAGGAGAAAACAAATAAAAATATAGTAGTACCAATATTTGCTCTCTATCGCTTTTGGTTAAATCTATAGTCAAGAGTTTCACGTGAGAATAAAATATACGGAGGTTTGTTGAATATCACTTCAAACTTTGGAAGGTTTAATGAAATTTATTTAAGAAATAAACTGCATGGTTAGTATTAATTGACAACCAATATAACTTTAACATACTAGGAACTTGGTTTAAAATTTTAAAAACTACAGTGATTTAATTAATAACATATGGTAGTTATACATATGAGTTTTGCTATTTAAACTATAGATAATGGACAACACAGTAGTGATAATCAACTTTTGAATCCATTTTATAGTCCACTTTCCTATAATCTACTTGCCATTAATTATATATATATATATATATATATATATATATATATATATATATATATATATATATATATATATATATATATATATATAGTTAGTTAGTTAGTCAGTCAGTCATTATGCAACAACTGAAAAACTTTCTACCAAATAACATTTCTTGAATGAGAGAAGACACATGCACACTCGTATTATAACATTATCTATTTTTCTAAAATATCTGATCATGCCAAGCTACTAACAAATTATTGTTGTCACCATGTTTCATGAGACCTAGGCTATATATATCCTACTTCAGTTCTAACCATATGTTCATAATGGTACTTAAGTATTCATCAATACTGAAACCATCATTCATTATTTTCTACATATTTTACTTGTCTGTCTATAAAAATGATCTTTTTTTTTTCGGTGCGAATAATATAAAGTATAATATGAAAATCTACAGCCTTATCTTTTTTCTATATTTTAACTAAGATTACTATAAACTTTCCGGAAATAAGCTTGATGTATTCTATTAATAGTATTTTTCATTTTTATTGTTGGTATCAAATTAATTGCGGATTCGTACAATCCAAGCACATCTTATCTGATGTTAAAAATCCCTCTCAAAAGGAAGCCTGCGCAAGGGCAATCTCGTAATAAAACGGGAAACTGAGGGCGACTCTCCCTGTCGGAATCAAACGAAGCCTGTCCTGAACTCCAAACTAGCTACGGGCTCCCTACAAATCCGCACTCACCAAACCCTGATCCCAAAAGAGAGAGGAGGAAGAAAAAAAAAAAGTTAAAAATAAAAATAAAAATAGGACCCTCTTTTTTATTTTTTGTTTTTGTTTCGTATTTCGTTTTGTGTTTAGCTCTCTGCCCTCTCGAATCCGCTGGCATCGCTCTTCTCGGATTCGATCCTGACCCTGACGGCAGATAATGGCGCAGAAGCTGCAGCCGCAGCTCAGAGACCTCGGGTCAAAGCTCGGGAACCCTTCCGCTTCCAAAGATGCCCTGATTAAGCTCCTAAAAGTGAGTTCTTTTTTGCTAATTGCGTGCTAATTCTTGCTCTGGAGCCTGTTTGCTTCCCTGATCTGTAGTTGTAGTAGCTTAGTTGCTAAGGTTTTGATGGGGACTTGTTAGAGCGGTTAGAATTAGGGCTCAGTTTGTAGAAAAGATCGGATTTTTTTGCCGGGGAACGAGTGTTATTGCTGGAAACCTTTATATTTCAATTTAGTTAGAAGCTAGGGTTTTGAGGTGGTTTTAAGTAATTGTTCTGATAAGTTTGTAAATTTACAAATTTTCAGGTGTATTTTATTTTCGCCATTTACTGGCGGCGCAACTATGTTAGTTGCGCAAATTTAATAAGTTTGGACTTTGGTTGTAAAGTGGAGCGCTATTGTTACATGAGTGCATGTGTCAGTTTAGTGGTTTCTATCTGGATTTTTGTTAATTTTGGTTTTTTTGGTGAAATTTAGGGTTTTGAGGGGGTTTAAGTAATCTTTCTGATGTGGGTGTAGTTTACGATTTACATTTGTATTTGTGTCTATTTGAGGGTTTAGTTGTAAAATGGCTGACTTGAAATCTTGAACTTAACTCTTGGGTAGCATTCTACAGCTCAATTTGTTTGGGTTGCCTTTGGTGTGGTTTTAGGATTCTGATGTTGGCTCTTTGGGAATGATCATCATGAGTTTAGTGGTAATGACTAGTATTACGGACTGTTTATCTGCAGAAATGTAACCATTTATATTAAAACTAGTGACAGCAGGAACAAACTAGAACAGGACTAATACCAAACGACAGTAAATCTTTGCAATCTCAGATGATTCCACTTGCCATTGGAATTAAAAAAAAAAACTAAAAACACTATAAGTAGGAGCTATACGTGTAAATTAACAAAAACCTATGAAGAAAGCTCCAATAGTAATGCCGTGTAATATGAAGGATACTAGCAGTACAAAAAATGAGAACAATTATCCGGAAATACCAATTTTGACTACAGCTTTTGACAAGAACTCTAACCACCGGAGTCAGCATTAAAGCCTGAACAGAAAAGGCAGCAATTGCAACGGATGATGGGTTATAGAAGTATAAGGTGATGCCAGTTGTGATTCTACTCGCATACGAGATCACACTTGTTACCCTTCCATTTAAGCAACATACCTTCTATAAACCAACACAATATCAAAAATGATCCAGAAGATCAGAGCTACACTTACTTTTACAACCATTTTTTTTATATATTTTTTTCTTTCCATATAATCCAACCTATAGCAATGATTAAAATATCCCGATACAAAACTTTTTAGCTGCTCTTCTTCTGTGGCAACCATCGACATGGAAGAGTGGCAGGATGACCTCTAAGACCCCAAACACCCACACACAAGATCAAAAGATTTTTTGCAAAAAGACAAAAAAAAGTATTATAAGTTTGTTGCGTTTGAACCCAGAGAACACATATTCTTGGTTAAGAATACATTTTTTTTAATTGACTAATCAACATTTAAAATTTTATTGTTAACCACTTTCCACATGTAAAAGCTAAGTACTAAATCAGTCTTTTTCCAAGTAGCTTTCTATAACCAAATTCCTTGCAACTTAAGGAAAGACAAAAAACTTGTTGCGACTTTTTTGCTTTCTTTTTAAAGGCAAGTCTAACTTTTGCTTCGAGTAATTTGGCAAAAAAGGAGCTATTTGTGGTGTTGTATGATCAAATGGATAGCACTTGAGATATTTTTTGTTAAAATTTTGACCTTTTTTTTTTGTTTCTGCAGTTCTTATTTGAAACTTACATTTCATAAAATCATTGCTTAAGGTTGAGAGTTCTGCTACATGCTTTTCCTGTAAAACCGTGATAAGTTAAATGGTATTTCATTAAACATAATAAGCTTGGGGCACTACTTTGTTCGACATTTTACTTCCTGATGCTGGGCCTCCTTTTGAAGTTTGACTTGTTAACTCTTGTCTTCCTCGTATGTTTTTGAAAATTCAAATGATAATCATGACATTATGCACATGTGCACATTATGCTAATGTATTTGCCACCATATTGTCTATAAGTTCTTCATGCTTGCTACCCCAGTAATTATCAGTCTATTATGGATTTTTTATTTTTTTGGTTTTTGTCTTTCCCCAAAGTTGACCATTTTTGCTAAGCCTACTGTATGCCAGTTTATGTTTGTTGCATGCTAATTATATGCTTCATTACCTCCCCCAATCCTCATTAGCTCTTTGACTTGCCTCACAATGTATTGGGATTGGGGGCTGGTAACACTTGTTGAAATATTTACTTAATGGTTTGGATATTAGGGCTATTTTTACTATTCTTATATCTTTTGAAAGGAGCTAACTGGATATATGCTCTAGAGCTCTGCTGCAGAAAGTCAGATGGTTATAAGAACTGAAAGATGTATGCAGAAAGGCAGAACTTATTTCTGCACATAATTTGGCTTCTCAATTTAAACTACAAAATCTTGCTTAGATATTTCTGTTCTAGAAAGTTTATTCTTTTTTTGCAGCAAACTGCAAATTGCCTCTCTGAGATAGAGCAGTCGCCATTGCCTTCAATGTTAGACGCAATGAAGCCCTGTATTAATGCAATTGCCAAACAAGAATTGCTGAAACATCAAGATAGAGATGTCAAAGTTCTGGTAGCGACATGCATTGTTGAGATCACCAGGATAACTGCACCAGAAGCTCCTTTCAGTGATGATGTTTTAAGGGTGTGTTAATAGAAAATTATTATATCAATGCCTTCAAAATGAGGAATAAAAAGAAAAAACAGAAAGACTGGCAATACTTGACGCACTGTAATATTTTATTTGTTATTTTCACAATTCTAAGCAAAACGAGTACGTTTTCCTGCAGGACATCTTTCATTTAATCGTAGGTACATTTAGTGGATTATCGGATATTAACAGCCCATCATTTGGGAGGAGGGTTGTTATTTTGGAGACACTTGCAAGATACAGGTCGTGTGTTGTGATGTTGGATCTCGATTGTGATGATCTTATTAATGAAATGTTCAGTACGTTTTTCGCTGTTATCAGGTATGTATATCTATTGAGATTTCATATTGTGTTGATGGATTAGTCTTTTATGCTTTAATCTTTCATGTACGCTGCAAATATGTTGTTAATTTATGAAGTAGAGATCGTTGTAATGGGCAGCTCCTTTAGTTTGAGAAATGCTCATCTTTTTTTTAGGGAAAATCATTTGCCTTACAGCTTTAGAGATCACATTCTTAAGCAGTTTTTGGAGTTTCCTAGTTTGTCCAAGTAGAGTTATTCTGTGCCCAGGTTAGGTGGTATTGTGGATGTCCTATTTTTGCTCTTTGGCAGGTGCAGTCATGCTAAGATTTCCAAAAGCAAATTGTTATTTAAAGTTTAAAACGTATCGATTGTTTCCCACCTGCTAGATGCATGTTTTTATGCATGTGTGTTAGGCACATAGCTTGTTAAAATCTGTGGCTCATTATGTTGCCCATGAATAACCATCCAATTTTGCTCAGGATGACATCTTTGTTGGTTCTAGTTCTCTCCCTCATATATCAGTACACATGCTGCTAACATTGTGTTCTCTTCCAAGAATGCTGGAGTGCTGGTCAAACTTCCTTCACTTGGAATACCCTTTGTTAATCGTGAAGAGGACTAGTTCCACAGTACCCACTAGAAATGTTTGGTATCTTGAGGGTTTAATCTTCAACATTTCTGTCAGATTATCACAGTAGAGACATGATCCTCTGGTACAGTGTTGCATCTGCTTGTTAGTTTTTTTTGAGTCAGCGTAACTTTGGATCACGATCATATTGGGAACAACATGAAACTTAAGGGCCTCAGTCATGGAGTTTTTGAAATTAGATTCTGTCTTCGTGGATTTATACTTCCACCATTAGCATTGGTGAAATACAGATTACCTGTTTTCAGAATGTCTCACAGAGTTTTGATTCTAAGTTGGTATTGTTCTAATATCTCCAAATTTTATCCTTTGAATGCTCTATTTTTAATAATCACGCCCCATATTTATGATCTCTCGGCAATCACATCTCTTTGGTCTTTTCAATGAGTGACCTACTTTCTTCTTGCCATGATGTAGCAGGCTACTAATGTATAACACTGTAACTGTTTTTTTTTCCTATGGAGGTAGCACTTGCTATACCTGTGCTAGGGTTCCATTCATCACATAACTTGTACATTTGTTTTAAAAAAATTTATTATGAACATACACAGAAAATAAGGATATGTGTCCTCTTCTAGGCTAGTTGATGTGCAATATTATCTTCTGCGAGGGCATATCCCATCTTATCATTTATCACCATCGACCATTCAGATTCTATTTGATGAAGGTTTGCTTCTTTGAGTCTTAAAAATGTATTATACACCATAAGCTTGTTTAGTTTGTTGCTTCTTTGAGTCTTAAAGTTTATTGTACACTAAAAACTTATATAGGTTGTTAAATCGAGTGAAGGGGAAAGGTGAAGTGAGTTATGGTTAAGCTGGAGGCCTTTCAATGTGGCTCAAAGGTCCATGTGCAGGGTGTTAGTTATCAAGTTGACTATTTATATTTTAGCCACAACATTTCACTTAAGCTTTTAGGTAAAGTGGCTATTTGACACACAACAGACCCTTTTTTTGCTTGATAATTAGATGGAAATACTTGTTTACATATGATGAGTATTTAACATTCCATACATAGGACAAATATATGTTGTGTTTTTTGAATCAAGAAGCTTAACTATACCCGTGTTTTATGTTGATATATATAATATATTTGAAGTTTACTATTTCTTTAGTTTGGCCAATACATATCTTTTCAAGTGTGACGTTATAGGGGGGAACAGTGAAAAACAATGGTCTCCCAGAGTGTGCAATGCATTTCATGTAAAGTACAAAAGTGTGAAAATTAGATAAATGGAATGTGAACACAGTAGAAAATATTCTGAGATCTACGAGTACATGGAAAATCGCAAAGAATGACACCATGTATGTATTCACAGCCAGGGTTTCATAATTGAAGTGTTTGTGATTCATAGTGATTACGTAGCAAGTGAACAAAAGTTTCCTTTAAAGCATGCTATTGCTCTTCACATGTGCATTCATTCCAAATTACTAGCTCTTGAACTGATAGTCGATGAAACATTTAGATGTAGGGCATTCGAATATTATACAATGAGTACACACTGTGACTTGAGTAGGTTATTCTCCATTTAGGGGAGTAATGGCTCCATTTATTTATAGGGGGCTCTTTGTAGCCATCTGTAACCATGCAAATATCCAGAATAGTGAACTGTTTTCAACATGCCCTCTTAAGACCTATAATCCACTGATGCCTTTATATGTACCTTCCGTTAGCCTATAGATGATCTTATCTATTTTGTATTTGCTACATGATGTATAAATCCGTGGTATTTTGATGATTCCATTTTACTCCACATTGTAAGTATCAGATCCCATTTCTTGGTAGTTTAGATTCTTCTCCAGTGGATTATTGTTCTTTTTTTCCTGTGTTTTACTTTGATTTTGATATCCCTTGAGAATAAAGTTGCAAATAAAGTTTTTCTCTCACATGCAAGCACAATTATGAATTCATTAAATAACTTAACTTTGAATTAATGCAGTGATGATCATCCAAAAAATGTTGTTACATCAATGCAAAAAATCATGGTTCTTATTCTTGATGAGAGTGAGGATATACAGGAGAATCTGTTAAGTACTATTTTGTCACCTTTGGGTCGGAAAAGAACTGTGAGTCTTCTCTCATATTGTTCCTTCCATCTGTCCTTTTCATCTTGAATACATACTTTAATAATGTTCTTTTACTACTCGACTTTTCATGTGCATACTTTCCTTCTGTAATGTTCTTGAAAATTTTCTTTCAGGATTTTTCTCTGGCTGCACGAAGGCTTGCTATGGATGTTATTGGGCAATGCGCCGGAAACCTTGAGCCTTGCATAAAACAGTTTCTTGTATCATCCCTATCTGGTGATAGCACCTGTTTGAATAATTCAGTTGATTATCATGAAGTCATTTATGATGTATATCAGTGTGCTCCACAGATCCTTTATGGAATTGTTCCATACATTACAGGAGAGCTGTTGGTAAGTACTCGATGTTGTTGATTGTTGTCATTCTTAACTTCTCTAGCTTAAGCCATCAACTCTTATGAATCAGCAAGTCATACTAAGTTGAGATGTGGTATTATTATTTTCTTTGAAACCTTCAATGGTCTCGCTTGTATTATTATTTTACCTAGTGAAATTTCTGTTCAATAGTTTATTTTCCTAGTGTATATGAGACTTCCAAATTTGGATTTTAAGCATTTGGTTTTTTTCTATTTATCTTTCTTTCTTTCAATTTCAAAACATTAAAGTACTTATTCATTATTCTGATTTGTCTTGATGTTGCAGAATTTTTTTTGTGTACACTTTTTCTCTTATGCAATTTATTTTTATGCTTCAGCAGTTCCAAACTAATTCGGATAAAAATAAATCAGACTAAACAGGGAAAATAGCAATATAATATTTTAGTTTCGTACGATATTTTTGAGAAATATTTCTTATGCAATATTCTATAATTTTTTTAATATAAACATACTATTAAATTAGTATTAAACATAGCATATCCTCTCTCTGCGGATTTTGTTGTTAGATACCTTTGTATCTTTTGACAACCTTTACTGTTCTCTTTATTGATTTGAAAGAATCAGAGACCTCTTCTAACTTCGAAGCCTACAATTTCTTCCTTCATGCCATAGCTCTTATCTTTTCTCATTCTTTTATAATACTCTATTGTTATGTTTCATGTCACAATTCTCAGCATTTTTGAAGTTCTTATAAGCAAATGAAGCATACCATAACTGACTCTAATTTTTGTATATGTAGAATGATGTATTAGATATTCGGCTAAAAGCAGTCCAACTTGTTGGAGAACTCTTTGCTTTACCAGGAGTTTCTATATCTGAACCTTTTCAGCCACTATTCTCTGAGTTTTTGAAAAGATTGACGGACAGAGTAGTAGAAGTTCGTGTTTCTGTTATTGAAAACTTGAAGAATTGTCTGATTTCAAATCCTTCTCGGCCTGAAGCTCCTTCAATCATCAGTAAGGGGTTCTTTGCATTTCAAGAATTGCCTGATACTTGTGTAGAGTAAGAGTTCGTTTTGGTGCAATTGATAACATGTATACAATGAATATTTCCCAGAGGCTCTCTGTGACCGGTTGTTGGATTATAATGAAAATGTCCGTAAACAAGTTGTTGTTGCAATATGTGATGATGCCTGCCACTCATTGAAAGTTGTTCCAGCCGAGACTGTTAGGCTAGTTGCAGATCGCCTTCGAGATAAATCTGTCTGTCCATAGATGCTCATTAACATCCTATTGGTTTCTCTTAATTTTTATTGGGTTAAAACTCATGAAATTTTAATTTTCAGCTATCTGTCAAAAGATATACCATGGAGAGGCTGGCTGATCTTTACAGATTGTATTGTTTGAAGAGCGCTGATGGTTCAGCTAGTGTAGATGAACTGGAGTGGATTCCTGGGAAGATATTGAGATGCCTATATGACAAGGATTTCAGGTGAGAGAATGCATGAATTATGCTGATAAATTTGCTAGTTCGGTATTTGTATTAACATTCTTCTCTGTTGTTTTTGATTTACATAAACATTCAGTTTTACCTTACGGCATATTTTGTTAAAATTGCTTGATCTTATAAGAGGATGCCGTGTATGTATAATGTATGTACAAAAGTTCACGCTTGCAATCATCCCTGGAAAATTGTTTGAATTTACTGTTATATAAATAAACTTATACATATTATATGCCAATTGCGAATTCAGTACCCGAAAACTTAAACCACTAGTTGTCAAAATTTTGTTTGCTTGCTGTTAATTGAATGATTTATATTTTCTCCCTGGTACTATAGCCTTTGGCATTCTTAATTGAACTCTTTGCATGCGTTGGTTGGTCAATAGCAATCTCCATATTTCTTGTTTTCTATTGGACTGTGTTATCTACTATGAGAGGGGAGCATGTGTTTCTCAAGAAGCTCATTGTAGTATGCTCTTATTCTTTTTTTCCCCCTCAAATGAAGAGCTTTCTTCCTAGCATTGAAACAAGAAGAAACTGAAAACAATAAGAAATGATTACAATGCCTGACTGTTTGATAAACTCTGATTATTTTGTTATGTCTTTAGCATTTATTGCAGGGACCCTATGCATGTCAAACCGGCTACTTGGTGGAAGAGAAATTGAAAGTTATCATAAATACTTTTACAAATAAAACAGTGATTGTGGGGAATTGTTAGAAGATGGTTAAGCTGTGCCTAAAAAGTATGTTTTGGAACTCATCTGTTTGTTATGCACTTCGAGCTCATGCAACAAGCAGCATTTTACCTCGTGCAGCAAGAAACAGTCATCCCAGTTTGCCTTTAAGCTTGTGCAAATAGGAAACAATCCTTCACATTGCCTTTAAGCTTGTGCAACTAAGGAGCACTCTACCAAAATTTCCTAGACTAATAGTTTTGAGGATGGTGAGGTTGACTGCTGTTAGTTTTAGATAATGATGTTTAACTTATCGCTGTAGGGTATGTTGCATGGACATAGGCAAGCCGACATGGCACAACACACCAATATCTAGCAAATTCCAAAAGGTGTCTGACATGGGTATGATGTGACAGGACTTCACTAGAAATGTCCTTGGTGCATAGGTTGTAAGTATGTAGGGGTGGACAACTAATTGCATCTAGCTCAAGGAAGAATTAAGTCTCTCCATATACTGATGTTACGGATGCGTCTGTTAGAACAAATCTGCTTTAGAGACTTGTTAGAGATCTCAGTGGCACTGGGATAAACATCTCTTTTAGGATTGGTGCTCGGTCATGATTTTCAAGATGAAGTTGTTTTCAGCTTTTATTAATTCGTGTTAAGTGCGTAAATTTTTTTTTTCTCTTTTCCTATATTTCTCAAGTAAACTTTGACAAAATGGTCTTAAGCTAGCTGCCATTCAGTTTAGTTTCTGTAAATGTATTAGGAAGTCAAGTTATCTTACATATGATTGTTATTGGGTTTTGGTGCACTTTGATCATGCTCAACATGGTTGTGGAGCACTTGGGTATTTTAGTAGTTCCTGAAACATGACCTTAATAAAACTCTATATGTGGAAACTCTTATATTTATTGTGGTTGATGCAGGTAGTCCATTCATTTTGGTAATGGATAATCCAGTTGATCAATTAGTCCCCATTCTGACTAAAATAAAAGTTTTCCTTTTCCCAATAAACTTTGACTGTTCTTTCATATAAAAGTAGTCCTGATATTTTACTTGAAGTGTAATTGTAGAAAGTAGTCCTGATATTGTTGCATTTGGAAGTATGCTCTCATGCATATTGAAGGGAAAAAACAGAAAAACTTTGAAGTGCTGAGGTAATCTTGATTCAGCTTGCAATGACACCCTAGATTTCGATGTCTTGTTAGACTTACTGTCTCTCGAGGCATGAGGTTTTGTCCATTTATGATCGGCTTAAGGAGTGCTAGTCTGAAACAGGCTTGAAATTTCTATTCTGGTGATGTTTGGCCCATACAAAAGAGTGTCAATCTGTATAGTGTATATTTGAGAAAGTTTTGGGATGGTTGGGGTAAATATTAGTTAAAATTTATGTTACAAAATGGAAACAGAGGAAAAAAACCAGTCTCGCCATTTCTGGTCTTCAGGTAGGACGTTGGCTTCTTTTCGGACAACGTGATACAGGACAAATCGAAAAACGAATGAGAAGAAATTAGGGAAAGAACAAAGGAATTAGGGTTTTACACTAGGTGAATCCCTCACCAGCTCTAATGAATTTCTCGCAAAAGACGTCACAAAACTAGGGTAAAGATTATCAATCTCTCATTAAGAAGAAAATATGACTTCAAAGCAATATATATATATATATATATATATATATATATATATATATATATATATATATATATATATATATATATATATATATATATATATATGCAAATAAAGTAAAACCTATTAAAATAGAAATCTAACTCAAACTAGCCTAGCCTAAAGCAAAAGAAATAGACCCACACTTGGACTTGGACTCAATCTCTGTCTCTTATGATAATAAGTCTTCCAAGTCATTCACTCAACATCAGCCATTAAATATTTATTTGATCATGTATACATTCAGTTATTTGTCACAGGTTTTATATGTGATTATTTTAGATTTCATTAGAAAACTTAGCTTTCTAGTAGGATTTTTGAATTAGATAGTGTTGAGTAATTATTTAATTTGGCTTGACTCATTTTTATCCGATACAAGTGAAACTATAAATTGCTTTAGAAATATATAAACTTTGCATTTTATTTTTTTTGTTTTGAGCTATGACTTTCATGTAAATATTTTTATAAGCAGAAATTTTAATATAAACTGGAATGATTTAGTATAGACTATTTTTGGCAGATATTTTGTGCACCTGTGCACATATGTGCTCCGCTGAAGTTGAAGCGGAAACTTAAAGCAAAAAATATGAAGCTAACAACCAAACATGGAGACCGACTTTTTGTCATGACCCACAACCAAAATTGAAACTGAGCCTTAAAACCTTAATATTTTCTCAATTAAATTCTTCTTTGTCTGTTTTTTCTTATAGTATGGGAGTAAATAATTCATTCATTTGATTACTAATATTTATTACATGTAGATTATTACACTTCCTATGTCTTGTTTCTAAATCTCTCATAACTTGTATTTTTGAGCTTAAAATACAGATGTCTTATGACTCTTACCAACTCTATATTTGGTGAAGGATTGTAATAAAAGGGACACTTTGTTGACTGCTACAATGTCTTTTTAGTTGTGAAACGAGATAGACTTTGGTCCTTTCGGAAGGATTTGGCATCGAATCATTCCTCCCGTTAGATTTTGATGATTGGGCATTCATTATCATGACCTACTTTATTAAAGTTGATCAATACCATTTAAAGTGTATTAACATCAAAAATTATTTTTTTAGCTTATGCATCTTGTAGGTATTGAATGGACATTTGAAAATAGCATTTTGTATCGATCTAAACTTTAGGGCATATCAATTGTTGATAGAGATAAGATTGGATTTAGTTGGATTTGATTTGATTTGATTAGGAATTTAGTTAGATCTAGGATTTTTAGATATTTGTTTTTATCTTGTAATTTGCTATAAATATTTCTTGTAATTTTGATTTTATTAATAGTGAGAGATGATGAATGAAATTAAGAGTATGCGCTTGCTTTTATCAAATTTTTCTCTCGAGTGATTCGTGAGAAAGTGAGCGTGTGATTCGCCTGGACGTGAAATCCAAAAATCCTATTTTATCCCCCAAAACCCTAACCCTAATTTCTACACCAATTTCACCACCAGAAACACTAAACCCACTTCCGTTTTGCGTCAAATTGGTTCAGAGCCCAAATCCATCTCCATCTGCTTATTCTTCCACCTTTTCTATTTATTTTTTTAGATCTAAGAAAAAAAAAATTAGTGAAGAAAAAAAACAAATTCGTCCCTGTCATTTCACTGGACATCCTCCCTTTGGACTTTTTCATTACCCTTGTCCCCACTTCACCTCCAACAAGCTAGTCGCTCCAGCAAATCGCCGCCTCTCCTTTTCCCATGCACTCTTCGAGGACGAAGCTCTCCATTGCTACTTCAGTTGAAGCGATTGGTTCACTTTCCACTCCGACCCGATCCACTACAAAATAGATCCGACCTGCATCCCACTGAGAAACAAGTCAGCCAGCTTAAAATTGAATTCAACTACATTAGTAAACTAGATGCAAATCTTATTGGATCTAATATCCAGACCTTGCAGTCCCGTTAAGGAGAACTAGACCCGTTTGATCGTGATTTTGAAGCCGTTTGAAGCTCGTTTCGTATTGGATTCGAGATATAATCGAGACACTTCAATTCTTTGGTATTTTCTGAACTTACTTGAAAATTTTGGAGTTATGGGATTCATATTTTGTGGTATATATATCAATACTGATGCTGATTACAAATAAGTTGAATGTGATATATATGATGCAGTCCCATATTTTCACGCTTATAATGACCCTAATGGTCATGAAAATTGGGAGAGTAATTTGGAATAATTTTTTCGTTATTTTCTTTTGACTTCAGAGTAGGAATGTAATTATGCTAAATTGAAGTTGGTTGGAGAAACTTCTGATTGGTACCTTAGCAACTATAAATCTTGTCCAATTTGGAATTGATTGCAGTTTTTTTTTCGTGCACGGTATGCTCCACATCTTGTTTTTAAACAGTTCTCTAAGTGTGAAAGATACGGATACTCTGCTCATCAATGTCTTTTCATTAAATGTTCGGTTTGTGAAGAATTTTGGTATTATGAATATCAGTGTCCTAAGAAGAGTCCAAATACTAATGTATCCGCTTCCGAGATTTTAGATGATGAGATCGAGTCCAGCATATAATTTGCCACAGATTCATAAATCGACGGTACGATTTTTCTATCAGAGGCAACTACTAAAGCATTCAATAGTCATATTCATGAGAAGAACTTGAGGTCTAACATACCTGTAGAGATGCATGGCGAAGTGCAAGAATTCTTAGCTGAAGATCGTATTTTCCTTGTCTCTTCAGTTCCCATTCCAAATTTTTTTATTTTTTGCAGAAGCGACAGAATTTAATTTCTTTTCAGATCTTCCATAAGTATTACTGTCGCGACTATTGGAATGTGAGGCAGTATACATTTGGTTACCGATTTGTTCGATTTTCTTATACTTAGTTCGGTGGAAAGGTTTACCAGGAAGATTGCTCACATTCATTCGGACTTGCGTGACTTTCTTTTGCTGCTAGTCACCGGGTAGTGAATATTTCCAAGTGTTGCTAATGGAACCCTATTGCCGCAACGGGTTCGGTCCGCCCAAACGGGTCCAAAAACCGGCCCAACAATAAAAATAAAATTAGGTTGGATTTAACCTAATCTTGATCTAATTGAGTTTTCTTAGGCCACAAGGGTTTTAATTGGTGTGGCGGCTTAAGCAAATAATTGGGGTTTGCTGCTATAAAAGATAGCAAGGGGCGGCTATTTAGATTTGGGGCCAGAGAGAAAAACTAATTTTGTAGCCAGAAGGGGAAAATTCCTTTAGGTGGGTGGCTTCCTTTTATTGAGGTGTTGCGGCTGCTCCTGCTGCAATTATTTTTTGGCCGAAGGTGATTTTTGGTCGAAGGTGTTTTGGCGGCTGAATCAAAGAAAAGGGCAAATTTTCTTTGGCGTTTTCTTCGGCGGCCGAAGCAAAAGACAGAGAGAAATCACTGTAACAAGAGGTTATGATTTGATCTCAAATTCTTGTGTGATTTCATCGTAATTTCTCTTATCGTTGAGAATTAGAAAGTTGTAATCCTTTTTGATATAGTGGAAGTTTTTGATCGTGTCCCCGTGGACGTAGGCACATTGCCGAACCATGTTAAATCTGCGTGTTCTGTCTCTGCTATTTTTCTCTTCGGTTAAATATTATTCCTATATATTTGCAAACAATTGGTATCAGAGCTCTGGTTCGGGTCAGATTTCACTCAGATCGGTGTTAATTTTGAGTGGGAGTTATAGCGGAAGATAGGAAGGGAAAGATTGAATAATTTGATGGGACAGAATTCCAATGGTGAAACTTGCCAATGGAAGATTATTTATATCAGAAAAATTTACATTGAGGAGTGGGAATTGTTGGACATGAGGGTTTTGGCACAGATTCGATTGTACCTGACAAACCAGATTGTGTTCAACATCTCCAAGGAGAAGACTATTTTAGGTTTAATGTCAATGTTGGCTAAATTTTATGAGAATCCGTCTGTTTCAAATAGACTATTTCTAATAAAAAAGTTGTTTAATTTGAGAATGCCTTCTGATAGTTCAGTTGTTAATTATTTGAACAAATTTAATACATTATGGGAACACTTGAATCCTTAGATTTTGTCTTTGCTGATGACATTAAAGATTTGATGTTTTTGTGTTTGTTACCGGATAGTTGGAGTAATGTTGCTATGGCCATTAACTATGCTTCCAATATTGCTCTTAAATTTGATGATATTGTGAGTACAATCATGAATGATGAATTGATGAAAAAGAGAGTGGGTGAGAACACAGTTTCTACAAGTATGCTCTGTTTGTTGATAATGACAGAAAGAAGGAAATGGTAGAAGTTTAAGTAGGGAGTCGAAGTAAAGAGGGAGATCAAAATCTAAGGGGAAGTTCAAGAAAAAATTAGTGTGTTGGAAATGAAAGACAGAGGGTCATATGAAGGATTGTTTAAACAAAGACAAGGAGGGAGCGAATGTGGTGAATCCAAATAAGGAGTATGATGACTTGTGTTTGTCTGCTCATACAGAATCAAGGTCAGACTTGTGGTTTGTGGATTCAGGAGTTTCGTTCCATTGCATTGCTCGCAGAGAATGATTTGATAATTATGTTCAAGGTGAATTTGGACATGTGACTGTTGGTAATAGGTAGGAATGCACGATTGTCGGAAAGGGTACAATTCAGTTGAAATTGCACAATAGTGGAAAGCTGCTTTTACAAGAGGTTAGGCACATACCAGATTTGAAGAAGAATTTGATATCTGTTAGCAAACTAAGCTGGATGGCGAGGGTTATCAAATCTCATTTGAGAGGAAACAATGGAAGATCAGTAAAGGAGCAATGGTAGTGGTTAAGGGTGAGAGAGTGAGAACTCTATATTTATTCTCAAGCTCGGTGGATCACGTTGTTTCTTTGGCCACCGTGAAGAATGAAAAGGCCACCTTATGGCATTAGAAGCTCAGTCACTTGAGCGAGAGCGGCATGAGGGTGTTGCAATTCAGAGGTATGTTGACAGATATGAAAGATATTAACTTTGATTTCTGTGAGAACTGTATGTTTGGGAAGTAGAAAAGAGTTAGTTTTATGAAGTATGGCAAGGTGAAGAAAATCGAGAGATTGGAGTTGGTGCATACAGATGTATGGGGGTCTTTTTCGGCGAAGTCTCTTGGAGGTAATTCTTATTTTGTTATTTTCATAGATGATGCAAGTAGGAAAATATGGGTGTTTACACTTAAGCAGAAATTCGATATCTTCAAGATCTTCAAGGTATGGAAATCTCTTGTTGAGAATGAAACAAGTTTGAAGGTGAAATGTCTGTTGTCAAATAATGGTGGGAAATTCTACAATAGGGACTTCGATGATTATTGCTCTACCCACGTGATCAGGAGAATGAAGACTGTACCGAGAACACCACAGCAGGATAGCGTCGCTGAAGGATGAATAGAACCATTTTGGAGCGAGTTTGGAATATGAGACTACATATAGGTTTATTTTTGTAACTTTGCGGAGTCGCTGTAGAAACGATAATCTATTTGATCAATATTAGATTGAGGAATTCCAGAGGAGGTATGGTTTGGTAAGACTGTGAATTATTCATTCTTAAAAGTATTCGGTTGTATAGCATATGCATATGTGGATCATGAGATGAGAAATAAGTTTGATTCTAAATCTCAGAAGTGTGCATTCATTGGATACGGTGGCGACGAATATGGTTTTCGCTTGTAAGATTATGAGCATAACAAGGTGATTAGTAGCAGAGATGTATTCAATGAGGGCTGTATGTATAAAGACCGAATGAAAAGTAAGAGTGAGAAAACAGTTGAGAAAGAACATTTAGAGCTGGATGAGCTACAGAATGAGATGTATTCCATGAATGAAAGAAATGAAGAAATACCTACATCTGAAAGAGAAAAAATGGCTACACCTGAGAATACACAAGTTTCATATGAGACTAAACAGGAGAGAGAGCCACTGACTGAAGTAGATGGTTCCAGTTCTTTATCAGAGTGTTCCTATTTTGAGGAGTACTAAGATAAGGAAGCCAACTCAAACACTGTCTTCCTTTATATTATGTCTTGTATACTATGTAGGTGAACCAGAGAGTTACTAAGAGGCTATGCAGAATAAGTTTCGTTTTAAGTGGTAGCAAGCCATGCGTGATGAGATGTCTTCTTTGAAGGAGAATCACACAAGAGAATTGGTGAAATGACCGACAAAGATGAAAGTATTGCATAACAAATAGGTATACAGGGTAAAATATGAGGCAGGAGGGACACAAAGATATAAGGCTAGACTTGTAGTGAAGGGATTCGGTCAGAGAAAAGGTATTGACTTTATTGAGATATTTGTACCAGTTGTCAAGATGACTTCTATCAGAATAATATTGAGTATTGTGGCTGTGAAAGGATTGTATTTAGAGCAGTTTGATGTGAAGACTGCTTTGCTTCATGGTGATGTGAAGGAGGAAATATACATGAAATAGCTTGAGGTATATGAAGTCAAAGGAAAGGAGAATTGGGTATGTCGACTGAAAATGAGCTGTATGGGTTGAAACAGGCACTGAAGTAATGGTACTTGAAGTTCGACAAGTTTATGTTGGATTCGGATTTTGCCAGATGCAATTCAGATCATTGTATATATCTATAAAAGTTTAAGGACGGTAACTTTATAATACTTACTTTGTATGTAGATGATATTCTTGTGGCAGGTACATGCATGAAGAAATCAATGATCTGAAGAGGAAGTTGGCAGGGAGATTCTCTATGAAGGAAGTTGGTAGCGCGATTAGAAATTACCTCGATGTAGAGTAAATCACACTTAGGCACGAATTCCTTCGAAAATTGTTGGGAATTCTGCACAAACTCTGGAGTAGAAATCCCACAAATCAGCTCAAGAATTACCTCAAAATTATCTGGCTCGAACTGGTTGCGAATTGGGCTCAAAACGGCTTCAAAATCCCACTTGATCCATAACGGGTCTGTTGGGCTGCTGCGGATCCACTAGAGTGCGGGTCGGGTAGCTATTGATTTCACTGAGCCCAAAATCGGGTCGGGTTGCTGCAGATTGGATCTGTGCTTTGAAGAGGATCCAACTCCTATTGTGAGGTGTGGCAGCGGAGTCGATCGCCCTTGCGAGAGATGAACCAGCAAGGTTGGCGCATCGTCGGAGCTTTGGTGCTGCCACCGGCGAAGACTGAGACGGATCGAAGGAGGACGAAGAGGCGGTGGAGGTCTTGGGGCTGATGGAGAAGATCGAAAGTGGCGGCTTCAATCGACGGCGAGATGGACGTGATCAAAGCGATCTATAGCTGAAGATGAGGAAAGTAGCGGCGTGTTGGGAAGATCGGGAGTTGATTCTCGATCTGTTATTGGAGAGGGAATCGAGGCCGATAATTTGAGGTGGAGATGGCTGGCGGAGGTGGAGATGGCCGGCGTGGTGGTCTGCGATGAAGAGGGGAGTTCGCCCACTTTGGATGGGTGTGGGAACGAAGGATGGTGAAGAAAAGGGAAATTGTTGCTGACGTGGAGAGGATGAGGGATTTTTTTTTTTCCTTTCGTTTTTCTCTCTTCTTCTCAGTTTCTTTCTTCTTCTTCTTTTCTGATTTTTTTTTGTTGATCTCTCTCTCTTCTCTCTCTGTTTTCTTTCTGCCCTCCTCTTCTTTTTTTCGTTTTTTTTCTCTTTTTTTTTTTCCTTTTTTTTTCTGATCTGTTCTCTCTCCTCTTTTTTTTTCACTAATTTTTTTTTTTGAATCGAAAATAAAAAAAAAATAAAGAAGATGGGACTGTGAAAAAGATGGAGATGGATTTGAACTCTGATACCTGAGGTTTAGCTCTGATACCAATTTGACGGCGGACGGAAGCGATTTAGGGTTTGTGGTGGATGAATTGGGGAAGAACTTAGGGTTTTGGAGGATAAATTAGGGTTTGGATCTCACGTCCAGGCGAATCACATGCCCAATCTCTCACGAATCACTCGAAGAAAAATTTGATAAAGCAAATCACATGCTCTCAAAAAAAAAAAAAATATCATATTTCACTCTATCCAAATTAGGGTTTTACAAGCCATATATATAGAAAATTCTAAAGTAACAAAATACCAAATCTATCCAAATCTCTAATCAAATCTAATCAAATCCTAATGCAACAAGATAATACCAAATCTAACCAAATTCTAATCAAATCCTAATCAAATCTCTATCACTATGTACAACCATTCATTTTGTACCTACATGATGTGTGGGGATTTTTTTTCTAATGTAATTTTTATTTTTGGGGTGCTAGAAGTAGATTAACTTCAACAGCATGAGCCTTCAATGGTGAGTGTTCAGTCGGATTTTGAATGGGAGAGGATTAGTCTCCATATCTTTCTGGAAGGGCTTAAGTCTCCCTCTAATGAAATGGAGCAGCTGGTGTTTTCTTGAGATTATCTGTTAAGATTGGCTAGACACTAAGAGAAAAAGAGTGATCCCGTAATATGATGATTTTGAGTAGCTCGTATTAATTCCTTTTGTGCGTGTTTGTAGTGGACTGTCGGGTGTCAAGGGAAATGTTGGCGTAGGTGAGAAAGGAAGGAAATAAGGTAGCTTCTCATAAGTCTTCTATGCATAAATGCAGAAGCTATGTAGTAGATAGGCAATGAATTTGTGCATGACTTTAATTGCTTGCAGCCTATGGGGTTACTATTTTGGTATTGGTAATTACAGTTTATGTTGTAATGCCTTCTCTTGTTTTAAACCAATGGTTACTAAGCAGGGTGCAGAAGTGCTAATTTTCTTTGTTATATTTAGTCTTTTGCTGTGAATTCCTAGTTGGTTATGTGGCTTTAGGACATAAAATGCGAGAAACATGCAACTTATTCACTTACTTTTCTTGTGATACTGCTACCTTGTAATGCTGAAGTGTCTCTTTGATGCCTTGAACAATGTCATGTTAATGGCTGGTCATTTGCCAATGGAATTATCAAAAAATATTCAAGACAAATTAGTATTTAGATTATTATATACTTTTCTGTGTTGATGAGTGGAATAAATAACTGTCTAGCCAGTATCATACTTTGTCAGTGAGCAGTTTCTACATAATCCTTAGTAAACATGCTTCTTACAGCACCCGTTGAATTTTTCTGCAGACCTGAAATGATTGAACTTACTTTGTGTGGATTTTTGTTCCCACCTGACTTCTCAATCAATGATAGACTAAAGCATTGGGCAACAGTTTTTCGGGGGTTTGATAAAGTAGAGGTGAAGGCCCTTGAACAGATTCTGGTGCAGAAGCAAAGGTTTTGTATTTTTCTTGTGTTTTTCTTCCAGATTTTCGTGGTTGGGCTTTTCAATTTCTATTGCTAGAATTTGATAGGGTTTGCACGGGTTTTCAGGTCGTTTCCTCTTGGATTGCAGGTTACAGCAAGAAATGCAGAAGTATTTGTCTCTTAGACAGACAGATCAGGTTTGGAAATGTTTAATTGTGTAAATTCTGGTTACATGGTTCGGAATACATCACAAAATTAGTATTTTTTTAAAAAGCAGGAAGATGCCCCTGAGCTCCAAAAAAGGATTTCTGGTTGCTTCCGGACTATGTCTCGCTTATTCAGTGAACCTACAAAAGCTGAGGAGGGTTTTCAGATTCTCAATCAATTGAAAGATGTGAATATATGGAAAATATTGACATCTATACTTGATCCTTGCACTAGTTTCCATCAAGCGTGGTCACTCCGGGTACTTGCTTTTATTTTCATAACTACATTTAAGGTTCTATATAGTTGCGTAACTGTGATAAGGTTTGATTCAGTCTGTATTGCTATCATTGAGTTTGAAGGTTATGGCATTACTTCTGTAGGAATAATTTTTCTCTGTTAATGAAAGGCAGCATATGCAGCTGGATGTCAGAATGTATTGTTGTGGTAATTATTTTAGTGGACTTTTTTTTTTTTTGCAGGATGACTTGCTTAAGATACTTGGAGAGAAACATCCACTATATGATTTTATGGGCATGCTTTCAACGAAATGCTCATATCTCCTCTTCAATAAGGAGTATGTCAAGGAAATCCTTTCAGAGGCTTCTACACAAAAGTCTGTTGGAGATGTTAAATACATATCATCATGCATGAGTCTACTTGCGGTAAAATTTACTTCTCTATGCTTCATATAACAAGGTTTCTTCGTGACTGATAAAATATTTAGATGCGTTTGTCATGAGTCATGCACTGAATTTACATGGCCCTATTTTTGGAATTCCTGAAATCTGGGGGAAAAGGTTTGGTGAAAGTGTGCTTTATGATGTGTATCGAATCTGCGTGAATTCTTGCATCAAGATGTGGCAGTTTGATTCACAAATTAATATGTTTTATTTTTTTGATATTGTTGGTTTTGATATTGTGTCAAGGTTAATGAAACCTTGGTGGTCCAAAGAAGTGAAAGCATTGGAAGGTACATGAACCCTTGTTGAAGTGGTTATCAGCACATGTAAAAGTAAACTTAGAGATGAAAGGCAGTGGATAGATTTGCTAAATGAACAATGCATATTTACTAAAGAAACCAGTGACTTTGAAAAACATGTCATATGACATAAAAGTAGTATCCAGAGGGAGAGCGATTTGTGCAGGGCAGGGTTCTTAATAATACTAAAGTTTACAGAAACAAGAAATTCATATTCTTATCCACTTTTTGCTGAAGAGTGACTGAGCGAAGTCGAGATCTCGGTGTATTGCTATTTGATTGATAGTAAAGGAAATCCCATAGAAGGCATGGAGTTGGATGCAGGCCTGCAAGTAGGGCTGAACCAGGATAAATACTTATGTTGGCATGATTTCCTCCTAGATCTCACCCAAATTCTCTCTTAATTTGTGTATCTTCCATACATCTTGTTGTTCCATTGCACTCATATATCTTGTTATTGTAGCATTGATTGACATTGAAGTATGTGGTGCATTCCACCCTATTCACCCCTCTTGGCTGCCTACCTGGGTAACATAACCAACCCCTAACCTCACCGTGTTCTTCATTATTCCCTTTCTAAATTGTGGAATAAATGAAGAGTCAGAAATACACATGTACTAAGGATCATTATCTGCAATCATCAGTACTTGTGTAGTTCTGGCTCAAAATGGGGAACTTGGTAGGGTTGGGTGGGGTGATTTTAGTCAAATATTATCAGGGAAAGGGTAGTTATGATTAATGGTATGAATAAGTTTCAAAGAGAACTATGAGTGGTTAATATCTAAATAGGCATACATGGAGAGAGATTGTGCAGGGTTCTTAAGAATATCTATAGAAATGTCAGGGAGTGCTTGCACACTGAGAGAAAGATTGGTGCAGGGTTCTTAAGAGTATCGGTAAAATATTATGGAGTGATTGCGGTGATATATTTGAAGTGTCCTTTATGACTATTGTGTATTTAATAGACATGTTAGGGATGTACCTGGAAAGTTACTTGAATTTGTTGCTGATACTGACAATGCAGGAATTTCAAAACTATATTCTTTGTGAGAAGTCTTAATAATATACTGATATGATGTTAGTATATTGGAGGTGTCTTTGATGACTGAGTTATTTATCTCAGAAGGGATTTACTGGCAAAGTTTCTTTAATTTGGTTATGAAGGATTGGTCAGCTTAGAGATCAAAATGTTTATCTGAAAGACAGTAAAAAGAGCAATTTCTATTGTCTACTGATTACAGTGTGCTTCTTGAGATGAATTCAGTTCCTCCAATACCATGTAGCATGCTTTACTTCCTCTGCATTTTAAGGAGAATTTTGGAGGCTACTCCATAGTTTCGAAGTTTCAGTCTAATAGGCCATATGTTTGAGTTTACTTGTATGTTGGTTCTATGGCCACCTTTATCTCTTGGACTTTGTCAACGACTCGTCGAATGTTGCTAAAAGTTTGATTCTTCATATATGTTCTAATCTGAGATATACTCTATACTCAAGCCTATTATGATGTTAAGGCTTGCACAATGATGATGATGCGTTCTGGTAGTGTAAAATAAAGATAAAATTTTCCCATCTCTGTGGCTGTATGAAAATTTGGCATAAAACTCATGGATGAACTCTTACTTTTAGCATCTACAGCTTACTCCTTAGGAAGCATACCAATAGGAAGTATAATAATGTCTAGGCTCCCTAGATAGCTTAATTGAGTTCTGGAACAAGTCCTGTGAGGTCTACCTTTTTTTGGTGCTTTTTCTTGTTCCCATTTCCAAATAGTATATTGTACTCTGTTTTTCTTATGACTTGATACCTTTTCTGGTAACCTATGTACAATCAGTAAGAGTTATTCTGTCATTGATTCCATCTTCAGTCTGATTCCTATTTTTTATGAAATGTAAATTTCTTTTGTACATATAAAAGTATGGTTTATGTAGGCATGCCCGAGAATTTTCAGTTTCATGGCAGTACACTTTAACTGTGCACATCTCATATTTTTTATGGGGAAAACCATATTTCCTACTAGCAATTTTACATAATGAAACTAAACTAAATTTATCATGTTGTTAAGGGGAAAACCATATTTCCTACTAGCAATTTTACCTTAACGAAACTAGGCTACTTATTTTCTAGCCCATATCGTAATTTCCAACAGCATTCTAAAATTAAAAAATCTTTTCCTTTATAGCTAATTAGCTACAAAAGTCAATTGAAGTTGTACTGTGCTTGTTATCTCAAGGTGCTAAGTTCATTTCATGAAATAATTATCTTTAATGTAAAAATATTAGCAGAAAAAAATGGAAGCAGCAGCAGCCACTCTTTTGACTGCCGGAGAATGGCATATAGGGTCCAGTCAACTCCCTCCTGCTTTTTAACAAACACCTTTTCAGTTTTTCGATTTAATATAATTACTCCTGGGCATTACTTAAAATATAATTTACTCTGAATGTTTTTCGATTTAATGACTATATAAAGCTTTAAGAGTTATTAAGCATGAATATCACGTAGTTGATTCTTGCATTTGCATTGAAGCAGCATTGCCTTCTCTGAGATAGCTGAATAATGCGATTTGTATTTTTATTCTTTTCCTTTCCTTTCTGTCCTTCTTTCTTTCTTTTTTTTTTTTTAAATAATAAGGCCATAGACAGCGAGGCTTGAAGTCCAGACGGGCCAGACTTCTTTCCCATTGCTGAGGCCATATTGCTACTGTCATTTGTAGTTAAAACATTTTTTTCTTTTCATGTAACTTTCTGTAAATTAAATGAATAAATGGTCACTATTATACGGAGCTAACCAGATTGAGCTTGAGACATTTGCTGAAATTTTCTATTTACATTTAAAATCCTGACTTGGAGTGGAGGCTATAGTAAATCTTTAGAAAGGTCTCTTTTCATTTTTTTAGTATAGTGTGCATGGTGGTCGTGACGCATATACTTTCACTCTGTGCTTGCCGATTTCTCCTTTTCAAATTGCTACCTTGTGCTTGCCGTTTAAGATGTCAAGTGGTTTTCAAGTTCTGAAAATTACAAATGCACCTATGCACAGATAATTTCATGCTTCTCTCCCCAGCTATTGTCTGGATTTGAAGAGAACCTGGTTAATCTTCTTAAAGAGGACAATGAAATAATTAAAGAAGGTGTTGCCCATATTTTGGCGAAAGCTGGGGGAACCATTCGTGAACAACTGGCAACTACATCAAGGTGCAACTGTCAAAGCCACATAAAGACTATTAGCAGTTGTTGTTGTTCCATATTTTACCATGACGTTTGAATTCATTCTATTTCAGTTCAGTTGACCTGTTATTAGAAAGATTGTGTCTAGAGGGCACTCGAAAGCAAGCCAAATATTCTGTGCATGCCCTAGCAGCTATAACCAAAGATGATGGCCTCAAGTCACTCTCTGTCTTATACAAGGTTGACATGATCATAATTTCACTGACAATTATAAATCAACTTTTAACTTTCAAACCCTGTCTTTCATGAAACTTCTGAAGATGATTGTACTTATATAGAGTGTGATTTATAACTTGATTGGCAGAGACTTGTGGATATATTGGAAGAGAAAACACATTTGCCAGCTGTATTGCAGTCGCTGGGATGTATAGCACAAATTGCAACGCCAGTTTTTGAGACAAGAGAGGATGAAATCTTTGGGTTCATAAAGCACAAAGTTCTCGAATGCAGCAATGTATGCCTTAAATAGTTTACTGTCCCTATAGGTTATAGTTTGTTGTGTCCGGTCATCCGGTGTTAAATCTGGTGTTAATTTGTTTTATCATTCTTCAGAAGACAGAAGAAATCTCTAATGGTAAAGCTGAATGGAATGAAAGGACTGAACTTTGTCTACTAAAGGTTGGTATTAGTAAATCGTTCTTTCTACTTGATGTATATCAAGCTTTCCTCATTTAATTTTTTTTTTTTTTTGATTGTATGCTACAGATATTCAGCATCAAAACATTGGTGAAAAGTTACTTACCTATCAGAGATGCTCATCTGCGACCAGGGATTGAAAAGGTTATGGAAATCTTAAAAAATGTTCTTTCTTTTGGTGAGATTTCAAAGGATATAGAATCGAGGTATTGATGGAATCTAGTACATTTTGACTCGCCATTGCCTAGTGCTGTGAGTTATGGTCACAGCACAGATTGTAAATTTGATTTCTCACTTGCTTCGCTCCTAATTGTAAGTTATGTTTTGCAGCGCTGTTGATAAGGCACATTTGAGGCTAGCTTCAGCTAAAGCGGTTCTTCGGTTGTCAAGACAATGGGATCATAAGATACCTCCTGATCTCTTCTATTTGACCTTGAGAGTTTCAGAGGTACTCTCTCCTGCACGTGCATACACAGATACACAAGCTCTAGACTACTGAGATACTCTCTTACTCTCTCTCTCACACGCGCACACATACACACATATGCATAACATATGCATATGCACACACTCGACCTTGCTTGGGTATGGCTTTTGATGCATGTACGGGGTGTGAGGCTCTACTATTTAAGAAAGCATAGGAGTGAGCCAACTGAAACGTGTAGTACTTACATTTGTTAATGACCTATAGTTCAGTATGATGATCTTTATTTTCTAACTGTGGCTGGGTGATGTAGTAAATTAGAATTTAAATATGACCAATAAATAGTTATAGTAATAAGACAATAAATAAGTGCAACTTGAAAATTGGTGACAGCATTTGGGAACCCTTCCCTGGACTTCCATAATATAAAGGAATCTGCAAGAATTATAGAAGAGTTTGCATCACATCTCCACCTTCTCTATGGTAAAGAGTACATGTAAAGTAGTTCTCAACATAAAAAGGAAATATTCATGCTTTCCATATACTTGCAATGAGGAAAATTCATAAAGAAGTTATTTGGTCTTCTCCAATATGCTTAATTTTTTTTTCTTAAATTTGTAGGATATTTATGCCCAATCAAGGAAATTATTCATCAACAAAGTACATCAGTACATTAAGGAACGGCTCCTGGACGTGAAGTATGCATGTGCATTCTTGTTGAACATAAACCAGTTCTGCTCACCAGAATATGAGGAGGTTGATACTATTTATGAGTATTATCTGACACTAAATTGTCCATATTTAGCCATGCGTTTGCCTTTTCGTTTCTCATAAAGAATGTTTCTTTTAATCTTCCATCAATTTGCCAGGGGAAACACAATTTACTTGAAATAATTCAAATTTGCCAGCAAGTTAAGGTGCGGCAGCATTCTATGCAAAGTGATGGGAACTCCATGGTAGCTTATCCAGAGTGTATTCTTGTATATTTGGTCCATGCTTTAGCACACCAACCTTCATGTCCTAACATCGACGAGTGCGAAGATGTTAAAGCATTTGAGCCAATTTACTGGTATGTAGTTTTTTATTACTGAAATTTGACATCTCACTCCTGGTTCTGATTCTCCCAAGGAGAGGACTTTATTTAATCCATAATAGCCTATGTGGCTTTATCTTCTTACAGTTTAAGTGTTTGGTTTTGTTTTTATTATTTTTATATAAAGGGCGCATTATGTATGCAATATAACTTTTACCATGTGAATGTGAATACATGTTGTATTTCAGTATATTTGCTTGGGTTATTATTATCTAGCTTGTAGATCCAGTCATTCTTCATCACTGGATCCTTAAGCACTAAACGATCCTCCTTCGAGATAACTCCTTAGAGAGATCCCTTGTATCTTCATAACACGTTTGGCTGTTTTTTGCAAGCTGGAATACTTCTCTCTCGCTACTTCATGTCAAGTTTAATCTATATTCCTTAGATTAATTTTTATATCTTTAGACTGGTCTGTAGCTTGTATGCCTTGGCGTTCTTTTGTTATCCTTTCCGAGTTGTACAATCTAATGTAAGCTTCCTATGTTTTTTGCAGTTGTTTAAGATTTTCTTACCCATTTTTACAATGACGTAGCCCATTTCAACTGTGCTTCCTTTTTTTCTGACTGGACTACTTGTTTGTTACATTTTCTATTTTCCTCTAGTCTATTTAGGAGCCAGTTAATTTGAGCTTGATGTGTTCGTCCTTGGTGGTACGTGATTCATTTTTCATTATGGCGACTCACCATATTTTCGAGTACATTAACTATTGTTGAGTTGATGACTGGTGCAGTTATTCTTAGATTGATTAGTTTTGATGTTGGTTTGGAATATTTTTTTTCAACCTCATCTTTTGACTGGAATTTGACATCAAGTCACAAGAATTTTCGGTAGTTGAGTTTAATGTTGATTTGAGCAGTATATGATGCATGTCTTTTCTCACTTTTCAAGGTTTAAAATAATCAGAATTGGCATCAGCGAATGATTTATGGTGTCGATATCAGCACCATATGAAGTTCCCTATGCTTCTTTGTAGGCATCATATATTTATGCTTGTGGTTTTAGGAATTGTAAGCAGTGTCTTACAGGGCCATTATTTTTTATATGCTAATTATTCAGTCTGCCAGGCGCCTGCATCTATTTCTCTCTGTCCTGTTACATGGTGATGAATCTGGAGGTGGTCCCAACGAGAGGGAGAACTATGCCAAAGTATCGGCTATTTTGAATAGTATTAAGTGTTCAGAAGATGCAGTTGACAGTACAAAGTCAAAGGTAGGGTATTTGGTAGTGAATCATTGTCAATACCTTATGTGTTAGTGTTTGTGAATTGTGGCTCATTCACGTCAATTATAGAGAGCATTTATAGTTGTTGTTATTATATATATATATATATATATATATATATATATATATATATATATATATATATATATATATATATATATATATATATATATATATATATATATATATATATATTCTTTCCCTGTGTGGCTTTATGTCTATAACCTTGCTATGGTTCTATACACAGATATCACATGCTATATGTGATCTGGGTCTATCAATTGCAAAGAAATTGGCCAACGATCAATCTGATATTTCGGGAATGGCTACTTCATTAACTTTTCCACCTACTCTATACAAGCCTTCTAGGAATTTAGAAGGTGAAAAATCTGTGGTGAGTGAATCGTGATTTCTCAGTACTTTCCATTTGTTTAGTATTAGAATATTTCATTTTTTTTAACCCTCACTGAGCTTGGCAAGGTGGTTGCGTGGTTGGATTAGGTGGACCCATCTTGACTCATGTTGAAAGTCCCTTCCACTGCACCAAAACTTCAGAGTTTTGGTGCAGTGGAAGGGACTTTCAACATTTAGAAATTTCAGATAAGATGCATCTCAATACCTATTCTACTATTGTGCGTGATTCTGGCGGTATTGTTATTGTACTGAAAAATAATGCTTTTCTTTGCACCTGCTGCATGACATTTTTAGTCTCGAACTTCCTGCAGTATGCTATATCAGCATGCTATAGAATGCAATCAAGAAGTTGACAATGCTGCACTCTTTGCCTTTTCTTTACCTCAAAGGATAAAATAAGAGCAACTTATGTTGTCGAAGTTCTCAACAAATTATTTGACGGATTGAGAAGTGTCACCCTGGTATTTCATTTATACAAAATTTGTAGTATCGGACTTGGACATGTGACATGATAATTCAGCTCTGGTATCCCATGATTCACTCACAGATCTTGAGAGGAGAAAATAGAATATTCTTGGATGGAAAGGGTCTGTAAGGAAAAGGAGCAACAAAACTTGAGTGTTTTTCTACTCTCAATGTCATTTAAAATCGTCGCAAATTTTACTATGTTGTAATACTTGAACAAATACTGTCAAAGTGAGGCTATTGCTTCATTTTGTTAAATATGGGATCAACTTTATCTGTGTGTAACAATTACTGATAAAGCGAGCCTATTGCTTCCCTAAATATGAGATCAGTAGTGCGTGTGTGAATCTAGATACGTGCATGCAGACATTTCCCCATGGTGACATTTTAAAACTTGCCATTTTAGACACTTTAAGCTTTGGGACACCGGATAACTTAGAGTCTTGAGATCAATGTGCTGCCTTCATGTAAAACTGCATGTGAGGTTAGGCTAGGTTATGTATGTGCTTTCAGTTATGCGAAAGGTTAGGTGTTAGGAAGACGATAAGGTATTTAGAAAATGATGCATGGGGATGAAAAATTAGAAAGATCCTACGAACGTATATTTTTGGTGAAAGATGGATGTGAAGTGGATACTTTTACGAGTTAATAGGCTGTAGTGGAGGATATCTCCTAATAATTCTCACATTAATAATGAAATATCTCCCTCTTGTTGTTAAAACCTGGTGATATACATATAAGAGTAAAAAAGAGTGTTAATAAAGAACATGCAACAACTCAAATACTTGAATAAAGGAGAGTGGAAAGAACTTCTCAGCAACTTAACGCCCAGTGTTTAATGAACCTTTTTTCAGCCGTGGATAATAAATAACCGGGGTTGCCAATATAAGTGTGAGAAAAAGGTCCATTACTGGTAAAAAATCTTAATGAGAGTTGGCATTTAATTTTTGCACTGCAATGACCTGAGTTGCTTTGAATATGAATGTATGTCTTCTTTTGCAAAAGGTTTCAGAAGGAATCGACTCACTACTGTGCTTTGACTTCAACAATGTGTTCAAACTAGCCAGGATAGACAACAATTTTCCAACCATATGCAGGAGACATGTGGGAGCCAATAGTCCAAGCCAGAGAAAGAACAAGTTGTTCTTTATTGTGTAGTTGGGGCCATGACTAGTTCGTTTTTAGCGCCTATTTTTGTGCTTCTTCTATGTCTTTCTAGGCTTGGGCCATAACTTCTACTACTGTGAGTATTAATAATAAAAGGAGCATTGCATGCTTGAAAGATTTGTCAAGTTCAAAGAAAGAGATTGAATTCGTCAAGAATTTGCTAAAGAATATTCAGTAAAAAAAATAGGACCTTTAAAGAGTTTGGAAGTGCTGGCAGATTCATTTGTTTTGTCTCCTCAATGCTCAAAGTGACTTACAGAGAGGGTGACCAGAAGTTTATTTAATAAAAGGAAAACCTTGTTATTTAAGTACAAGAAATGGGATAATAAATTCTAGTACTCCATTCTTGATGACCAAGGTCAGACCTTGATTGAAATGTGGAATGTCCTATATATTTATTTGAGTGTAACTTTATGGTGTTGAAAATTGCTTGGATCATCTCCAATTTTAACTTACTGCTCCTCCAACATGTATGCCCTGCTGTTTTTCGAATAAGGAAATATATGATGATGTTTAGATTTTAATTTGTATCTTCAATCATCACCATCCTTGAACACTGTGACTGGATAAATACTTGTTTTGTTTCTTCTAGGATAACACTGAGAGCTCATGGTTGGTGGATGACCGTGTCTTGGCCCATTTTGAAGCACTCAAGTTTGAGGATAAAGAACCGGTGTGTATGAATAAGATTTTCCCGAGAATATTTCTCTTACAATAAATATTTACATTAGCGAAACTGCTTATATTCTATATATGTGTGCACAAGCATGGGTGTATGATCTTCTGTGTACTTGTATGATCTTATGTGTACTTGTGTATATGCACACAACTTGGTCGTGGATTCAATTTATATTTTAGGATTCTATTCACTGGAATATCGTTTCTTTGAAACCAGAGCATATCAGGTGTGGCCAAGGATGAAATGGTCTGTGAAGAAAAAGATGGAGATGGTAATGAAATTCCTTTAGGAAAGATGATGAAAATTCTCAAGTCACAGGGAGCTAAGAAAAAGTTGAAAAGACGTACTATGAAAGAACCTGAAAGTGAATTTGATATATTAGGAGTAGTGAGGGAAATAAATTTGGACAACATGAAAAGTAAACAGGGTATAGAAATATGGGAGATAGCCAAAGATGATGACTTGCCTGAAAGTCAACGGATGAGTACAGAGAATGGCAATGTGGAGGTTTCAGTGTCTCACAAGAGAAAAGAAACAAATGGCATTGCTATGCTCAATGTGCATACTCCAAAGCGTAAAAGGTCAGTTTCCACACAGAAGTCTCCAGCTAACAGCATCAAAGGCCAGAGTGAAAGCAGAGTTATATCCTATTCATGTTCTAACAAGATGGATAAGAAGAAGTCATCCTCAATGGAGAGTCAAGACTTGTTGGTTTCCCACTTGCCGACGATCAAAAGCATGCTGAATAAAGTTTCTAATGAATCTAAAGCCAGTATAGCTGTTGTCAACAATCCAGAGGTAAACTCTTGATATGTTTTTACTTTCTGTTAAAAAAATATTACTAAATATTGGTATAATTACCTGTCATTTTGAGTGCGTTGCAGAAATCAACCAATTTCGGAAGCACTGATCACAAAACTGACGATTCCAGAAGCCCTAAGGGTTCTCTTAAAAAGAGAAAAATCAGAAGAATTTCTGGTTTAGAAAAGGTATGTCTGAAATTTCAACAATTTTTTTTTGGGTACATTTGGGGTTTATAATAGCTTATATGGTCTACTCGTTTTCTTTGTAAAATTCCTTATATGTGTTTAAGTTTCCCACTGAGCAATATTTATTCTAAATCTTATAGGAATCGTTACATTTTGATATATAGGTGGCAGCATATGAATGGTGATATAATCTAAATCTAATTTTTATATGAATGGTGGCTTGATATCTAGCTGTCAGCATTTTCAAGGTCTGTACCACCAATAGTTGTGATGTCTTCTTCACCATGTAAAATGTGCAAGTAATCCCACTAAAGTGCGTCAAGTTGCCAGCATCCTAACTGGTTGTATGTACAGCTAGAGCTTCCTCCATCACTGATGACGCTAGCTGCCCTTTGCAAAAGCAGATATCCATAGTCCCTTCCATGTCCTGCAACTCAGAACAAAGAATAAGAAAAGAATTTACATTTGTTCTGATGACATTCTATTACTGTTGCAGCATTGCTGATTGCATATCGTTGTAGTTATCGAGCTAGTGCTGTTATTAGGAGATAATGTGCATATTGTTCTCTATGTGATTCATTGTTCAAACAAAATGATGATGCATGCACAATATGTGTTTGTGTGTGTGCGTGTAACTATCAAAAGAAAAGTGTGTGCTTATGTAATGGAAGTAGAATTGGTGTTATGGAAGGATGTGGATGCAAATCTTTTCAATTGGTCTGTTTTTATATTTAAACCCAGACTTGGTGTTATGGAAGGATGTGGATGCAAATCTTTTCAATTGTTCTGTGTTTTATATTTAAACCCAAAAGTTTTGGTGTTTAGCCTTTTAGGGTTTAAAATTCTTAGGTCATGATCCAAAGTTTGGGTTCTCACTCAGTTTGGTTGTCCAAACTGCATATTATAACAACTAGATGCTTTCAACTATTATTTTTGGGTCTATACTTGAACACGGGGGCAGGAAACATGACGCCATCTAAGTTATAGTTTTAGACCACATTAAATGATGCATATCAACTTTAATGAAGGGGCGTCGAATATGGATGCCTAGCATTGAATTTTTCATTAAGAATTTGCATCCAAATTCTTTCGGAAGCCAGAATTAGACAAGTCTATCTCTACATAATTTCCATATATATATTTGTACATAATGCAATTGATCTCTATATAGTATCCATACATATAATATACGTACAATGTGTAATATATTCATCTTTATATGATATCTAGATAACGTCCAAGTATATTGTTTGTGTATAATGCACTTCTGTATATGTGCATGTACATATTTCTATGATAGCCACCAGATTTGTCCTAGATATTTCTCATTTGAGTAAAGCAAAATTTACCGCTAAAACTGTGGTCCTTCTGTTGCTATTTCTTGTATATGTTTTTAAAGAAACATTTATCCTTTTCAGCTTTTAAGAAAAACATTAACCAAAATTGTGAAATATATTTTCTCATGCTAGGACATGGTTCCTGCTAACTGAGTTTCTTTTTTAATAACCTCTGCAGTGTTCATCACATGGTATTCAATTGAACAGAGAATTGGTTGGGTCCAGAATAAAGGTTTGGTGGCCACTGGATAAAACGTATGTCATATATTCCTTTTCCCCTTCTTTTGTCTTCAATAAGTTTTGATTGTCTGATTGTAGTTTCTGCAACTTAATTATGTTCGAGTGCCAATCTATCTTTCGACATAGATAGCCCCAGGATTTTTCTGATTAAAAAATATGGACTTGGTTACTGATATTTAAACTTCACTGCTTCTATTACCAGGTTTTATGAGGGTGTTGTACAATCTTATGATCCAGGAAAGAAGAAGTATGTGGTAAGTCGGCTGATGTTCTTACTGTTATATACCTACAGAATGGATATAGAAACTGGCAAGTTAATTACACCAATAACATTCATGCTCAACCAATACTCATGAAAAAACCAAGAAAAACACACACAACTCAAAATAGGTGATAGGAAACTTAATCGGCACAGAAATTGCATCCTTTTATTCCACTAACTTTTTATCTCTTGTTTGTCCCAAGACAGATATCTTAAATTTTGAACCAAAAAGTGGCACCAAAAGCCATCTTTTGTGAAATGATTTCAATAATATCCATTTTAATACTTTTATCTCATTAAATCATTCAAAGCATGCCCTGTTAAAATTGTTTAGTTGGTAGTTGGTCACTACCTAATATATGATTTTGCCATGATCTTCAGAGTGTAATGAAACAATTTTTTACAGTTTTCTGCTAACCATATTTGCGTACTTTGTTGATGTGTCAGTACCAGACATATGACGTTTATGACAGTTGATAGAGATTTAATTAAGATTTGATTAGAATTTGGTTAGATTTGGTACTATCTTGTTGCATTAGGATTTGATTAGAGATTTGGGTAGATTTGGTATTATTTTGTTACTTTAGAATTTTCTATATATGTGGCTTGTAAAATCCTAATTTGAGGGGGAGTGAAATATTATTTTTTTTAAGAGCATGTGATTTGCTTTATTAAATCTTTCCTCGAGTGATTCGTGAGAGAGTGGGCATGTGATTCACCTGCGTGTGTCCAAACCCTAATTTATCTTCCAAAACCCTAAATTCTTCCCCAATTTCCCACCACAAATCCTAAATTGCTTCTGTCTTGTGTCAACAGTTCTAATTTCTTTATTTTTCAAATGTTTTTTTTTTAAATTAATTTGAAAACAGTCCTTGTATCTTGTAGGGTCCTCTGTCTTCAATATTGGAATTCCTTTCTTTAGCTTTACAAGTATATCTAGTAGCATGTAATTTAGTTATGGTTCATAGTCGCCTAGATTACCTCAGTCTGTTGTAAAAAATGAGACTGTTTCATGTACTATTTGTGGATCAAATAGATTCTCTTGACTTAAAATGTAAGCCATTCGATTCATCTCCTTGTCTACATTATTTTAATTCTCCGAATATTCAAAAGAATTTCTGTTGTACATGCATGCTCCCTTAGGGATCACGAGGGAAGTTGAATGTGTTCAATAGTGTATGACGTTAGGAAGGGTTTCTTGATATGTGTGTCTTATACGTGTATGTCTATTTGGCTTTCTTGCAAGCCTTTTCAGTTTACCTTAGCTGTTTAAACGACCCTTTCCTCGAGATCTACTTGGTGGCATGAGCTTAATTGCATGGGCAAGAATGGTAGGGTTACCTACCTGACACTTGGCCTTCAGGATTTTGTGAAGATTTGACAGCTGATGTTACAAAATTTGGTCAATTCTTTGTGGAGCTTTGTTATTTTCGGTTCTGCTTTGTAACTGACCCATAATAAAATGCTTTGAGGATGCGCATGAAGTCAGAGGTGGTTAAAGGGGTGGGGGTTGGAGCCCGGGGGGTGCACAATTGATTTTAAACTCCTTTACCATTTTAAAATTTTCCCCCCTCCTTAAATGAAATCATGGTTATATTTGAGAAGTGCAATAAAGAAAATAAGCTCTTATTAGCCCAAAAAAATATGTAGATATCTAAAGAAGTAAAGGTGGAAAGAATGAATGCCTTCTAGAGTGATTTAATGCCCCCTTAATTTGGGAGACAAAGGTCAAAATGGATTTAGATCCCCTCATTTTCCCTCTAAGAAGAACTGGCACCCATCAGTTTCGTTTGTTTGTTGTGCGAAAGGGATATTTATACAAGACACTTTTGGTCGGTGAAGGTCATCTTCTTAGATAACAACTATCCATTATCTTCACGATGGCCGCTGTGATTTGTACTCATCCAATTTGCAGAGAATCGTTTGAGCAAAATCACAGCCTTCCTAGAGGTAATGGGTGCTTATGATTTGGAAGATGGGTGTCATCTTCTTAGAGGGAAGAGGAGCTCCAAAAACTATCATGTAAAGTTTTAGTGTCAACCATCTTTTATGAAATGCATAAAATTAAAATAGGGCATTTGAAACCAAAATAATAATAATAATAATAATAATAATAATAATAATAATAATAAAATCAAGAACCAGATTAACTATTTCTTATAGTTAAGTTAGCCTAATATGTATCAAGAAAATTGTTGGTACTTTGTGTTGAATTTGAGTGTGGTTCTATTTGCTCCACATTGGTTGGGAGCTAAGGAGACACCATCCATGGGTTCTATAAATAGGGCCTTGGGTTTTTAGTTTTTAGTATTCCAAAAACAATTAGTTGTTTTATAAAACTGTTATGAGAAAACATGTTTTATTTTATAAAGTTTTCAAATTTGAAAAATTCCAAGTTGTAATTTTGAGTTTTTGGGTTTTGGGAAAAATTCTTCTATTCTTGGGGGAGTTTTTAATTTGTCAGAGATCATTGTAATTTCAAACTTGGTAATAGTGGATTGATCGTTGGCGGCCGAGGATGTAGGTAACATTTACCGAATATCGTTAAATTTTGTATTTTCTCTTATTTGCATTAGTTTTTTTTATTCTCTGCTATTAGTTCTTGTGTGGCACTATTTTGGGTGCCAATTTGTGTTGGTAAAATATCTGTTTTCTGCAACAAGTGGTATCAGAGTCGAAGGTTCAATTTTAGTATAGGAAATTTATTGAAAAATGACAAACTTTTTCGTCTACACCGGCTAAGATTACTGTGACTAATGCAAAGTTTGAAGTTGAAAAGTTTGATGGTCGTAACTTCGGTATGTGGCAGTGCGAGATGTTGGATATTCTTTATCTGCAAGAGTTAGATGTTGCTCTGAAAGACGAGAAGTCAGAGAAAATGACCGATAAAGAATGGGAAAGAATCAATCGCCAAGCATATGGTACTATTCGATCTTGTCTCATAAGAGAACAGAAGTATCCGTTCATGAGAAAGACATCTGCAAGGAAGATGTGAAATGAATTGGAGAACAAGTTTATGAAGAAGAGTAGTGAGAATCGGCTTTATTTAAAGAAGAAATTGTTCTGCGTCCAGTATCAACCTGGTACATCCATCAACGATCACATTGCTGCTTTTAATAAATTAATAGCAGAGTTGTTAAATTTGGATGAGACTGTTGAAGATGAAAATCAGGTTTTATTATTGTTGGCCTCTGTTCCTGATGAGTATAATTACCTTGTCACTACTCCTTCGTGGTAAGGATAAGGTGACTTTTGCTGAAGTATACAATGTATTGTATAATTTTGAAATCAAGAAAGATCAGAAAGAGTATGGAAACAATACAGCTAGGCGTATGTTACCAGAGGTCGATCTCAAAGTCGTAAATCCAATTAGAGAGGTAGATCCCAATCAAGAGGCAAACATGATAAAGATAAATGTGTCTTTTGTCATAAGTAAGGGCATTGGAAGAAACATTGTTCAAAGTTGAAGAAGAAAAATAAGGACAAGACTGATTCTGATGCATGTCTAACCAAGTGTGAAAATGATGACTCATATTTTGCATTGGTTGGTCTACCTTCAGTTTTTCATTCTGATGGATTTTGGATTCTGAATGCACCTATCATATGTGTCCTCACAAAGAGTGATTCTTCAATTTTGAAGAGTTTGATGGAGAAGCTGTTTTAATGGGCAACGAAAGCTGGTGCAAAACAATTGGGATATGTTCAATCCGTTTAAAGAATCATGATGGATCAACTAGAGTTTTGACAGATGTTCAATGTGTATCGGATTTGAAGAAGAATCTCGTCTCTTTGGGGGAATTAGAAGCAAAAGGTTTCGCTATATCTATTCGAGATGGAGTTCTCAGAGTTACTTCAGACGCACTTGTGGTGATGAAAAGTACGAGGAAGAATAATTTATACTGTCAGGGTAGTACAGTTATTGGATCAGCAGTTACAGTTTATGAAGAGGATGCAGATGTAGAAACAACTATATTATAGCACATGCGACTTGGTCATGCAGGTATGGGAGTTTTGCAGAATTTAATGAATAAAGGCTTATTAGAAGGTGCAAAACCTGTAAATTGAATTTTTGTGAGTATTGTGGCATGGGAAAGAAGACGAGTGAAGTTTGACACCGCTATCCATAATATTAAAGGTACTTTGGACTGTGTTTACTCTGATGTTTGGGGGCCTAGTAGAACACCTTGTTTGGGAGGTATGCATTACTTTGTTAATTTTGTTGATGATTACTTTAGAAGAATTTTGGTGTAGCTGATGAAGACTAAAGATGAAGTGTTGAGAATTTTTCTTAAATGGAAAAAGATGATTGAGATTTAGACAGGCAGGAAGATAAAAAAGCTCAAATGTGGGGAGTATAAAAGTTATCCGTTTCTGAAAGTTTGCCAAGATGAAGATATTGTTTGACACTTCACCAACATAAATTCACCACAGCAAAATGGAGTGGCATAACCCATGAACCGGATTTTATTGGAGAAGATTCAGTGTATGTTGCTTGACGCTGGGTTAAGCAAGGGATTTTGGGCTAAGACAGTGACCTATACATGTCATCTTATTAATCAATTACCATCTCGGTCTGGAAAAGCTGCTTATGATTATGATTCCTTACATGTATTTGGTTCCACTGCTTATTATCATGTGAAAGAGTCTAAGGTGGATTCGAGAGCCAAGAAAGCATTGTTCATGGGAATAAGCTCGGGTGTGAAAGGATATCGCCTTTGGTGTCCAAATTCGATGAAAATCATTTTTAGCAGGGATATTACCTTTGATGAATTTGTCATGTTGAAAAAGGTGACACTTAGCAATTCTGGAAATGAGAAGATCAGTAATGTTCAACAGCAGGTGGAGAGTGCTCCGTAACGGGTGGAGTTTGAAGAAGGCAGAGTTGACTCAGTTTATATCGACAGTCTAATGACAGAGGAGAATGTTGAAAAAAAGGAAGATGTTTCAACCCAAAAACCTCCACAGCAATCATGCTCAATTGCACATGACAGGCCATGTCGAGAAATTAAGAAATCTGCTCGTTTTCTTGATACAGTGGTGACCTATGCACTTTCAATTGTAGATGTTCTTTTCACTTATAGAGAAGCAATTAGAAGTTCAGAAGATAATGAGTGGAAGAGCGTAAGGAACGAAGAGATGCAGTCTCTTCAGAAGAATCAAACATAGGAGTTAGCTCAGCTACCTAAAGGTAAAAAAGCAATTGGGTGCAAATGGGTATTTACAAAGAAAGAGATTTCCTGATAAGAATGATGTTTGCTACAAGGCAAGATTAGTGGCGAAAGGTTACGCTCAGAAGAAAAGAGTTGATTATAATGAGGTATTTTTTCCTGTCGTTAAACATTCTTCTATTCAGATTCTGTTAGCCTTAGCAGCACAATTTGATTTGCAATTAGTTCAACTTGATATGAAAACTGCATTTTTAGAAAGTGATTTGGAAGAGGAAATCTATATGGTTTAACTAGATGATTCAAGGTTGCTGGAAAAGAAAATTAGCTATGTAAATTGAAAAAATCGTTGTACGGATTGAAATAATCTCCGAGGCAGCGGTATAAGCGATTTGATCGGTTTATGATAGGGTTGAAGTATACTAAAAGCAAATTTGATCACTGTGTGTATTTTCGCAAGCTACATGATGAGTCTTTCATTTATCTACTGTTGTATGTGGATGATATGCTGATAGTTTCGAAAAGCCAAGAAAAGATTGAAAGGTTAAAAGTTCAGTTGAATCAAGAGTTTGAAGTGAAAAATTTAAAACAGAGATCGAAAGAGAGCCAAGATTTGGTTATCCTAGAAACAATATCTGAAGGTGCTACAGCGTTTTGGCATGACAGAATAATCAAAAGCTGTGATTATCCCACTTGCTTCACATTTCAAGTTAAGTGCAGTTTTTTCTCCTAGCATTGATGAGGAATGTGAGTATATGTCGAGGGTTCCTTATTCAAATGCAGTTGGTAGTTTAATGTATACTATGGTGTGTACGAGACCTAACATTTCACAGACAGTTGACATTGTGAGCAGGTATATGCATGATTTTAGAAAAGAACATTGGCATGTTGTGAAATGGATTCTACGGTATCATCTGAATACCGTAGATGTTAGTTTAGTATTTGAGCGTAATGATACTCAGTGTGTGGTTGGATATGTTGATTCTGACTACGCATGTGATTTGGATAAACGTTGATCAAGTATTGATTATATATTTACTCTTGCTAAAATATCAGTGAGTTGGAGGTCTACTTTGCAGTTCACGGTTGCTCTGTATACAACCGAAGTAGAATATATGGCAGTTACAGAGGCGGCAAAGGAGGCAATTTGGATACAGGGGTTGCTTGAAGACTTGGGGGTTATTCAGAAACATGTTAGTGTGTATTGCGATAACCAGAGTGCAATTCACTTGGCAAAAAACCAAGTCTATCATGCACGGAAAAAGTATATCGATGTAAGGTATCACTTTGTGCAGGAAATTATTGAAGATGAGAAGATACTACTTCATAAGATTAGAACTGCAGAGAATCTCGCTGATATAATGACGAAGGTGGTGATTTCGACCAAATTCAAGTATTGTTTGGATTTGGCCAATATTTTTCCAGTTTGAAGATTTTAGTTTGGAAGCGCTGACGATGTGGGCCTTATTCACCAAGGTGGAGATTGTTGAATTTGGGTGTGACTTTATTAGTCCCATATTAGTTGGGAGCTAAGGAGACACCACCCATGGGTCCTATAAATAGAGTTTTGGATCTTTGGTTTTTAGTATCCCAAAGACAATTAGTTGTTTTATAAAACTGTTCTTGAGAAAACAGGTTTTATTTTAGAAAGTTTTCAAATTTGAAAAATTTCAAGTTGTAATTTTGAGTTTTGGAAAAATTCTCCTATTCTTGGGAGAGTTTTCAATTTGTCATAAGTCGTAATTTCAAACTTGGTGACAGTGGATTGATCGTTGGCGCACGAGGACGTATGTAATATTTACCGAATCTAATTAAATTTTGTATCTTCTCTTATTTGCATTAGTTTATTTATTCTCTGTAACTAGTTCTTGTGTAGCACTATTTTGGATGCCTATTTGTGTCGGTAAGATATCTGCTTTTCACAACAATTTGTATGTTTTATATTTATTTCTTTTTATGTAAAGTAAATAGCTTGACACCCCCCCACTAATATATCCTGGCTCTGCCAGTGCCACTGCATGATAAGTTCCTATGTGCGAATGCATGTGAGAAATGCTGTTAAATGTCTAATTTTTTGTTCATATTACTGTATACACAAGCACATGCACGCATGTGCATGTGGATCCAGTTGATAAAGCTTCAAGAATCTTATATCGACTAATGTTTATCACTCACATAGATACCATTGAATAGGCATGAGAGTTGCAGGTACAAACCTCTTTCTTCATATAGCTGCACGTGTTGGTAATTATTGAACCTCGAGTATTTCGTTAAAGCTCTATAGCTAACTCAATTTTGTTGTGATCAAGTTCCGAAAACACTGTATTTAAGTTTCTAATTGAGCTAGAATGTTTTCCGGACATTTCAAAATTTGCGACGAATTTATTGGTTAATTCATCTAGTCTTTTCCCGTTTTAAAAGTTTCAAATAAAATATAATTTTTTTCTTATGAAACTGATGCCTGTTTTGGTCATAGATACTGTATGATGATGGAGATGTAGAGGTCCTAAATTTAGAGAAGGAGAAATGGGAACCTGTCACCATCACTGACACTCCCAGAAAGGTCTAGCTTTCTCTTTCGTTTTATTTCATGTTTATCGGAGCATTTCCAATGTACTTTCTGATACATTATAGCATTCTTAGTACAGAAACAGAAAATCCAACAGCCTGAATCGCATAAAGATAAGTGAGTATCATCCATCCTACCCTTATATTTTTATGTTTTATTTATTTATGTTTTTTGTAAGTTGATGTAAAGTTACATTTGGGCTTGGAGATACTGTGATCTGTGCTATATCATATAGTATCATAACATCTGCCTTTATCTTATATGATCTATACTCAGTGGCATTTTTTTCATTGTTGTTGAACTAAGGATCTTTTCATTGAGGAGCCAAAAGAAAGAGTTAACGAACAAACATGCAAGACTTTTATATTAACAAACAATACAAAATTGCCAAAGGCACAGTCCCTGAACCTCAGTTTCTGTTTATATATTTCTCGTGCGTCTCTTTTTGAAATATCTATGAAGTTGCCATCTTAGTCATAGCTGCCCACTGAAGTTGTAGCCAAACTTGACTCCCCCTCTCGTTTTGTTTCGCCTTTTCCTTTCGGAATATCTGTGAAGTTTTGCAGTTATTTATCTGCTTAGCTTTGCAGGCAATCAATGCTGCTGTTTCCACCTTCAGTGTTCACTTCACTTTCTAAATGTTTTTTTTGAACAGTATATTTGTTCACAGTATCTTGAACAAACGATTAATTCTGCAGGCCACTTGAGAAGATGAGCAAGAAAAGTAGTATGCCCAATTCTAGAAAGAAAGGAAGTTCTCTAAAGAAGTAAGACAGAAAGTTCTCTTATGGCTTCTTTTCTTCTGTATTTCTTGTTTTGATTGTTGAATCTTGCAATGGGTGATAAATTCATTGTAGGGTCCGAAGAAAACCTGCACCAAAAGAACATACAGAACTTAGCAGCAGCAAGATGTCAGAAGATGAGAGTCATATGGTTGCTAGTGATGTCGAGGGCAAGGCTGATTATGATTTATTAGATACCCATTCTCATCCTGGTTCTGAGGTTGATTACGTCAGTTCAGGTACTTATGATTAATCAAAGAGATTTGAAGCTTTCTAAAATTCTCTATTTGTCCGTGACCTAGTTTTTTCCCGGCTCTCTTCATTTTATGGTCATATGGATTTAGATGATTGTTTAATGTCGTCATGTTACTGTCTGATCTGTGACTACAGTCACCTCATAAGATTAGCCCCCTCTCTCCTAACAAGTAGTACCTTAAAAGGATGTTTGCATGAATTTCTGCTCCAATATGACTAGTTAAATTTGATACCAATCCATAATTAAGAAGCACTTGATGCAGGTTCAGATTATGTCAACTTGTGAATTATACTTGGGGAATGATTCTATCTCTCAACATTCTATGCATTTTTAACCAAAATTTGGACATATTGCAGACAAGAAGTAAATGTGCTTGTTGGAGCGTGCTTTCATTACATTTTCGAAATGATTCCAATGATTTTGCACAAATATCTTTTACCATATATTATGGGATATGCTTGTACTATTTTGAGAGAAATATGTTTGCAGTTTATCATTCCATTCCTCCATTCTACTCAGATGGAGATCATGAAGGGAACGTTAAGGTGCTGCCTCCATTGGAAACCAAAGAGAAAACAATTGAGACGCTGGAGGAGCCATTGCAGGAGCAGAGACGAGATTCTACCAGTTCGCATGGCGAGGAAGATTCTGATGATGAACCTCTTGTAAAATTCGTTTTCTGTCCTATTCTATCCCAAAATCACGGTCATGCTTTCTTGGTAGATAATTAATTTCACACTCTGCTTGCAGAATGCATGGAAGATGCGTGCTGGGAAAGGTGTATAGAGCTCCAGTATTTATCCGGAAGCATGACCGTCCATAACAATGAGTTTGAATGTTGGTCTGCGGTCTGATCTTTTGTTGCCTCTTCCATGTGTCGTGGCGTCATGGAATGATTCCTTTGTTAACACAGTGGCAGTAACAAACTGTTTTACTGAAGCCTCCTAGATTTTATCTTGTATGTGAAAATATCTTGTAGATTGTGTGCATAAACGCATAGGATCAGTATAACTTTATGGCGGGGTAGGTTTCATCCCATTTCTTTTTGTTTTTAGTTTTTTTAATCAGGAAGACCTTCTATTAATATTTTCGAAGATTCATTCTGTACCTGTATTCAAGTGTGGGTTCGTCGTGCATTCACAATTCTGCAGTACGGGCCTCTTGGAAGTCGGCAATGGTTAATTTGCAAGAAAATTTCAAGGATGGCCATGCTGAAGAGTGAGCCTTTAGTCAGAATAGTAATATGCATTCCTTAGTTGATGCTGATGATGATATTTGTCAGCTGCCATCAGTTGTTGATGTGGTACTTGCCATGGGCCAGTTAGTAATTTGCTAGTTTTGCATTGAGAAATTGAATTGACAAGGGGAAAGATGATGGATAACTTACTGCAAACAAGCTGCTATGGTTGCGTGGTTGGTGACATTCATTGTAATTTGTCTGAAACTGCTTGTAGTTTTCTTAGATGACTTGAATTGGCACATCTCTGACAATTTCATCCCCTTTTAGTTTCACCTTTTTCTGATGTGCAATTTGAATTGTGTTGTCGAGTAAGGTGCGTGTGACACCCAGAGATTCATGAAGAAGGCAACTTTGCAGTTAGATCATACCATCACTTATCAAACGGAAACTGGCAAGATAAACATAATGTCATTCGCATCAATTTTTTTTTTTATGCCCTTCAAGATAGATTCTGCAATGGTGGTAAATCAATTTCTAGATGTGCCCTGAGCTCTACACTTGTGAGCACAGCCAGCGGGCGAAGGAAGAAATCATACCACAACGTGACACAGCTGAACTGAATGCTTCCCGAATTTGAGCCCAAACTGCTCTTCTCGTGCGCGTCTTTCACGCATTCTTCCAGCTAGGAAAAAAAAAGAGAGGGCAAACTACAAGCTTCAGAAAAAAAGGGTCAATTACAGTTGAGGTCGAGGGAGGAAAAAGTAAATAGGAAAGAAGGAGGCTCACATTCTTCAGACCTTCACCATATAGCAACTGCCGTAAGCAATGGCTTTCTTCCAATGCTCTCTCTCACTCTTAACAGTTTTTGTTTTTATCTGCACGCTAATTATGCTTATGCGCTTGCGTCCAATTCACCGCCTATGTATTTATCATCTGTAGCCATTGTTTTCTCTTCTGAACCTCTGCTCACAGAGGAAACGAAATGGCATTCTCTTCAACAGAGATTATCCTCGCCAGTTCACCTGATTCTCCAATCACAGCCTACGACCCACTCACTGGCAAAACACTCACTCGCTTCTCTGGCAGCCGCTCGCCTCGTCAAGGCCTTACCCTGGCAGGAAGCAACCTGATTGCTGCCTCCCACATCTCCCCCGACACTGCATCCACTGGTTTCATCCACCTCTACAACTGGTGGTCAGCTGCTGCCTTTCATAGCATTCAAGTCTCTGAACCCATTGCCCCAATTGTTGCGACCCGCGATGGATCGCACCTTTTTGCAGGCGGCATCTCAGGTCATGTTTACACCTTCTCACTCCCTTCTGGTGATCTCTGCCGCTCATTTCAGGCACATTGCCAACCTGTCTCCTGCTTGACGATCAATGAGGACAGCTTTTTGTTGATATCTGGGGGTCATGACGGTACAATTGCTGTATTTCCAATTCTTTGGTTGCTTGACATCTCCTCAAATGACCAGGACTCGGATCAGCTTGTGCTTTACAAGGTTGCTGCACACAGTTCAGCAGTCACATGCATTGCTTTGGGGTGCGGGTGCAATTCCTCTATGGTCTCAGCCTCACTTGATGGGACATGCAAGTTATGGAGGCTTACAGATGGTTCTCACCTCCAAACAATCCAATTACCATGCCCAATATGGTGCATAACCATGGATCCCATTGATTCAGTGGTCTATGCTGGGGGATCAGACGGCCAGGTACATGCTATACCATTAAAGTGCAGAGGGAGAAGGGATCGAGGTAAGGTGGTGGTGTGGGAGGCAGAACCAACTGGAGCAGTAATGGCAGTGGCAATGGTGAATGGGAACAAGAATTTGGTGTCAGCTTCTGAAGAGGGGATCATAAGGATATGGGAGGTGGAGGAGAGTGGATCCATAATACAGGTCCTTGGCCACGAAAGGGATGGCGCAGTCAGTGGTCTCCTGGTGGCAACTGGGTTTGGCCGTGGTCGAAGCAAAGGTGAGGCAACTAAATGGAATGGAGTATGCAGTCAGGGGTTCTGCGAGCAGGAGGTTTGTCGGAAAAATAAAGAAGTGGAAGAGATCGAGGAGCAGTTGGCTGTAGTGGTCAAGGACAGGAGGAGGGCAATTGACATGCTCGAGTTCACCATTGAAACTTATGAGAGGCTTTTAGGACTTCTACTTAGAGAGGCCAAGGGTGGTGAACATAGAGAGGAATAATCCAAGGAGTTGAACTCTTCTATGTAAGGAACTGAACTCTTCTTATCTGTAATGGTCTCAGAGAATATATCAGCATGCCTATGGTTAAAGGAAATAGAGAGAACAAAATACTAATTTGTTACTTGTGGATTTTCTATGCCATTTACATGCCTGAAAGTGAGATTGATCCGAACAGAACTTGCTTTTGCTCGCTTAGGTACCGAGTGTACCCGATCACACTTGGTGCAGCCTTTCATCACCAACAAAGCGCCATGTTTTAGAATAAAGCAACACTGATCTGGGGGGTGTAATGCTCCACTTTCTGTAGTGCGGAAAGCTGGAAACGTTCGGCATCGAATGATAACTCGACAAACTTCAGTAAACATTACAGTCACAATACAGCGGAAATATGGACAACAAATAAGAAATAATTTCTTTAATTACAATAATATTTTTCCTTTTTACATAAACTTTAATAAAAAAAATAATAAACTAGAAAGACCGTCAATGTTATACCTCTACTCGTGAAAGTAAGCCAAAAGTCTTGCCTTATTTGTAACGGATCTATCTCCTCATAAAGATCTGCATCTGGTCATGCATAATCATGATCGTCAGTAAAGCGATCCAGTGATAAATAGTAAAACACAAAAAAATAATAATGTCTCAATATCATGTACAATCATATACAAATAAAAGGTGCACAGTCTCATATTCGAATGTTTTATGTGGTTATTATTAGTGTTTTTTTTTCTTTCCAGTTAACGTCTTTTAATTATGATATTTGAAAATTTGGAGAAATATAAATTTGGTTGGTCTGGACGCATTCCCGTCTACTCCCAGAAAAACGGAACAGTAAATTTGATAGGAGGCTATCCCAATCCTCCCATAAAGGGAAACAATAGCACAGTAATGATCGGAGCCTATTCCGATCCTCCCGTATGGGAAACAGTGACACAGTAATGATCGGAACCAATCTCGATCCTCCCGTATGGGAAACAGTGACGCAGTAATGATCAGAATTTATCCCGATCCTCCCAAAATGGAAAACAGTGGTTCGGTTACGTCCAACCATCAAAATTCATATGAACCCTAATTTTTCCCAAAACCCCAATGTGTATCAATTTTGATATTAATTATCAAATTCAGTATCAATTGGAGATTTCAGTAAATTCAGCTCAGTATATAGATTTGTGATAATCAATAAAATTCAGTGTATATTAACAATAACAGTAGCATTGAATAACAATATAATAGTATAGTAGTTAATTATCTATCACCAATCATATACAGTAACAAGTTGCATTTATACGGTGTCTTGTCATATTTCATATCAGTGTTATCTTCTTTTTCTTTTCAGTATATAAATAAAAATAAATGAACTAAAACTTATAAAATAGCCTTTTGGATTATATGCATATCTTTAGAATATATAAGCATATAAACTCCATCAGAAAATAATCATATTTGATATATTAAGAATATGCACGTGAATTCAGATAAAAATAATAATTAAATGTATAAAAATTTAAAGTACCAGCTAGTATAGTTTAACTTCTTATTCAAGAAAAAAATGATAATAATAAAATTTGGAATTTAATAATTTGTGTCCTATAGTTCCACATAGATAGAGTTAAAAGAAGATAGAACTAAAATGGATTACTGGTCCTTTTGAAATAAAATGATTAATTTCACCGGTCATTGAGGGAAACATAAAGTATAACATATTGTTATATTATCTTGTCATTGTGCCTCTGATCTACCTTGCACATGTGTTAGGAGGCACGTATAAAATTTACAACTATGATAATCTTCCGAAATATATTTCATAGTTCTTACTTTAGTTACTTGATTAGAATAAAGAAAGAAAATTTCCCTTGATAGAAGTATGGTTGCAAGAATTCTATTCTTTTTCTTCAACTTAATTGAAATTTGATAAGTCTAGTATGTGACTATTTAGACCATGCTATTTCTTCTTCAATTGGTGCAAATAAAGTCTGGTCAAAATAGAAAACAATGCTCCCATTTGAGGTTTTAAAATAGTTTCATGTCATTCTACATGACATTGTAAATACCTCTAACTAATATTTTTTGTAACAGACTGTAAGAGTATTTTTGTACCACAATTTCAAGTCTAATTTGGTTATAAGGTTTCAGAATGAAATTTCACCTCATCTTAACTATTTATTATATAGCTTTACAAAACTAGTCTCACTTAGTAAACCTTTATACCCAACAAGGTCTAATTGGTTGCTACCTACTGTATTTGGCTACTAACATAGCAATTAGACTATAGGTATATTAGAGTATTATGACTCTTGAGATGAGATGCAACAGAGTTTATTATGGAGTGACTGCAGCTGGTGTACCCTCGTCACTATACCAGAGGTCCAGGACAAAGGAGATTGAGAGTCAACTACACTAAAAGACCATTGGCACCTCTCTAGATTTAAAATATTCTATGGGCAACTGGCTACAAAGGAACAACAACAACAAAAATGATTTTCTTTTTAGTCCTTTTTATTTGCAGGGTGTCTATATCAAAGGCAGTGAAACTTCATAGCATTTTCCAGAAGACAATCTTTTTCTGGAAGAATTTTCACTAAAAGTAGTTACAACAGTTTTGCTACCTCACCAAACCAGTTAAGTCATAAGATTAGCAAAACAAGGCATAGCTAAAACCTGATATCATTAGTCATAGGATTAACAAAATAAGGCTTAGCTAAAACTTGATATCATTAGTCACAGAGTTAGCAAAACAAGGCATATCGGAAACCTGATATTATTTTATTCTGGAGAGGTCAAGGGAGAAGATATTTCACTAGACTTTGTCAACAATTATTAACAATATTTATTTAAAATGGTGGAGGCTTAGGTATATCATTTATATGAGATTTTGGCCAATAAGAACTGTTTAGTAGGTTCCCATAAATATTTTTGATGGATGTGCAGCTGCAATGGCTGCTCGCAAAGAAGCAAGCCTCCTAAGTTGCCTTCACGCTGAATGTTGTAGTTCCTCCAAGAAAATACTCCAGTTACAATGTTGAGAACTCCAGAAGAATCATTTACAAGGATGGATAATGTGTGTGAACAAAGATTGGTTGACTAGAACAACAAAACTCAGAAGTTAGATAGCTATGAACCTAAACTGAACTCAGAAGTGCCAACTCCTGACATCCTGCACATATACATGGCAGTAGCTAAAACAAACTAATCTACTACGATGGAATATTCTCAAGAGAAAATACCAATAATTTATTATAGAGAATTGACCAGTGATGAATTTGCTTGAAACTTGGAATAAATTGTAAGCAAATGGATTACATACTCAATTCTTCAATAGAAATGTGAGATGATATGTAAGTAATGTCAATCTAACAGTACTTTTAGGAACACAAAGTTTACAACCATGTCAATCTAGAAATATAAAAGCAAATATAAATGGTAGCATGTTATAGTGAGTCAAAAGAACTCACCTTGGCCCTGATCGAAATTGGAGGCTTGAAAAATCTCCAAGTCTCTTTTTGGCTAAATTTTTTCTCTCTTTTTTTTATTCCTTTTTTTTTTCTCACGTACGTTCTCTCTGTTTCTTTTTCTCTCCATGCGTGTGAGAAGTGGGGAGAGATTGGGTTTCTTATTTAGTTAAAGAAGATTACATATTTAAAAATAGGATCCAGTTAGTTAAGAAATCCAAATAACTAATTTTTTGGATAAGAACCAATCTAAAAAGTAGTTTTCTATTTAGATTCATCATCTATTTAAATTCTTATTCTATCAGATATTAATCACATTAGAATCTCTTTTTTTTTTGATAAATAAATCAGATTAATCCTCATCAGATTATTAGATAAGAATCAATATAGAATCTATTTATTTATCTATTTAGTAGTTGGGATCATATTCCACTCTTTTTTTTATTTCTATTTATCTTTTGATTTTTTAAATTTTATTTCTTTTAAAATTAGTTAAGATAAAATATCATGTGAAAAAAAGTGAGTGTTACATTCTACTCTCCTTAAGTAAAAATTTCATCCTTGAAATTTCTTAAGACTTATACAATGGAAAAGTGAATTATACTTTACTCAATAGATATAAGAATCACTCCTAGATACCTTTCTCTTGGAACTATTATTGGATCAATTATAAATATTTAATTAGAAAGGTTATCCCTACTCCTTGTACTTATATTCAATTTAACATTTAAAATATTATTTATGGGGTAAAATCACATTATTTTGATAATAATAATAATAAAGTAAATATTTATTTAAAAAATCATATTTTTATATATAGTTATATTTAATCCAAAACGGTTTAACAAAATTAAACAAATTTTGAATCTGTTGATTGTAATGATATCTAAATCTGTTCAAATCACTTGAACAGATTTAAAGAGTCCGGGCTTTGATACCACTTGTAACGCCCCACTTTTCATAGTGTGAAAACCTGAAAACGTTCGGCATCGAATGATAACTCGATAAGTCTCAATAAACATTACAATTACAATACAACGAAAATATGGGCAACAAATAAGAAATAATTTCTTTAATTACAATAATATTTTTCCTTCTTACATAAACTTTAATAAAAAAAATAATAAACTTGAAAGGCCGTCAATCTTATAGCTCTGCCTGCTCGTGAAAGTAAGTCAAAAGTCTTGCCTTATTTGTAACGGATCTATCTTTTCATAAAGATCTGCATCTGGTCATACATAACTAAGATTGTCAGTAAAACGATCCAGTGATAAATAGTAAAACACAAAAAAATAATAATGTCTCATATCATGTACAGTCATATGCAAATAAAAGGTGCGCAGTCTCATATTCGAATGTTTTATGTGGTTATCATTAGTGTTTTTTTCTTTCTAGTTGATGTCTTTTAATTATGGTTTTTGAAAATTTAGAGAAATATGAATTTGGTTGGTCTGAACACATTCCCGTCTACCCCCGGAAAAACAAAACAGTAAAATTTAATTGGAGCCTATCCCAATCCTCTCATAAAAGAAAACAGTGACGCAGTAATGATCAGAGCCTAATCCGATCCTCCCGTATGGGAAATAGTGGCGCAGTAATGATCGGAGCATATCCCCCGATCCTCCCGTATGGAAAACAGTGGCGCAGTAATGATCGAAACCTATTCCGATCCTCCCAAAATGAAAAACTGTGGCTCAGTTACGTCCTGCCATCAAAATTCATATGAATCCTAATTTTTTCCAAAATCCCAGTGTGTATCAATTTTGGTATTAATTATCAATTTCAGTATCAATTGGGGATTTCAGTAAATTCAGTTCAGTATATAGATTAGTGAAAATCATTAAAATTCAGTGTATAGTAACAATAACAGTAATATTGAATAACAATATAACAGTATAGTAGTTAATTATCTGTCACCAATCATATATAGTGACAAGTTGCATTTATACGGTGTCTTGTCATATTTCATATCAGTGTTATTTTCCTTTTCTTTTCAGTATATAAATAAAAATAAATGAACTAAAACTTATAAAATAGCCTTTTGGATTGTATGCATATCTTTGGAATATATAAGCACATGAACTCCATCAGAAAATAATCATATTTGATATATTAAGAATATGCACGTGAATTCAGATAAAAATAATAATTAAATGTATAAAAATTTAATTTTATACATTTAATTTTGGAATATATAAGCAACACTGATCTGGGGGGTTGTGCTTTTGTTGTTTAACAGCTAATAGTTTTGCATCTCCCTGCAGCCACAACAGAGTCTTAAAAACCTAGAAGTTATGCAGATATACGTTAAAGCCTTATGAGATTCTCAGCGGAGTCTTGCACTAGGATACAAAAAGGAATCAGGACTTCTTGAAGCCTCTTTTGTTCCCCCACAATGTTTAAAATAATGATAATGTAGCGTTTTGTCGTCATTAGGTCACTTCGCATTTAACATAATGCATAATATAAGTTACGCAATTTTCTATTTATTTAATTAAAATAAATATAAAAACTGTATTCATTAATTTTCAGAAATAAGAAAAAAAAAATTTAAAATTTTTAAAAAACACTACAAAATCATTTTATAATTATATAAAATATTATAAGTTTCTAGCAAGTTCCACAATAATTTATAATATAAATTATAATATATTTGCAATCATAATGTGCATAACAAATGAGTACTTAAAAGTCTTAACATTAACATCTTCATAGTTCATAACATACAAATTAAGTACTCGAATATAAGTCATACAAAATAAAGTTGTGATTTTGTGAATGAGATCGAGCATAAGCTCAGGCCATCGTCTAATCTATCATAACTAGATCCTCCTCTTCCAAGATATAATTAGCATTCTCCGAATTGACATCGTCCCCCGTCTCATCCACACCGTCATAAATTGATTATTCCATAAGAGATACACAAATTAATAATGTTATAAGATGCTTAAATCCTTAGAGTAAACTATTTATTTAAGAATATAAAACTTCACAAATTTTGATGAATTACAATATATCGACACTTCATTTCATTATTGTAGTATCATTTTCATCTTTCTTGTTTCCCTTATCCGCAATGGAAAGAACATTTTGATTGATATTAATTGCGGTGATATCTAGAAAATCTCTTGTATCAGTATTGACAATATCCTCATCAAGCTTATCTAGCCATCCAAGATTATCTATAAAACAAGGTTCTTCGCTCTCTACAAACCACATCCTCAGGCATCACCTCATCTATCAAACTAGATCCAAATTCATTCGCTTTCTCCAAATCTTCCTCTCTATGAACTTAATATTACACATGACATAAACAATAAATTATAGACGTTCTTACTCCAAACGACATCTTTTCTTTAAAATATACCTAACAAAGTTGTAAATTTCTATAAATACGTACTTTCTAAATATATCTAAAAAAGTTATTTATCAAAATCCAATACGCTAAATTTTTAACTCTCACACTTAACTCAAAAGTGCTTCAATCATGTTCACATCCGAAATAACTAGTAGTAAGAGGATCTGAATTGTAAACTTTTGAAATGTTAAAATATCATCTCCAAATTTTTCCCGCCCATTAGCTAAGATAAATTTTGGAATTAAACTACACATAGAATCATAGAAATGAATTAAAATATACCAACTACATACATTTGTGGTCATTTGGATCTAAACTTGCCAAGCTCCTATTTATGTTGATCCAACTCCATATCAGCTTGTGCATACTCATTGAGGTCGGGGATCATGCATTGAATGCATTCACTAAGGTCTCTTCTTACCTCTAGAACATTGGAAAAACTATCATTACAAAAACATCTTGGATTAAGAAAGTATGTCACTGTATGAAAGGGCCTATGCAACATATCCATCCGTCACTTATCAGTCATATTCTAGTAAGGCATACACTTTCTATTACTGTCACCACAAACATCAACAATCTTTTCCTTGCAACTACAAGCATCTGATAAGGAAAAGGCATAGAAGGCCTTGCATCTGAATCCACCTCTCGTAGCACATATATCAGTGGAAGTGTGGTGCTAAAGTAAAATAAAACATGGCTCTAGAAACTTCTACTAGACAACACTGCGTTTTTTTACCTCTATTGCATTCAGTTTTCTAGTCGAACACTCTTATTAAATTCATCAGATGCAAATATCTTTCTCAAAAATTACCTTAATTTATATAATCTTTGTAAAGTCAAGAATGAAGTAGCGAATCGAGTGATGATCGGCCTTACAAGTTCCTATTCCTTTATGTGTACCCGCATTAAAATTAAAACCTAATAATGGTTATAAATGAATTGTATGATACCCTTTACTGTTTCAAGAGTCTCCTCGTGAATCGTCATCTTGTTTATATCTTCAAACATCAGGTCAATACAATGAGCTGCATAAAGAACCCAGTAAAGTTTTCTTGATTCCATAAGTTTTGTATCCACATTCATAAAGGAAGCGTGATTGTTCAAATCACTTGTCTAACATTTTTCTCTCCAATCTTCACAACCACTTATCAACTAACATTTTTCTCTCCAATCTTCACAACCACTTATCAAGACATTCCTATAAGTTCCAGCTTTAAACTGAGTCGATTTATCAATAGACTTATAAAAGAAAGTCTCCTCAAATGAATTCATAAGAAATTTACTTCTTATTTAATTTAACTCTTGCTCTTACTATCAAACTATCAATCTGACATCGCTGCACATCCCTATTTCTCATAAACCAATATGTGCTTTGTTTGCAACAACCAATGGAATCTAATAATTAACCGAAGAGAAAAAAATAGTAGAGACAGTGAACACGTAGATTTAACGTGGCTCGACAATGTGCAATCTAAGGGGACACGATAAAAAAATTTCACTATATCAAATAAAAGATTACAAGTCTCTTCCTCTCAACCACAAGGGAGAAATCAATGAGATTACACAAAATACAAGATCAAACACTCACCTCGCAAAAATAATACGATGATCTTACTTGTGCTTTTTCTTCAGCCGTAACCACTAAGGAAGCACCCCCACCTCCTTTATTTTCTGTCCAGCCCTCAAACGAAAGCAGCCACCAATTTTCTTTTCCCTTCGGCTTCGGCAAAGAACCCTTTCACTCCTACAACCTAAAATAATTAGCAGCAACCCCCTTTTATTTTTTCGGCAGAATACAAATAGCCGCCTCTTGATTTCTTTTGGCCCTAACGAATCAACAAATTACAGCCACCCATTTTTGTTTTAAAACAAAAAAAATCCTTGCAAAATATTTCACGATGAATTTGGGCCGGTTCGAACCCGTTTGGGTGGACCAGACCCGCTGTGGCAATTAGGGTTCATTAGCAACAATCTCCTACTTGGAGAACTATTGTAAAAATTATAATCTCTATATATGATAGTTCTAGTATTCAAAACTTTTACCTCGATCGTTTAAAGTCCCAATTTCAGTATTCAACACAAATGCACCAAAGTTGAGAAATAGTTTAACTTTTTCTCATCAACCGGTTTTTTCAACATATCTGCACGATTTTTACTGTCCTCAATTTTCTCCAACTTCAATTGACCATCCTCCAACAAGTTTTTAATGAAGTGATATCTCAAGTGAATATGTTTAGTTCGTGTATGATGCGCCAAATTTTTAACAAGATGAATTGCACTCTGACTGTCACTGAACAACCTGTAATCCACTCTTTCAAAACCCAATTCACTCATTAATCATTGCACCTAAATAAACTCCTTAATTACTTCTGCAGCTGCCACATACTCAGCATCTATTGAAGATAAAATAACAATTGATTGTAATCTTGAATTCCAGCTTACCGCTGTCCCTCCTACAGTAAAGATATAATCTGTGGTGCTTCTGCCATTGTCTCTATCACCCGCATGGTCTGAATCCACAAAACCTTGCATATCAATTTTATCACCCGCAAAACACAAACAATAATTTGAAGTACCTTTCAAATACCCAAAAATCCACTTCACTGCTTGCCAATGTTCATTCTCAGAGTTCTTCATGAATCTACTCACTACTCCCACTACATATGTAATATCTGGTTTTATACTCACTATTGCATACATGAGACTCCCCATGGCCGATGAATAAGGCACATTTTTCATTTGTCTCATCTCCTCATCTGTCTTAGCATCTTACTCTTTTGACAGTTTAAATTGACCACCAAGAGTTGTAGTTACCGATTTCGCATTCTCCATATTGAATCTCTCTAACACCTTCTTGATGTACCCCTCCTGAGATAACCACAATTTCTTATTTTTCTTATCTCGGGTAATTTGCATCTCAAGAAGTTGTTTCGCCTCATCCATGTCCTTCATAGAGAATCTCCCTGCCAACTTCCTCTTCAGATAATTGATTTTCTTCATGCATAAACCTGCCACAAGTATATCATGTACATACGAAGTATAATAAAGTTATCGTTCTTAAACTTTTGTAAATATACACAATGATCTGAATTGTATATGGCAAAGCTCGAATCCAATATAAAACTATCGAATTTCAAGTACCATTGCCTCGGTGCCTGTTTCAATTTATACAAGCTCATTTTCAGTCGACATACACAATTCTCTTTTCCTTCAACTTCATATCCCTCCGACTATTCCATGTATATTTCTTCCTCCAAATCACAATGAAGAAAAGCAATTTTCACATCAAGATACTCTAAATACAATCCTTTTACAACCACAATACTCAATATTGTTCTGATATAAGTTATCTTCACAACTGGTGCAAATATCTCATTGAAGTCAATATCTTTCTCTGATCGAATCCCTTCACCATAAATCTAGCCTTATATCTTTGTATCCCTCCTGCCTCATGTTTCACCATATATACCCACTTGTTATGCAATATTTTCATTTTTGTTGGTCACTTCACCAATTTTTATGTGTGATTCTCTTCCAAAGAAAATATCTCATTACTCATGGCTTGCTCCCACTTATTACGAAACTTATCCTGCATAGCCTCTTGGTAACTCTCTGGTTCACTTGCATCAGTATACAAAATATGATATAAAGGAAGATAAAATTTTTGAGTTAGCTTCCTTATCGTAGTGCTCCTCAAATTGGGAACACTTTCTTCCTCCGATGAAGAACTGGAGCCATCTATTTCAGCCAGTGGTTCTCTCTGCTGCTCGGTCTCATCTGAAACTTGTATATTCTCAGGTGTAGCCATTTCTTCTCCTTCAGACATAAATATTTCTTTCTTTTTTTCATCCATGGGATCCATCCCATTCTGTGGCTCATACAGCTCTAAGCACTCTTTTTCAACTGTTTTCTTACTCTTCTTCTCCATTTGGTTTTTATACACACAACTCTCATTGAATACTACATCTCTGCTACGAATCACCTTGTTATGCTCATAATCCCATAAGCGATAACATATTCATCGCCACCATATCCAATGAATGCACACTTATGAGATTTAGAATCAAGCTTCTTTCTCATCTCATGATGCATATGTGCATATGCTATACAACTAAATACTTTTACGAATAAATAATTCACAGTTTTACCAGACCACACCTCCTCTGGAATTCCTCCATCTAAACTACTAGCTGGATTCATGTTGATCAGATAGACTGCCATATCTATAGCGACTCTCCAAAATTGTAAAGATAAACCTGTATGTAGTCTCATATTCCGAGCTTACTCCAAAAAGGTTCTATTCATCATCTCAGCTACACCATTCTGCTGCGGTATCCTCGGTATAGTTTTCACTCTCCTGATCCCGTGGATAGAGCAATAGTCATTGAACTCCTTATTGCAAAATTTCCCACCATTGTTTGACAACAGACATTTAACCTTCAAGCCTGTTTCATTCTCAACAAGAGCTTTCCACACCTTAAAGATTATGAAGACATTGGATTTTTGCTTAAGTGTGAATGCTCATGTTTTCCTGCTTGCATCATCTATGAAAGTAACAAAATAAGAATTACCTTCAAGAGACTTCGCCGAAGAGGGGCCCCGTACATCTGTATGCACCAACTCCAATCTCTCGGTTTTCTTCTCCTTACCATTCTTCATAAAACTAACTCTTTTATACTTTCCAAACACACAGTTATCACAGAAATCAAAGTTAGTATCTTTCATTTCTGTCAATATACCTTTGATTGCAACACTCTCATGCTGCTCTCACTCAAGTGACCGAATCTCTGATGTCATAAGGTAGCTTTCTCATTCTTCACGATGGCTAAACAAACAACGTGATCCACCGAGCTTGAGAGTAGATATAGTGTTTCCACTCTCTCACTCTTGACCACTACCATTGCTTCTTTGCTAATTTTTCACTGTTTCCTCTCAAATATGATTTGATAATCCTTTCCATCCAGCTTACTAACAGATATAAAATTCTTTTTCAAACCTAATATGTGCCTTACCTCTTTTAAAAGTAACTTTTCACTATTGTGCAATTTCAACTGAATTGTCCCCTTATCGACAATCTTGCATTCATGTCCATTACCAATAGTCACATGCCCAAATTCACCTTAGACATAATTATCAAACCATTCTCTAAGAGCAGTGCAATGGATCGAAACCCCTGAATCAACAAACCATAAGTCTGACCTTGGTTCTGTATGAGCAGACAAACACAAGTCATCATATTTCTTACTTGGATTCACCACATTTGTTCCCTCCTTGTCTTTGTTTGGACAATCCTTTTTCATATGACCCTCTGTCTTACATTTCCTACACACTAATTTTTTTTGTTGAGTTTCCCTTAGATTTTGATCTCTCTCTTTAATTCGACTCCCTACTTAAAGTTCTACCACTTTCTTTCTTTCTTTCTTTCTTGCTGTCATTATTAACAGACATATAGTATTTGTAAAAACTGTGCTCTCACCCACGCTCTTTTTCATCAATTCATCATTTATGATAGTACTCACAACATTATCAAATTTAAGAGTAGTGTTGGAAGCATTACTAATAGTCATAACAACATTACTCCAACTATCCGGTAACGAATACATAAATATCAAAGTTTTAATATCATCAGCACAAACAAACTCTAAGAATTCAAGTTGTGCCCATAATGATGCGAACCCCGTCAAGAATAACTACCCGTAGAACAAGAGGAAAATCTAGGAACGTCCTCGATCAGGTTTGGATGGGATACCTCGACCCGTTGCTTCAACAAAAATAAGAATCTCAGTATAATTGATCTCAACCCGTTGTTTAATGCGAAGTAAGGACCTTGGTATAAGGAAAATGCCACAAACGGTAGTGGAAAACCGTTTGATAAGTCGATGATGAACGCCACGGAAGAATTCTGATAAGTTCGAATAGTCCTTGAAAGAACCAAAGAGAATAAACTCACCAATTATCTGTAAACAGTCCCCCTTCTATTCCATTAGATGCCTATTTATAGGCTAAAAAAATACACGGAAATTTCCTACAAGAAAAGTTCAAGAAATAAAACAAAATAAAAGGAAACAATCGGCCCCTTAATTTAGCCGATCAATACAAGGAAAGTTCTAGAAATAGAAATAATCAGCTTCTTAATTTGGCTGATCAAATACAAGGAAAGTTCTAGAAATAAAACAAAAGGAAACAATCAGTTTTGACCGGATTCTTCTAATACTTAAATCATGTTTATGCATCTTTGTTGAACACGTGAACCATCCTCAATGGGCCTCCACGAATTTGCTTGAGCCCAAACATCTTGAATCAGCCCATTAAGTGTATCTTTGAACTTATTTTCTCGTGCTCTTGTAACCGGCCCAGTTGAAACTTGAACTGGCTCCTTTGTAGTCATGCCATTATTTGCATCATTCCCCTCCTCTTGAAAAAGATTTGCCCTCAAATCATCACCTACATCAAAAGGACTCAAATCAGTAACATTGAAAGTAGCACTAACATTGTACTCACCGGGCAAATCTAGCTTGTAAGCGTTGTCATTGATGCGCTCTAGAATTTGGAAAAGACCATCTCCTCTTGGAAGCAGTTTAGAACGTCTTTGCGCCGGAAATCTCTCTGTTCTCATAAGCAACCAAATCCAATCTCCGAGTTCAAAAATAAGCTTGTGACGCCCCTTGTTGGCTTGTTTTGCATACTGCTCCGTTCTTCTCTCAATGTTGAGCCTTACCTTCTCATGTGTCTGCTTAATAAAATTAGTCTTTTTCTTTCCATCCAAATTAACACGCTCAGAAACAGGTAATGGAGATAAATCCAATGGAGTTAAAGGATTAAACCCATAAACAATTTCAAATGGTGAGAAATTAGTAGCAGAATGAGTAGACCTATTATAAGCAAACTCAACATGTGGTAAATACTCTTCTCATGTTTTGATGTTCTTCTTAATTATTTCCCTCAATAAAGTAGACAAAGTCCTATTTACTACTTCGATTTGACCATCAGTTTGTGGGTGACAAGTAGTTGAAAACAAAAACTTGGTACCTAGCTTACACCACAGAGTCTTCCAAAAGTAGCTCAAGAACTTAGCATCTCTATCCAAAACAATGGTTCTGGGCATGCCATGCAATCTCACAATCTTCCTAAAGAACAAATCAGCAACATGCGAAGTATCATCCGTTTTATGACATGGAATAAAGTGTGTCATCTTAGAAAATCTATCCACAACTACAAAAATCGAATCTCTTCCATGTTTAGTCCTAGGTAATCCTAACACAAAGTCCATTGCAATATCAATCCAAAGCTCACTAGGAATGGGCAAAGGAGTATACAAACCGTTGGGCTGCACTCTGGATTTAGCTTGCCTAATGTGACACATCTGCCACTAATACGCTCAACATCTCGTTTCACGTGTGGCCAATAGAAGTGTTCCTGCAAAATTGCTAAGGTCTTAGCAACTCCAAAATGTCCCATTAATCCTCCTCCATGGGATTCCTGCACTAACAAATCCCTCAAAGAATAGTTAGGCACACATAACTTATTTTCTCGAAACAAGAACCCATCATGTCTAAAGAACTTACCACAAGCGTTTTTCTCATAAGCCTGGTACTCTTCACAAAATTCGTAGTCATCAATGTATAAACTTTTAATGTGTTCAAAACCAAGCAATTTTGCATCAAGTGTAGAGAGTAATGCATACCTGCGAGAAAGTGCATCGGCAACTACATACTCCTTACCTTGCTTATACCGGATGACATATGGAAATGTCTCAATGAACTCTACCCAATGAGCATGCCTTTTATTTAGCTTGTGTTGGCCCTTCAAGTGTTTCAAGGACTCATGATCAGTGTGAATCACGAACTCCTTAGGCCATAGGTAGTGCTGCCATGTCTCCAAAGCTCGAACCAATGCATAAACTCCTTATCATAAGTCGGGTAGTTTAAGGCTGCCCTGCTTAATTTCTCGCTGAAGTAAGCAATTGGTCGTCCCTCCTGCATAAGAACCGCGCCTATGCCAATACCTGAAACATCACATTCAATCTCAAACGTTTTAGAAAAGTTAGGTAAAAACAATAAGGAGGCGTTAGCTAGTTTCTCTTTGATTAGCTGAAACGCCTTCCCTTGTTTTTCTCCCCATCTAAATCCGACGTTCTTCTTGATCACTTCGGTAAGTGGTGCGGCTATACTACTAAAGTCCTTTACAAATCGCTGGTAAAAACTAGCAAGTCCATGAAAACTACGAACATTGCCTACACTTGTGGGACTCGGCCACTCTTGGATTGCACGTATCTTCTCTTCATCAACCTGTATACCCTGTGCACTAACAACAAATCCCAGAAATACAAACTTATCGGTGCAAAAAGTATACTTTTTCAGGTTAGCAAATAACTTTTCTTTCCTAAGCACATCTAAAACTGATTTCAAATGTACAGTATGATCATCAAAATTTTTGCTATAAATGAGTATATCATCAAAATAGACAACAACAAACCTGCCTATAAATGCTCGCAAAACATGATTCTTAAGTCTCATAAAAATACTTGGTGCATTAGTCAACCCAAAAGGCATAACTAACCATTCATACAACCATATTTTGTTTTAAAGGCAGTTTTCCATTCATCTCTTTCTTTCATTCTAATATGATGATAACCACTTTTTAAATCAATCTTAGAGAACACACAAGAACCATGCAACTCATCTAACATGTCATCTAAGTGAGGAATAGGATGACGATACTTTACCGTTATGTTGTTGATGGCTTGGCAATCAACGCACATTCTCCACGTCCCATCCTTCTTAGGTACAAGTAAAAGTGGAACGGCGCACGGACTCATGCTCTCCCTCACGTACCCCTTCTCTAACAACTCACTTACTTGCCATTGAAGCTCCTTTGTCTCCACGGGATTGCTCCTATAGGCTGCTCGGTTTGGAATTGTCGCACCGGGAACAAAATCAATTTGATGTTCAATCCCTCGAATTGGTGGTAATCCATGTGGTGTTTTCTCTGAAAAAACATCCTCAAATTCCTGCAAAAGAGAAACAACAGAACTGGGCAAAACAGAGTTAAGTTCGTTAGTGTTTAAAAATGCCTCTTTGTACAAAAGTACAATCATCGGCTGATTTGAAAACATTGCTCGCTTAATCTCACTCACTTTTGCATAGAAATTCTTTTGTTTTCTCTTTGATTTTCTCTCAATAGTTGCATTTTGATTTTCTTTTTCTCTCTCATTTTTCTCGGCCACTATCTGATTTTCACTCTTTTTCTTTTGCTCACTCTCCTTCTTTTGATCACTCTCTTTTTTTTATCACTCTCTTTTTGCAAGCTCACTTGATCTTCATAAACCTGTTTCGGTGTCATCGGCAAAAGAGTGATGGGTTTTTGGTTGAGCACGAACGAGTATTTGTTGGTGAAGCCATCATGCTTAACTCTCCGATCGAATTGCCACGGTCGGCCTAATAGCAAATGTTCAGCTTGCATCAGAACTATATCACACAAAACTTCATCTTCATATTTTTCGATGCGGAATGAAACCAAAACCTGCTTATTCACCTTACCTCGCCACTATCATTCAGCCATTGTAACTTGTATGGCTTAGGATGTTTCAGTGTGGGCAGTTCTAATTTCTCAACCAAAATTGTGCTTGCCACATTAGTACAACTTTCTCCATCAACAATCATACTACATACCTTGTCTTTGACGTAACACCTAGTATGAAATATGTTCTCCCGCTGTACTTCTTCAATTTTTTTTGCTTGCAAACTTAGAAGTCTTCTTGACACCAACAATTCATCTTGAACTGCATATTCTTCTTCATCCACGTCCTCCAATGGTGGCATAGAGTTGGTATCGGACTCGTCATCGGTTTCGATCTCTCTATTACCCCTTATCACCATGACTCTTTTGTTCGGGCATTGACTTGCTATGTGACCCCTGCCTTGACATTTAAAACACTTAATGTCATAATTTCGAGAAGTGGAAGGGTCAGAATTACCTTGAGTGCCATGATTGGTTGTCTCTTGTTTTGGCTCGAATTTAGGTTTTGCAGCTGGTTTCTCCTCTTTCTTCACATGACTCGATTTTCATGGAGAAAAATTCGAATTATGGGATGCACGTGTACTGCCTCTCCTCTTGAGTTGTTGCTCCACCTTGATGGCCATGTGCACCATATCCTCTAATTCCACATAATGCTGCATCTCCACCATATCATGAATTTCTTGATTCAAGCCATTCAAGAACCTAGTCATAGTAGCCTCTCGGTCTTCTTCGATATTAGCCCGGATCATAGCAATCTCCATCTCTTGATGATAATCCTCCACACTCCGGTTACCTTGTCGGAGCGTTTGCAATTTATTGTACAACTCCCGGTGGTAATGGCTGGGCACAAACCGCTTCCTCATCACTATTTTCATCTCTTCCCACGTCTCTACCGGTCGTTCCCTATTTCGCCGCCTGTTTAACACTAACTGATCCCACCACACAATAGCATAGTCAGAAAACTTAATGGCAGCAAGTTTTACTTTCTTTATCTCAGAGTAGTTGTGGCAATCGAATACTAACTTCACCTTTTTCTCCCACTCAAGATAAGCCTCGGGGTCGTTTCTTCCTTGAAACGCTGGAATTTTCATCTTAATACTACCCAATTTGTTATCTTCCCGATTCCTATCTCCTCTAAACCGCCCTCCATATCTCCTATTACCAACAACTGAACCCCGATCTTCTTCTTCATCAAAACCAACCCCATAATACTCTCCATCTTCATCTCTCACACCCCGATATTGAACTCTTTCCCTCCTACGCATATTATGAGTGTTTGTGGCTGCTCCAAATGTGTATTCTCCATCCGATCAATCCGCTCATGTACCTGCTCTAATTCTAACCTCATCACATGCCTCATCTCACTCATCATGGCCTCCATGAGCAACATTGCGTCAGCTATCCCTGTAGCACCTTCGGTTTTGCTCTTTTCACTGTTGTGAGACATGATTGCTGCAAATCAAAGTTAGAAAATTAAAAAAAAAAAGACCTCACACACTCCCTTACGTGTTTTTACTCAAAGAATGATTCTCTCTATTCCACTCGTGTTTCACTCAGTATAATCGGTTTTTACCCTCTAATATGCTCACCACTCTTGCTTTTTTCCACTCGATAATTCTTTTTCAGTTCTTTTGAAACTATTCAAACAATATACAAAATTCCAGCAACAATTCACCAATAACTCACCAAGGGAATTCAGATTCAAAAAGTAAGAAAATAAGGGATATGGATTATTAGATTTTCAAAACACAATTCAGCAAAATTTCCACGAATTTTTTTTTTGATCTTTGGGGTGAGGTGATTTTCGGGCTTATTGGAAACAAACGAAATAGAATCTTCTTACTCTTTTTTTTTTTGATTTTTTTTTCGGACCCCCTTTTTTTTTTTCAGATTCTTTCTTTTGTTAATAATAGAACAAGATTTTGAATGGGGTAAAAGAAAGATATTCGGCTAGATAAAAAAAGAAAACTAAATTTAAATGGGATAGGCAAATCTGAGACGAAAAATCCTTTGCTCTGATACCAAATGATGCGAACCCCGTCAAAAATAACGAGACCCGTAGAACAAGAGGAAAATCCAAGAGCATTCTCGATCAGGTTTGGATGGGAGACCTTGACCCGTTACTTTAACAAAAAGAAAAATCTCGGTATAATTGACCTCAACCCGTTAGTTAATGCGAAGTAAGAACTTTGGTATAAGGAAGACGCCACAAACGGTAGTGAAAAGCCGTTTGATAAGTCGATGATGAACGCCACGGAAGAATTCCGATAAGTTCGAATAGTCCTTCAAAAAACCAAATAGAATAAACTCACCAATTATCTGTAAACTGTCTCCATTCTATTCCATTAGATGCCTATTTATATGCTAAAAAAATACAAGGAAAGTTCCTAAAAGGAAAGTTTAAAAAATAAAAACAAAACAAAAGAAAACAGTCAGCCCCTTAATTTGGCTAATCAATACAAGGAAAGTTTTAGAAATAGAAACAATCAGCCCCTTAATTTGGTTGATCAATATAAGGAAAGTTGTAGAAATAAAACAAAAGGAAATAATCAGTTTTGACCGGATTCTTCTAGTAGTTGAATCATATTGATGTATCTTTGTTGAATACATGAACCATTCTCAATGGGCCTCCACGAATTTGCCTGAGCCCAAACCTCTTGAATCAACCCATTAAGTGTATCTTTGAACTTCTTTTCTCGTGTTCTTGTAACCGGCCCAGTTGGAATTTGAATTGGCTCATTTGTAGTTATGCCATTATTTGCATCACATAATATGTTAAATTCGTTCAAATGATTAACAACTAAACTATCAGAAAGCATTCTCAAGTTAAACAACATTTTTCATTAGAAACAGTCTATTTAAAGCAGACGACTTCTCAAAAAATTTAGCCCACGTTGGCATCAAACCTGAAGTAGTTTTTTTCCTTGGAGATGTTGAACATAACCTGCTTTGTCAGGCACAATCGAATCTACGTCAAAACCCTCTTATCCAACAATTCCCACTCCTCATCAGTCATCTTTTCTGGTTTTTCTCCAAACAGTAGTTGATGTAGATTTTTCTGATATAAATAATCTTCCATCTGCAACTTCCACTATTGGAAGTCTGTCCCATCAATTTTTTTTAATTTTTCCCGTCATATCTTCCACAATAAATCTTACTCAAAATCAACACCGATTTGAGTGAAATCTGATCCGAACCAGGCTCTGATACTAATTGTTTGCAAAAATAATACTACCAATGTAACAACCAGTGGAATCTAATAGTTAACTGAAGAGAAAAAAATAGCAGAGACAGTGAACATGCAGATTTAACGTGGTTCGGCAGTGTGCTTACATCCACAGGGAAACGATCAAAATGTTCCACTACATCAAATAAAAGATTACAAGTCTTTTTTCTCAACCATAAGAGAGAAATCAATGAGATCACATAAATTATAAGATCAAACTTTCAGCTCGCAAAAGGAATACGATGATCTTACTTTTCTTTTTCTTCAGTCGCAACCACAAAAGAAGCACCCCCACCTCCTTAGTTTTTTTGTCCAGTCCTCAAACAAAAGCAGCCACCAATTTTCTTTTCCCTTCGGCTTCGGCAAAGAACCCTTTCACTCCTACGGCCTAAAATAATTAGCAGCAACCCCCTTTTATTTGTTCGGCAGAATACAAATAGCCGGCTCTTGATTTCTTTTGGCCCCGAAGAATCAACAAATCACAACCACCCATCTTTGTTTTAAAACAAAAAACCCTTGCAAAATATTTCAAGATAAATTTGGGCCGGTTTGAACCCGTTTGGGCGGACCGGACCCACTGCGACAATTAGATCTCATTAGCAATATGCTTCTCTTTAATCTTATCAATTTCCTCTGCCTTGGTCTTAAAAACTCACATTCTTTTCTCATAAGAAAATGGTTCCTTCAAGCCAAACACAAAGTTATCAATTGCTTCTATAATCTCCTTTAAATATGGACTATTCAAGATGTGAAATGATAATCTATTTGTATAGATACATCTTTCTACTTTTATTTTTTTTTACATAATCCTCTCTTGCCTCCTTATTTAAGGAAGTCTTAAGGGTCGATTGATGGGCTTCAAGATTGATATATTTGTTAATAGCACCTAAAGTAGTGCTTAGATATAAAAACACAAAGTGTTTTTGGATGTTTTTAAAGTGTGTGTTTTGGAGTGTCTTAGTGGTATATGTTTTGAAGTGTTCTGATAATAGATTTTGGGGTGTTCGAGCTTGTACTTGGGAGTTAAGTTTTTTTATATAAGTTTTTGTGAATTTCATAAACATGTAAAATATAAATATACCCAACTGGGAAAAAGGAAAATACATGGGTGGGGGTTGGAATAAGGAAAAGGAAGGGTATTTTTGGATAAATAATGCAAAACACTCCAAGACACTCCAATTTGGAGTGTTCTTAAAAACACTCCAAACATCTACCAAGTGTTTAGGTGTGTTCTAAAAACACTTCAAAACACTTGTCAAGAAACTCACAAGCAATGTTTAAAATGGCGATAACGGTAACGTCATATTTTACCTCTGTTAGATTATGTCGCATATAGCGTAATGCATAATGTAGGTTATACAATTTCCTATTTATTTAATTAAATATAAATATAAAACTGTATAAAATAATTTTTATAAATTAAAAAGTAAATTTCAAATACCTAAAAAAGAATATAAAATTATTTTGTAATATATAATCTATTCTAATTTTATATTAAGTTTAACAATAATTTTCATATTTATCTTTATAATTATATTAAGTCTACAATCATAATTTCAGCCATCATTAAAACAAAAAATAAAATTCTAATTTTTTATTTCAATTCTAGTTATTATCATTGTTGTAATTTATATTTTGTTATATTCAATTTATCTTATTTGTAATTGTTGATTTCAGTTTAGTTAAAAATTTAATAGAATCAACATGTAAAATATTTCAATAAGTGGAGAAGAATACAATAAGTGAATAAGAAAACAATTATAAATTAATAAGTTAGCAATTCCACAAGCAATCAAACAAGCCAACAACTAATTAAGTAAGAAAATTACAGCAATTCGCTAATAATCAAAATAATAATTAACAACAATATAGAAATTATTAAAAAATAATTGTAAATAACGTAATATAACGTAATTTTACATAACGTTATATAATATAATGTAAAATAACATAAAAAAACGTATTGTTTTGTTGCACTGAGTTATTTTTAGTTGTTACGTAGCGCTGGAGTTCCGTTACATAACGTAACGCAATATAACAAGTTTCATAATGCATTATTTTCAACATTGCTCACAAGTGTTTTTATGAACACTTCATAACATATCTCTCCAAAATACTTCAAAACTAATCTCCCAAGCATAGCCTAAAGTTCGGACTAAGAGTTACTTCCGGCAGTGCTTTCAAGTTCTCGACTTATCACTTCAACTTCTACTTCATCAATTCTCCTAGTTTCACAGCTCAATAATGCCTTTTTTTTTTTTTCTAATGTGGACTGTAAAACCTCTTTACAAGCATTTATCACATTTGCCGGCGTTCATTCACAAATTTTAACGTTCTTTCTCATACCGGCCAAATTATATTTTAATCTAGTAATTTCAGTAGTTCTATGATGATTGGAATATTTATAATAGAAAATTAATCCGTTCCCCTTTTTTGTGAATTCCTCATTCTCTTATAGCATCTATACTTTTATACATGATTATTTGATTTATCAAATATCAATCTATACCAACACAATGCTAATAAATAATTCAGCAATTTAAATTATTCACTTTTACAATAAGAAAAACAAGATTCAAAAATTAATATTTTTTACTTCTAATTTCAGATATAGGCTTCCTGTTTTAATGATTTTAAATGATTGCACAACGTTTTTTTGAATCTTTTTGTTTAACGTTATATCTTTAACAATTTGTTTTGGGCTCTCAACATGCAACAATCACAACTCGTAGCGAACAATTCCATAAGAAGGGCCAGCATAAAATGTGCAAATTCCATAATCAGATTCTCATTTCTAGCAATCAAAATAATTCCATAACCCGGAGCAATATGCAAGCATTGAAATTTTCAATGATTCATTAATCATATTAATATCAATTATAATCCTGTATGATTCAGGTTAATTAGCCTCTATAAGTATATATAATCTAGACTAATATCAATAATTAACTTGATAATTAGATTAATTAACATTTAACAGTATGAAAACAGTGGAAGAAACAAATGATTCAATAATTTTAGTATGATAATAATAAGAAAAAAAATTATGTGGATTGAGAAACTCAATTGTCGAAGCAGGTACGGAAATTAAAAATCGAGGTGGAGAAAGTGTTGGAGATGGAGAGGGTGTCAAAGGAGAAACTAGAGCTCGATCAGAGTCATAGAGGGGAGCTCGATCGGAGTCGTAGAGGGCGTCGAATATGGAATCAGAGCTTAGTCGGAGTTGCTGAGGACGTTAGAAAAGGGATCAGAGCTCGGTTAGAGTCGTAGAGGGAGTAAAAGAAGAAATCATAGAGTATCGGACAAGAAAACAAAGTCGGAAGAGTTGTCGATCCTCTTAGGGCATTGAGGGACTTTGATTGGAGATTAGGCACAGCGAAGTGACATCGATTTGGAGTCAAAGAGACAGGGAAGAGTTGAAATTGGAGCCGAAAACGGTTTTCGATCACGGAGAGGAGTCGGAGAAGGAATCAGATGTGGGTATCTAGAGGTTTTTTTTGTTGGCCGCAAACAAAAAATTCACGCAACGGGTGGTTTTCTTGTGAAAAATTTATGTCAGAAAGCCGTGGTGTAATAATGCAATAAATAACACGTTACAACGTATGTTACGTAACATATGTTTTTTAAAACTGGAGTGCTACGTAGTAGGGCATTATTTCCTACTGATAAGGAGCGTCAGAGACTCCCTTCATTACGTAACATGTTATAATTCGTTAATGCATTTCTTTTCAATACTAGCCCAACACAATATTTAAAATAGCATGTTTTTTCTCTATTAGGTTATGTTACATATAGCGTAACGCATAACGTATGCTATGTAATTTCTTATTTATTTAATAAAAATAAATATAAAACTATATAAAATATTTTTTATAAATTAAAAAATAAATTTAAGATTTCTAAAAAAGAATATAAAATTATTTTGTAATACATAATCAACTATAATTTTATATTAAGTTTTACAATAATTTTCATATTTATCTTCATAAATTATATTGTCTGCAACCATAATTCCAGTCATCATACAAAATTCTAATTTTTTAATTTTAATTATAATTATTATCATTGTTGTAATTTATATTTTATAATATTTAATTTATTTTATATATCTTATTTATAATTGTTAATTTTAATTTAGTTAAAAATTGAATAGAATCAATAAGTAAGATATTTTAGAATCGGAGATGAATTACAATTAATGAATAATGAAACAATCACAAATTAATAAATTAATAATTTCACAAACAATCAAATAAGTCAACAACAAATCAAATAAGAAAATTACAACAATTCGCTAATAATCAAAATAATAATCAACAACAATATAGAAATTACTAAAAAATAATTGTAAATAACATAATATAACGTAATTTAACATAACATTACGTAATATAATATAAAATAACATAGAAAGCATATTGTTATGGTGTACTGAGTTATTTTCAGCTGTTACGTAGAGCTAAGATTCCGTTAGGTTTTATAACACAATATAACATATTTCATAACGCGTTATTTTCAACAGTGGTCCAACATATTGTATTTTCATTAGCGACTAAAAGCCCACCACAACCTCTTCTCCTCCGCTCACCCCACACCTAACCACCAACCCTAGTACCACCACGACACTGAAAAACCTCTCCTCTTGTCTCTTTCCCTCTCTCTATGATCGTCATCTATGATGACTGATGTTGAACACAAGATGGTCACAAATTGAACAGGGCCAATCTCTTTCACCATTGGATCCGTTTGCAAAATAAATAAGAGAAACTAAATCATGGGTCCAATGCATTCTTGATTGGTGCTTGCTGGCTTGATTTAGGAGTTAGATATAAATTTTACAATTGAAATGTTTGGATTGGATTAGGATTGTATTGTTTTGGTTCAATCTTAATTAAACAGGGTTAGTTTTATTTGCTCTTTCATTTTTCTCACTAGATCTTTCATGTTTTGCAATCAGATGAACAGAATTCCTTCATTTGTGTTGAGTTGAATTGTTTTAGGTACTTGATGATGCTAAGACCAATTGATGGTTTTCTCTCATTTAGGATGTTTGGAGAGAGAATAAAATCTTTTAACCCATTAAAGTTTGGGTTGAATTTCTTCTTGATGGGCATTTATGGATTTCACAATTAGATATAGATCTCTAGAACTAATGCTTTGATCTGGTTCAAGCTGAATTAATGTTTAGGACTCGTCTTAAAATGATTTATTTTAAAAATAGGGTTAATTACAGTCAGACCCCCTGTACTATGAGGGGTCTGTCACTTAACACTCCTGAAATTTGAAACTCTCAAAAAACTCTCTAGATATCTTAACGACGTCAGTGTTTGGGGCACGTGATGTGCATGTATTATAAAAAGTCTAAAATGCTCTTAAAACTATGACTCCTCCCTCTTCATCTTTCCCCCAATAATCTCTCTCTGTGTGGCTGGAAAGCAGCAGCTGTTTCCCCTCTCTCTTGCTCTCGCCGGTAGAGAAGCAACGTATGCAAGCAGCAGCAGCAGCAGCAAGCTTCAGTAGCAGCAGCAACTTGCAGAGCTGTTGCAAGCTGCTGCTGTGCACAGTTGCAGCTGCTACTAAGAGAGAGGAGGGGAGGGGGGAGAGAGAGAGACACGAGAGAGAGAGGGGGAGGGAAGGGGAGGGGGGAGAGAGAGGGAGGGGGAGAGAGAGACACGAGAGAGAGAGAGAGAGAGAGAGAGAGAGAGAGAGAGAGAGAGGTGTGCTGGCTTAAAGAATGGGATGTGTAAAATATGTATTAGATAAAAAGAGTGTAATTTAGTATAAAATGAAGTGATAATAACTAAGTATTCACTAACAGGTGTAACGGTCTAGGGAGTTTTTGAGAGTTTTAAACTTCAGAGGTGTTAAGTGATATACCCCCATACTACGGGGCGTTTGACTGTAATTAACCCTTAAAAATATTATGGGGGAGAGAGAGACATGAGAAGGAAAGGGCAACTCCTAGAGGGAAGTGGAAAGGAGTAAGAGATGGTTAAGAGAGAATTGGGAAGAAGAGTGCACATCTTTTAGAAAGAAGGCAAAAAGAGGAGATGGAGATGTTTTAGGAGGAGAGAGATGGGTTGTTGCACAATATTAATAGGACATGATAGTTTTTTTTTTTAATCATGTGAAAGTCGTATGCCCTCCTTTTTCTAACTCTCTTAAGAAAGTTACGGAGAGGAGGGGTTAAGTAAGCAAAAAAAAAAAAAGAACATTAGGGAGATTTCGCTAATTCAAGGTAACATTAGGGAGTTATGGGAATTCTCCCGTTTATTTAATTAAATAGTCATAGGCTGGAATTCTAGCTCACGCACATAACCCGAGCTGCTTTATACTGATTTGAAAGCAAGCCATAGGATTTAATTATGGAAGTGAGCCATGAACATAACAACATATGAAAAATGTAGAATTTATGATATGCAAATGATATTAGCCATAAAGGATGGATTACACCAATGTTTAAAAAAACGTGTTACAGGATGCATTATGCAACGAAGCGAGCCTCCAATGCTCCTTAACAGTGGCAAATAAGGCCCTGCTATGTGGCGTCTCTTTTTTTAAAAATAACATACATTACATTATGCAACATTGTAACATGTTATTTATTGTGTTATTGCACCAGAGCTTTCTGATATAATTTTTTCATGAGAAACTCTCTCCAACGAAAAACTCCTCGATATCCACATCTGATTCGTCCACCGACACCCTCTCCATCTCGATTTTTAATTTCTGTTCATGCTTCCGTAAGCGAGTTTCTCAAACCAAATAATATTTTTTATATTGTTATCATATTGAATTATTGAATCATTTGTTTTTTTTCCAATGTTATTATACTGTTATTATATGACTATTGAATGAATCATTGATATGAATCTAAATTATTTTAATTACAGAGGATAATTAATATTGAAGCACAGAGGATTATCATTGATATTAATATGATTATTGAGTCATTAAAAATTTTATTGATTGTTATTGCTCCTGCTTATGGAATTGCTTTGATTGCTGGAAATTTAAATTTGATTATGGAATTTAACACAATTTCTTTGTTGGCCCTGCTTATGGAATTGCTTAATTGATTCGCGCGAGCCTAAAACAAATTGTTACAAATATAATGTTAAATATATAAATTAAAAAAAAGTTGTTCAATCTTTTAAAATTATTTAAATTGAAAGTTACAATTCTGAAACTGGAAGAAAAAAAATAATTCTTGAATCTTGTTTTTTTATTATAGAAGTGAGTGATTTAAATTGTTGAATTATTTGTTAGCACTATGTTTGTGTAGATTGATAGTTGATATTCCAAAGAATAATGTCTAAAAATATGGATCCGGCAAGATAATAGAGAATTCACAAAGAAGGTGAACCAATTAATTAATTTTATTGCAAATATTGCAATTATCATATAACTGCTGAAATTACTAGATGGAAATATATTTTGACTAGTACGAGAAACAATATTAAAATTTGTGAGTGATTCTTAGCGAATGTGAAGAAAGATTGTAAAGAGACCTTATATTCCACAGATTAGAAAAGAAGACATTACTGAACTGAGAAATTGAGAAAATATGTGAACCAGAAGTTGAAGTGATAAGCCAATAACTTGAAAGCACTACCGAAAGCAACTTTTAACACTGAATTTTAGGTGTTATAAACAAATATATCAATCTTAAAGCGGTTGGCATATACAAAAGAGGCAAGAGAGGATTGTGAAAGAAACATAAGAATGATGCATATAGGCAAATGGAGTATCATTTAATATCTTGAATAGTCTATATTAGAAAGGAGATGATAGAAGCGTTTGGCAATTTTAGGTTTGGCTTGACGCAACCGTCCCCTTACGAGATAAGAATGCGAGTTTTTAAAGCCAAGATAAAGAATATTGATAAGATTAAAGAGAATCACATGGTGGCTTGGAAGAAATATAGATAGGTGGTCTGATAAGAAGAGCAATAGTTTAATTAAATTTCTTGTGAATTCATCTGAAGGGACTTTCTTTTATAAGTCAATTGGTGGATCGACTTAGTTCAACTCTAGAACTTATTTGTTGGAGTGCCTCAATAAGGTGGTTAAGAAAATCAAAGAGAAAAATATTATACAAGTGATTATGGATAATCACATTTCTTATGTGAATGCATGTACAAAATTTATGGAATCAAGGACACGTTGAACTCTTTGTATAACTCATTGTATTGACCTTATACTTGAAAATATAGGCAAGATGAAGATTCATAAGAAAACTCTCGAAATGGCAAAAGGTATCATACAATTCATTTGTAACCATTGTTGGGTTCTAAATTTGATATGGGCATACACAAAGGGAAAGAAACTTTTAAGGCCAGCTATAACTCGATTCACTACTTCGTTCTGGACTCTACAATAACAACAACTAATCCTTTTATCCCAAATATTTAGCATAGACTATATGAACCAAAAGCGAATCATGCCAGATCGATCACACTATGGAATGCCCCAACAAAATTTATTTTGGGCTCATGTCATAATATATGACAATATTTTATGCTGGTTGTCATAGGCCTAGTACAACCCTCCTCTATTATCTTGGCTTGGGACAGATAGTGAAACGATAAAACTTTAGCACAGCACTGGCAGAATTCTTGACTCTACAAGATTATATAAATTAAGGCAAACTTTAAGAAAGATATTTACATCTCATAAATTTTATAACAGTGCTTGGGCCAAAAAGCCAAACATAGTGAAGGCACAAAAAAAAAAAAAAAAAAACAGTGCTATCTAGTAGAACTTTCTGGGGTCGTGTTTTGTTTTGCTTTAGAACTACACTTCAATGGATCTATGTGCTACAAGATGTGGATTCGGATGTAAGACCTTCTATACATTTTCTTTATAAGATACTTGATAATTACAAGAAGAAGATTGTTAATATTTGTAGTGGTAGTAAGCGGAAGTACATATCTTAGTGGAATACGATTGATAAGAGTTGGATGGATATATTACACAGACTCCTTCATGCAGTGACATACTTATTTAATCCAAGATGTTTCAATAGTGATACTTTTTCCAACGTTCCAAAGGTAAGAAGAGACCTTAGTGAATGCATGATCCCTGATCTCAATAAATATGCACAAGTTGATGTGGAGTTGGATCAATATAAACAGAAGTTTAGAGAGTTTAGATCCCGGCTAGCTCAAATGACCATTGAACACCCATAGTCCAGGTATATTTTAATTCATTTCTATGATTCTATGTGTAATAATATTATTAAGTTATTTTTTGATATTTTAACTCCAAAATCTATCTTAGTTGCTTGTGGGAAAGATTTAGAAAAAATGTTCCAACACTTCAAAAGTTTGCAATTGGATCCTCTCTCTCTTACTATTATTGCTTTCGAATATGAACGTAATTGGAGCAATTTTGAGCAAGTATGAAAGTTTAAAACTTAACACATTATGTTTTGATAAATAACTTATTTTTAGACATCTTTAGAAAATATGTACATATAGAAATTCATAACTTTATTGAAGGTACACTCAAAGAAAAAAAATGTCGTTTAAAGTAAGAATGTATAAAATCTCTTGTTTATGTCTTGAAGAATGTATAAAATCTCTTGTTTATGTCATGTATAATATTAAGGCTAGAAAGGAGAGTATTAGGAGAAAGATAATGAATTTAGACCGGTTCGGTTAGATGAGGCATTGCCTGAGGATAGAGAGCAAAAAACCTTGTCTTATAGATGATCTTGGATGGCTAGATGAGCGTGATAAGTATATTGCCAA